>BSBK01009095.1:600000-860000 GCA_027943335.1 Chamaecyparis obtusa
CTTGAGCATTCAAATGTGTCAAAAGGGGTCATAAAGACTTCCTAGGTGTCCTAGTATGCCTTATCATGTGTTAGGATGCCTATGAAGTCCCCATGACCCCTTTGGACATATTAGAATGTTCAAATGTGTCCCAAGGGGTCCTACAACCCTTTCAGACACACTTCACCATTCAAATGTGTCAAAAGGGGTCATGAGGACTTCCTATGGATCCTAGTACATCTTATCACATGTTAGGACCCCTAGGAAATCCCCATGACCCCTCTGGACACATTGGAATGCTCAAGTGTGTCCCAAGGGGTCCTACAAACCCTTCGGACACACTTGAGCATTCAAATGTGTCAAACGGGGTCATGAGGACTTTTTAGGGGTCCTAATACACCTTATCATGCATTAGGACCTTTAGGAATTCCCCATGACCCCTTTGGACACATTGGAACTCTCAAGTGTGTCTCAAGAGGTCCTACAACCCCTTCGGAGACACTTGAGCATTCAAATGTGTCAAAAGGGGTCATGAGGACTTCCTATAGATCCTAGTATGTCTTATCACATGTTAGGACCCCTAGGAAGTCCCCATGACCCCTTTGGACACATTGGAATGCTCAAGTGTGTCCCAAGGGGTCCTACAACCCCTTCAGACACACTTGAGCATTCAACTATGTCAAAATATGTCATGAGAACTTTTGAGGGGTTCTATTATGTGTTATCACCTATTAGGACCCTTACAAAGTCCCCATGACCCCTTTGGGCATATTTGAATGCTCAAGTGTGTCATAAGGGGTCCTATAACCCCTTTAGACACACTTGAGCATTCAAATGTGTCAAAATGGGTCATGACATTTTCCTAGGGGTCCTAGTAGACCTTATCATGCGTTAGGACCCCTAGGAATTCTCCATGACCCCTTTGGACACATTGGAATGCTCAAGTGTTTCCTAAGGGGTCCTTTGACCCCTTCGGACAAGCTTGAGCATTCAAATGTGTGAAAAGGGGTCATGAAGACTTCCTAGTGGTCCTAGTACACTTTATGATGCATTTAGACTCCTAGGAAGTCCCCATGACCCCTTTCGATACATTGGAATTCTCAAGTGTGTCCCAAGGGGTCCTACGACCTCTTCAGACACATTTGAGCATTCAAATGTTTCAAAAGGGGTCATGAGGACTTTCTAGAGGTCCTAGTAGGCATTATCATGTGTTAGGACCCCTAGGAAGTCCCCATGACCCCTTTGTACACATTGCAATGCTCAAGTGTGTCCTAAGGCATCCTACAACCCCTTCAGGCAGACTTGAGTTTTCAAATGTCTCAAAAGGTGTCATGAGGACTTTCTAGCGGTCCTAGTACACCTTATCATGTGTTAGGACCCATAGGAAGTTCCGAATCCACTTTCGACACATTGGAACACTCAAGTGTGTCGTAAGGGGCCCTATGACCCCTTTGAACATACTTGACTGTTCAAATGTGTCAAAAGGGGTCATTAGGACTTCCTAAGGGTTCTAGTATGCCTTATCATGTGTTAGGACCCGTTGAAAGTCCCCATGAACCCTACAGACACATTGAAACACTTAAGTTTGTCCCAAGGGTTCCTAAGACCCCTTCAAAAATACTTGAGGGTTCAAATGTGTCAAAAGGGGTCATGGGGACTTCCTAGGGGTCCTAGTATGCCTCACCATGCATCAGGACCCCTAGGAAGTCCCCATGACTTCTTTGGATGCATTGCAATTCTCAAATATTTTCCAAGGGATCATACGACCCCTTTGGACATAGTTGAGCATTCAAATGTGTCAAAAAGGGTCATGAGGAATTCCTAGGGGTCCTAGTAGACGGGTAAAAGTACAAAGTTGTGTCACACTTTTATAAAGGAAAAGGTCAACAACACACAAAATTTTTAACTTTAACGACATAAAAATGACATTTATGTTTAAAATTTGGAGATGATGTAAACTAATGAAATGTGTAAAAGTGGATGAAGTTTATGCCTATAATTTTTTTAATTTTTTTTCAACAAGAATTCACATAGTTTTTAAATTTTTTAAGTCCATTTTTTACTTGCTGAAAAATGCTGAAAAATGAGGGTCTTGTCCACACCAAAAAAGCATATGTAAATAATCTTTTTTTCCTTTGATTTCAAAATATGTCATAGATAAAATGTACAGCTAGTGCAGAAAAGAAGAAAAATTAGTTTTCAATTTATATTTTCTCTGTTATAACTACTCAAAGTCGAACATACCTGAAATCGACAGTTTTCATCTTGCATCAAATTTCCCCTATCCAATCTACACCATTCAGAAAATAAATTACACACTCTTAAAGATAACTCTCTCCTCTAGTGTTAAATACAAATTTTCAAAATTTTTGATAAGCTTTACTATTTTTTTCTATTTTTGAAGCATCTTTTTCTTAAATGTTAAAATACCTACTTGTAGTATTTTGAAATTATAATATATTAGATCTACTTAAAATACTATAAAAATTATATAATGATAATCTTGACTCTGTGCTCTAAAAAAGGGTATTTTTATATTTGTAAAAAAATATCATTCAAAATAGTAAGAGTTATTGAAACATCATTTTTTGAAATAATTTTATTTCTTTAGTAATTGTTATAAAACATGCATTTAATAGATATTTCCAATTGGAAAAGGTGAAGAACTTATCTAACTTAGCTAGAATGCATCTAGCTAGACCATATGTTTGATAAAAAATAATTTTAGTTATAAATACTCAAATTCAGCTGTGCTGATAAGTTGTCTTGAAACGTGACACTGCTTTGTGCTTTTACCCACACCTTATCACGTGTTAGGACCCCTGCGAAGAGTCCATGACCCCTTTGGATACATTGCAATTCTCAAGTGTGTCCCAAGGGGTCCTATAACCCCTTCGAACACACTTGAGTGTTCAAATGTGTCAAAAGGGGTCATGAGCACCTCCTAGGGGTCCTAGTATGCCTTATCAGGATTTAGGACCCCTAGGAAGTCCCTATGATCTCTTTGGACATATTGGAAAGCTCAAGTGTGTCCCAAGGGGTCCTACGACCCCTTCGGACAAACTTAACCATTCAAATGTGTAAAAAATGTTCATGAGGACTTCCTAGGGGTCCTAGTATGCCTTATCACACTTTAGCACCCCTAGGAAGTCCCCATGATTCCTTTGGACACATTGGAAAACTCACCATGACCCCTTTGGACATATTTGAAAGCTCAAGTGTGTCCCAAGGGGTCCTACGACCCCTTTGGACACACTTGATCATTCAAATATGTCAAAAGGGGTTATGATGACTTCCTAGGGGTCCTAATACACCTTATGACATGTTAGGACCCCTAGGAAGTCCCCATGAACCCTTTGGACACATTGGAATGCTCAAGTTTGTCCCAATGGGTCCTGCAAACCCTTTGTACACACTTCAGCATTCAAATGTGTCAAAAGGGATCATGAGGACTTCCTAGGGGTCCTAGTATGCCTTATAACATGTTAGGACACTTAGGAACTCCCCATGACCTCTATGGACACATTGGAATGCTCAAGTTTGTCCCGAGGGGTCCTACGACCCTTCGAACACACTTGAATGTTCAAATGTGTCAAAAGGGGTCATGAGGATCTCATAGGGCTCCTAGTATGCCTTATCAAGTGTTAGGACCCCTAGGAAGTTCCCATGACCCCATTGGACACATTAGAATACTCAAGTGTGTCCCAAGGGGTCCTATGACCCCTTCAGACACACTTGAGAATTCAGATGTGTCAACGGGGGTCATGAGGACTTCTTAGGGGTCCTAGTATGCCTTATCACATATTAGGACCGTTAGGAAGTCCCCATGACCCCTTTGGACACATTGGAATTCTCATGTGTGTCCCAAGGGGTCCTACGACCCCTGCAGACACACTTGAGCATTCAAATGTGTCAAAAGGGGTCATGAGGACTTCCTAGGGGTTATAGTATGCCTTATCACATCTTAGGACCCCTAGGAAGTCCCCATGACCCCTTTGGACACATTTGAATGCTGAAGTGTGTCCTAAGGTGTTCTATGACCCCCTTAGACACACTTGAGTGTTCAAATGTGTCAAAAGGGTTCATGAGGACTTCCAAGGGGTCGTAGTATGTCTTATCATGTGGTAGGACCCCTAGGAAGTCCCAAATACCCCTTTGTACATATTGGAATGCTCAAGTGTGTCCCAAGGGGTCCTATGACCCCTTCAAACACACTTGAGCATTCAAATGTGCCAAAAGGGGTCATGAGGACCTCCTAGGCATCCTAGTATGCCTTATCACATGTTAGGACCCCTAGGAAGTCCCCATGACCCCAAAGGACACATTTGAATGATAAAGTATGTTCCAAGGGATCCTACAACTCCTTCAAACACATGTGAGAATTCAAATGTGTTAGAAGGGGTCATGAGGACTTCCTAGGGCTCCTAGTACCCCTTATCATGTGTTAGGACCCCTAGGAAGTCACGATGACCCCTTTGGAGATGTTGGAATGCTCAAGTGTGTCCCAAGGGTTTGATGACCCCTTCAAACACACTTAAGCCTTCATATGTGTCAAAAGGGGTCATGTGGACTTCCTAGGGGACCTAGTACATCTTATTACATGTTAGGACCCCTAGTAAGTCCCCACGACCCCTTTGGACACATTGGAATGCTCAAGTGTGTCTCAACAGGTCCTACGACCCCTTTGGACACACTTGAGCATTCAAATGTGTCGAAAGGGGTCATGAGGACCTACTCGGGGTCCTACTACACATCATCATGCATTACGACCCCTAAGAAGTCCCCATGAACCCTTTGCAAACATTTGATTGCTTGAGTGTGTCCCAAGGGGTCATACAACCCCTTCGGATAGACTTGGGCATTCAAATGTGTCAAAATTAGTCATGAGGACTTGCTAGGGGTCCTAGTACACATTATCATGCATTAGGACCCCTAGGAAGTCCCCATGAACCCTTTTGACATATTGGAATGCTCAAGTGTGTCCCGATGGGTCCTTTGACCCATTTGGACACAGTTGAGCATTCAAATGTGTCAAAAGGGGTCATGAGGACTTCCTAGGGGTCCTAGTATGCCTTATTATGCATTAGGACCCCTAAGAAGTCCCCATGACCCCTATGGACACATTGGAATGCTCAAGTGTGTCCTAAGGGGCCCTTCGACCCCTTCAAACACACTTTAGTGTTTAAATATGTCAAAAGGAGTCATGCCAACTTCCTAGGGGTCCTACTATGCCTTATCATGTGTTAGGACCCCTAAGAAGTCCTCATGACCCCTTTGGTCTCATTGGAATGCTCCAATGTGTCTGAAGGGGTCCTACGACCCCTTCGGACACACTTGAGCATTAAAATGTGTCAAAAGGGGTCATGAGGACTTCCTAGGGGTCCTCATATGCCTTACCATGCATTAGGACCCCTAAGAAGTCTCCACGACCCCTTTGGACACATTGGAATGCTCAAGTGTGTCCCAAGGGGTCCTATGACATATTGGGACACACTTGAGCATTGAAATGTGTCAAACAGGGTCATGAGGGCTTCCTATGGGTCCTAGTATGCCTTATCACATGTTAGGACCCCTAGGAAGTCCCCATGACCCCTTTGGACACATTGGAATGCTCAAGTGTGTCCCAAAGGATCCTACAACCCCTTTGGACACACTTGAGCATTCAAATATGTCAAAAGGGATCATGAGGACTTCCTAGGGGTTCTAGTACACCTTATGATACGTTAGGACCCCTAGGAAGTCCCCATGACCCCTTTGGACATATTGGAATGCTCAAGTGTGTTCCAAGGGGTTCTATTACCCCTTCAGACACACTTGAGCATTATAATGTGTCAAAAGGTGTCATGAGGTCTTCCTAGGGGTCCTAGTATGCCTTATCACATGTTAGGACCCCGAGGAAGTCCCCATGACCCAATTGGACACATTGGAATTCTCAAGTGTGTCCTAAGGGGTCCTTTGACCCATTCTGACATACTTGAGCATTCAAATGTGTCGAAAGGGGTCATGAGGACTTCCTAGGGGTCCTAGTACATCTTATCATGTGTTAGGACCCGTAGGAAGTCCTCATGAGCCCTTTTGACTTCCTAACGCATGATAGAGTGTACTAGGACCCCTAGGAAGTCCTCATGACCCCTTTTGACACATTTTAATGCTCAAGTGTGTCCCAAGGGGTCGTAGGACCCCTTGCAAACCACTTGAGTTTCCAATGTGTCGAAAGGGGTCATGGGGACTTTCTAGGGGTCCTAACACATGATAAGGTGTACTAGGACCCCTAGGAAGTTCCCATAACCCCTTTTCACACATTTGAATGCTCAAGTGTGTTTGAAGGGGTCATAGGACCCCTTAAGACAAACTTGAGGGCTCCAATGTGTCAAAAGGGGTCATGGGGACTTCCTAGGGATCCTAATGCATGATAAGGCATACTAGGACCCCTAGGAAGTCCCCATGACCCCTTTTGACACATTTGAATGTTGAAGTGTCTCCTAAGGTGTCCTACGACCCCTTCAGACACACTTGAGAATTTAAATGTGTCAAAAGGGGTCATGGGGACTTCCTAGGGGTTAAATGTTCTTACATTAATTTTTAGGTGACTGTTGGTTTCTAGAATAGATGATGACGTCTAATTATTCATTATAGTCAAATTGCCAAAATTACAAGGAGTCTACAGAAAATCCCTGTGCTGGATACTTTCAAGAGGACTTGGGCTGAAACTATCTATCCTCAAATCAACTGTGCAGGTATTTTTTCAAATACATTATATATATATATATATATATATATATATATATATATATATATATATATATATATATATATATATATATATATATATATATATATATATATATTATATACATCTTTTTATTTATAAAATTTCAATTTTTTCATTTACTCCTGTCATTTTTTCATGTACCCGATTATTGCCTGGCATAACTTTGACCAAAATATTCCCTCTCCTCACAGACTAGAGAAGCATGGGATTTCAGACTTTTTTCATGAGTTGCAAGAAAAAAAACATAATTTGGGACCCATTTTTTGTTTTTTGTCAGCTTGTGATCTCAGAATGGGAAGAAACAATCATCGAAAGGCTAAATGCAAGAGGAAGGTGACGGATGAAGAAATTCAAGAATATAGGGAAAAAGATAGGGAAAATCACCGAAGAAGGAGAGAAGGTATGTTAAACATTAATCAAGGTGACCCCATAAATGTAGTTGGAAGTGAAGAGGATGTTGAATTTGAAAATAATATGAAAATTAATTTTGTGAATAACAATGTATGGAGTGAAGATGAAAATGTAGAGATGGAGAATGAAAATGTAGACTTGGGGAATGAAAATGTAGATTTGGGGAATGACAATGAATGGAATGAAGATGAAAATGTACAAATGGAGATTGAGAATCTAGACTTGGGGAATGAAAATGTTGCACAAGAACCACATGAATGTTACACATCTCCAAATTATATGCGAAGTGAAGTCCCTTGCAATAAAGATAATCAATCTTCAAATTGGGGGCTTTCAAGAACACCTAAATGGTTAATTGAAATTGAGTAGAACATTATGAATAATTGGGAAGGAAAGAGGTCACATAGAACTGTTAGGTTGTGGGCTTCAAGACTTTATGATCAATTTTTTAGAAACAATACATTGGTTGAGCAATGTCAAATTTTTGTGCAATTATTAAAGATGATACGTGTGCTTGTGAAATTGAAGATTCATGTGAACAAGAAAATGGAGAGAAATGCCATTATTGTGAAGAATCTTTTCAATGCTCTCAATACCATTGGGAAGACTAGCAGAGAAAAAGATAAGAGAGTTTCTCGGAGGGTTATTACAACCTCCTTAGTAAGACATTAGTTGAAAAAGGCTCGTTTGATGAGACAAACTTGTGTTGACTTTAATATAGACCGTAAAACTTTGGGTAGAGCACTTTCAAGAAGAGAAAGAGTTGATGATCCACTTCAAATTGATACATGGGCTTATGGTGGGAGACTTTCACATTTCGATAAGAAGCTAACAAATGTTGTCAAGGATGAAATTCAACAATTTTGGGATGCTAATTCAAGAGTGTCACCAAATGTGAAGGATGTCTTGAAGTTGAGAGTTCGCAATCAAGACTGCACTCCACATCCTAAACATTATGTGGAGGTAAGTCAAACAATGTTGTATAAAAATTTTTGTGAGACACATCCAACATTGAAAATATCACAAAGGTCTTTTGAATCTGTGAAGCCATTTTATTGTGTACCCCTTAAGATTTGGAATACATGTTGTTGCAAATATCATGTTGAGTTTTGAGTGCATCATGAATCATTATGGTCCATTAGTTCTACTTTGCATACTAATGAAATCCTAGAGGATTGTGGTGCAAGTGGTCTTCCCAAATCATCAAGAGACTTACTAGATCAATTTTTATGTCAAAGAGATGATGGTTGTTTATTTTATAAAAAATATTGCTTAAATGCCAAGTGCTCAAAATGTGGTGGCTTGTCCAAGTTTAGGACATGTTTTCATGAGGTTTTGGAACACAATTTTGGAAAGACACTCATCCAAAAAAAGGTATATGAAATAGTGAAATATACATTGAAGAGTGGAGGTGAAGGCTCTAGATGTGAGTTAGTTGCAAAAGAATACAATGTTGCTGATTTTATCTCAAATTTCAAGACAAATATTTTTTACAAGTATGCAAGGCATAGTCATAGGTCTCAATGGTTGGATCAATAATTCAGGACATGTAAGGACACTTTCCCCATTGGAACTATTATATCTATTGTAGACTTTGCAGAGAACTATACATTACAACCCCAAAATGACACTCAAGCTCAATATTACAATTCCATTCAGGTTGCTATTTTTGTACACATCACATATAGACATTCCCTTGATAGCACAAAACATGAGTGAAAGATAATCAAAGAGTACCATTTTTATATGAGAAATGATAGGTCTCACTCTCATGAGTTTTTTAAACATTGTTTCCATAACTATTTTGACTTCTTGTAGGAAAATGGTATTGCTATGGATAGGCATCTCATTTGGTCAGATAATTGCACCGATCAATTTAATAATGCTAGAATGTTTTATTGGTTGTGTAGAATACATGTGGAGAGAGGTGTACCTCATATTTGGAGTTTTTTGAGTTAGGACATGGGAAAGGGGAGCATGATGGAGCAGGTGCATGTGTGAAGAGAGCTCTAGTTAAGGAGCAATTAGGGATTTCAGGTGTTGTACTTCTTGATGCTCTTTCTATTGTTGATTGGTGTACTTTAGCATTGTCACAGAGGGGGACTCTTGATTATACAGTGTGTAGATTCTTTTGGTTGGTTAAGGAGGGAGCTATAGGAGATAGATTGGATTGTCAAATAGTGAAAGACTCTTCAAAAATGCATTCATTCCAAAGCTTCAATAGTAGTATATGGACCATTTGGACATGAGAGTTGGCTTGTTTTTGCCCCATGTGTTTTTAGTATGATTGGGATCATTGTGAGTCAAGTGAGTGGGTGAATACATGGGTTTCACAGTATCTAAATCCTTTATCTTTGACACTATCGATAAGAAATGATGACATGGACACTTCAGTTGAGTATGACCATCTTTCAGATCTTTTGCAACCAGGAGATGTTTTTGCATTGGTTTCACCGTAGGGGAATGATGAGAGGTTAGATTATTGGTTAGTACATTGTATACGAGGTAAACAGAAGCTTGTACAACTGATGACAAATGGTGATGGGTTCACATATCCTACTAGTTCAGTTGTTGTTGTGGGAACATGGCTATGAACATACATGATTAGAAAGAATGTAATGCCTACATTTGAAGACTATGAGAATCACAAAACTATTCTCATGTATTCACACCTTGTTATAGAAACAAATGTCAAGTTGTCAAATCATCAAGGTGTTGCCCAATTTTCCCTCTCGTTCTTTTTCAGCCACAGTCCTATTTTCCAAATGAAATGCTCACTAAGCGCACAACCCTGATCAGGCGGGTCCCAGTGCCTAAAGGTTGTGCCAGGGTAGAGGAGATCTGATGACTGTCTCATGATAGCATGGGATCTTCCGATTCCATGAGATCATACGACAACTATTGATGCGGTGTCAGCAAAGATTGACAGTCAAGACAAGTGGTAAGCGGTCATTAGCTAGCATCACGCAGTTGGTCGCATGATCACATGGGCCTTCTTGGCCACATGCAATCATGCAACAAACGGTAAGTAATCAGCCAAATAGTGAGGTGGCTGTCAGTGACTAACACCTTACGGTTGGTCGCATGATCACATGGGCTCTTCCAAGCCCATGTGACCATGCGACAAACCGTCAATAGTTTCAGTGGTGGTGGTTCACGGTTCGGGTAGTTAACATCATGTGGTTGGTTGCATAATCTCATGTGGTCTCTTAGCTACATGTGATCATGCGACAAGCCCCTAGCAGTCAATAGGGCTTCAGTGGGCTTGTGGTTTGGTGACATGTCTAGTCTGTCATGGGTGGCTGGTAGTCGGTGAAGGTTTGATAGGTGGTGGATCTCATAGGCCCCAATTCTCTTGCGTGGAAGAGCGATAATTTTCAAAAAAAAAACTTGTCGCATGATCGCATGAAGGCCTTTCAGCTCATGTGATCATGCGACTGTTGACATTTTCAAAGGGCGGAGGCAAGTTTTCCAAAACTTGTCACATGATGGCATGAAGGCCTTTCAGCTCATGCAATCATGTGACCATTGGTTTGTCAAGGAGATGTAGCCTTTTTGGTGGACTCCCTTCCAAGGTGAATGTTGCGAGTGCGGGTAGTTAAAAAAAATTAAAAAAAATTATGTCACCACGGCGGTTGCAGTTAGAGGAATGTGCAGAGTTATCTAGACTGTTGTTTTGGAGGTCTTTCTGGGGATCTGAGATCAGATTTGAATAGTTATGACAGAGTCAAACTTGAAGAGAGGTAGATGGATGAGGTTTTTTGTTGGCAGGCATGATCAAGTGCAAGAATGGACATGCAAAGGGAGAAATATCCGATCGGCCATGATATTTACAGAGCACATTTATGATCAGAGGTGACCATTTTTAGGGATGATTATTATAATGCATATCTATGTAGCCCTAATTTAGAGATATTTTGACTCCTACCTATGTGCAGTGAGTGGTGTATATATTCTTTTGGGAGCTTGCAGAGCTCAGAATTCACATTTTGTAAAAAGAGAGTCTTTTCTTGGAGAACTATCTGTAGCATTTTTTCTCTCTAGTTTTTTCACATCTTGTAAGTTCTCATTGATAATACAAATGTTGTAAAGTATTCTATGACATGTTTATGTCCTTGTGCTTTCTTTTTGGCTTGTCTCTTATTGGATTGAAGTTTATGAATGTTTTTAGTGATACTTAGCTTTTCCTGATCCCCTTTACTTTCAGCTTATTTGTGCACTACTGTGTTTGATTTGATTTGAGTGAGGTTGTGGGAATCCTTCAGCCCCTATCATTCTGTCTCATTCTTGTGTCCTTTTGCTGAAGAGAATGTCTACTTGCAGGTCATAGGTTGTGTCCAATTTTTAGGCCCTCTTATGAAATACTTATGCAGGCCTATTCAGTAAGTTGTGATTCCCCAGGACTAAGCCTCTCACTAGTTTCATCCCTTTATACTAAGATCCAAACCCTAGTTTCGGTGCATCACCTAGTAGGATAGATTTTCTTCCTGTCTTTTCCATTTCATGCATTCCTTCTATCCCTTTCCCTCAAAAGAGTTTACATTTCCCATCTAAGAGAAAATCTAGGTGACTATCCAAGAGGAACCAACCTAGAATCTGGAGGTCTCATCTCGGTTAGCAAAAGGTCCCACAACCTTGAGGTGATTCCCATGTTATACTGGATTATCAAGACCAAGAGAGCTTGAGATCAGAGGTGCAAATTTAGTGTATAACATTTCTAGCACACCGGGTGGGACAGTAAAGAAGTTCATTTTTTTTAAGATTGTGTCATCTCTGATATGCAGATTGCATAATACAGACCTTTAGAGGTTGTTCTATCAAGTATATCTGGTGACTCCACTAGTTTCAAAGATTCAGGCTAACCTTGTTTAAGGTTTATGAGAAACATTGAGACTAGAAGCTCAAAGCCTACTGAATTTTCAGAGTTTCCCTTGAAAAGAAGCTACAAAGGTAGGTCAAATCAGAGAGAATCTCTTGCAAGAAGAGTCCAATCTACACCTCCTGATACTTTAGAGAGGAGACCTCTCCTCTTTCATTTCAAAAGAAGAGGTAGATCTCCGACCAGAGATCTAGAAGAAGAAGAAGATCCAAATCTAGCAAGTACAGCTCATATAGTTGTTAATCTTTAGGTTACACCTCCTACAATCACTAGAAATTTTTCCTTTGCATGTTTCAATTAGGGGAGCCCATTAAATTTTGCAGTGCATCATGATGTACCCTTGGTGGCATTAAAGAGTATACCTGATTTCATAGAGGGACAGACAATAGCCTTTGAGCACATAAGAGATGTGACCACCATCTGCAACATACACAACATTACTCAAGAGGATGTGGCCACTAAATTATTAGCAACATCTCTAAAAGTTAAGGGTCTAGAGTGGTTTAGAACTTTAATTGTTGGTTCTATTACTTCATGGGATGAATTAGGGGATGCATTAAGAAAGCATTTTGAGGATAAATCAGATAATTTGTCTCTAGTTGAGAAATTAACAACTATAAAGAGAGACCCTCAAGAGAAAATGACATATTATAATAGTAGATTCCTTAAAACATGGAATAGAATCCCAGTCTTTGTAAGGCCATCAGCTGACCATGCCTTCTTGTACTACTTGCAAAGTCTAAATAAATAAATCTATGTCATGATCCAGTCTATGGGTGGTACCACTTTACCCCAAGCCTTTGACACTACTGTCAGAGCTGAAAATTGTTTGATCCAAGTAGGCATGATACATAGAAGACCTCCCATGCCTATCTTCCCTAGTCTTCAGCCCATTGCACCTACACAAGTACCCCCATTTACCCCTATTCCCACAATTTTAGCACCTCAAGCTAGTACTAGTGGTCAGGAATGTGCTGCAAAAAATTTCTCCCAAGAGTTGCAAGAGGTGAAGAGTAGTCAGCAAACTACTATACAAGAAATGGAAAACTTGTTGCAGACTCTAACCAAAGAAGTCACAAACTTGAAGAAACAAAACCAAGGCATCAAGCCACCCTTCCAATCACAAGGCCAAAGTCCTAATCAGCAATACCAAAATCAAGGATAGCCTTATCAACAAAATAGGCCACCATACCAAGGAGGCTATCAAGGGAAAAGACAAAATTTTAATCAAAGACCATTCCAATCGTATAACCCTGCAGCTCTTAATTCTATAAACCCAGTCAGGGATATGGTTCCTAGTCAAAACAATATGGCCATGGATAATGAATGGTGTTTCCCTTGCAATCAGCCTCATAATTAGGCTACATGTTCTAATGGATGGATGAACCAAGCACTAATGGTTCAAAATGCTTCACAAGCCCAAACAGAAGCTCCTTCTAGTGGGATAGCTCCTCAACAAGAAACACAAGAGAATGAGACTACTCTTTTCAATTGGGAGCAACCAGATTTCAATGGAGTCAATGATGAACCTGATTTTGTTGCCTACACAAGAGCAAAGAGGAGAGCCCAAGACATGGAGAGGGAAGATTCTAGTGCTAAGGCCACTACATCTATAGAGCCACTATAGCAAGTTGCCCCTATCACATCCAAGGAGGCCCTTGTCGTCACAAGCAAAGAAGGCCAAGTTCCAAAGGAGGCAGAACCCATCATATTAAAAGCACAACAAAGAGTACACACTGTGGCACCTTATAATATTGTAGACAACATGAAGAAGGTGAATGTCACCATGTCTATGTGGGACTCTTTGTCTATTCCAGGACAACCTAAAATTTTGGGGAGGGCCATGAGGGAGGCAGCAAATCCTCAACCTGCAAAAGAAATTGCAAAACCAGTATTGGTCAACACTGATCAAGAAAAGGAGACTCCAAATAGCAACTCCAAGGCCAATACCATGCAAGGTAGGAATTTAACACCACCTCCCTTTTACGTATCTTTAATTATTGGGAAATCTTTAGTGCATAATTGTATGGTAGATAGTGGAGCTACTAGCACTGTAATGCCCAAGAAAGTGGCTGATCAATTAGGACTTAAATATGAACCCTTCCAAAAGAAGGTTACACAACTTGATGGATCCTCAATCAGTACTATAGGTGTGGCCAAGGACACCAGTTTAATTCTCCATGCTAGTCCTAATTTTTCCTTTCTCCTTGACATATATATCATAGATCTTCCTGCATTGTTTTCCATATGTCTCTCAAGGGAGTTCACAGCCAAGATAGGAGGTTATCTTTCTTTCGATTGGTCTCACATGATCTTTCATACAAGGTATGGTACCAAAGTCACCATTAAATCAGAAGCCTTAGCAATACATCATATAGAGCCATATGTGTCCAATTCCATCAATATTAATTGTCCTATATTTGATGACAATGATTTCCCAACCACTAGTGAAGCAAGCACCAAAATTGAGACTATCCCTCATATTCTCCTAGATGAAAGAACCTCAAAGACCCAAGAGAGTCTTGTTTGGGATTTTGGTTTGGGGAGTTATTTGATTCAAGAAAGTGGAGTCATAGAACCAAGCCTTCTCAAAGAATACACTGATTCGGATGATCGAGATAGTCAGGTCTGGGAGCTATTTTTTGATGGAGCTAGAAGTAGACATGGTTCTAGTGGAGGTGCTATGCTTGTGTCCCTGAAAGGAGAAATTTATTATACTACCTTTAGATTCATTTTTTCCTACACCAGCAACACCGCAGAGTATGAAAGTCTAGTTAATGGACTAGAATGGGCTAGAAAAAGAGGGCTTAAAGTGCTAAAAGTATATGGTGATAGTGAACTTGTTAGCCAAGTAAGAGGGATGAGTGCAACCAAAAATGATGTCATGAAAGCATACAAACATAGAGTTTGGGATGCAATTGAAGATTTCCATGCTTTCAATATCATTGCTATCCCTAGAAAATTAAATCAAAATGCTGATAGGTTAGCTGCTATTGGATCTCAGTTTGACATCCCCAATAGCATTTCAAAAGAGGCAGATCAGCAACACATCAAGATTATTGTCAAACCTTCAATTCCAGATAATAATATTAGTTGGCAAGTGTTTGACAATGATGAACAAATTCTACAGTTCTTGTTTGAAGAAGATGTCTTTTGAAGGCACAATCAAAAGAGGTTATCATAGAGCTATGGTGATCAAGTGATACAACTTAGATCTAATAAGATGCCTAAAGGTCTTGTCACCTTAGAGACTATCTTCAACAAGGATAATGAGGTTAAGAAAAATAAAGCTGGCCTGGTAATCCAATAGGAACATTATGCTGAATTAGAGTTGGAGCCAGGTAAGAGCCTACAGTTTGGAAAAGTAAACACTAATTCAGAAAAGAAAGCTTACACTAAATTATTCAAAGAATTCAGTGATGTTTTTTCATGGGGGTATGGAGACCTCAAGGGTTTTGATCCTACCCTTGCTTAGCACACTACTAAATTGGAGCCTAATGCTAAACCAGTAAGGCAAAAGAAAAGGCCTATTAATCCCAAGCTTGAACCACTTATGCATAAGGAAGTACTCAAACTAATAGAAAGTGGCATCATCTACCCCATCAAACATACTAGTTGGGTTTCCAACCTTGTTCCTATCAGGAAGAAGAATGGGGAGCTGAGGTTATGTGTTGATTTCAGGGATTTGAACTGAGCCTCATTAAAAGACCGCCATCCACTACCCTCTATGGAAAAAATTCTACAATGTGTCTCTGGATCCAAGAGATTCTCATTGTTGGATGGCTATTTAGGATACAATCAAATCTTAGTGAAAGAAGAGGATCAATATAAGACTGCATTAACAACCAAGTGGGGAACCATGGCATATCAGAAGATGCCCTTCAGTTTGTCAAATGTAGGTGCTACATTTCAAAAGGCAATGGACATGGCCTTTAAGGGCCTCATGTACAAGTTTGTGCTGGTCTACCTGGATGACATAGCTATCTACTCAAAGCATGCAGTAGACCACATCAAGCATTTGAGGAAATTTTTTGAAAGATGCAGAGAATTTGGGATATCCCTTAATCCCAAGAAATGTGTATTTGCAGTTCATGAAGGAAAACTATTGGGATATGTAGTATCCAAAGAAGGAATTATAGTGGATCCTAAGAGAATTACAACCATCTTAGAACTACCATTACCACATCACAAGAAAAGTCTCCAATCTTTCATAGGAAAGATTAACTTTGTTAGGAGATTCTTGCCTAACATTGCAAAGTTACTCAAGCCTTTGACAACAATGTTGAGGAAAGGTTCAGCGTTCACTTGGACCAAAGAAGGAAAAGTTAACTTCCAAGCTATTAAAGAAGCCTTAACAGAAGCTCCTACTCTCCTAAACCTGAATTTCAGTAAGGATTTTATCCTTTATGCTTATGGGGGTCATGATGCCATATCTGTAATGTTGACTCAAGAAAATGCTGAAGGATCAGAGTAGCCTATTGCTTTCTTTAGAAAAGGTTTAGAAGAGTATGAACAAAGATACTCTTTTGTAGAAAAGCATGTTCTTGTTGTGGTAAAGAGCCTCAAAAAATTTAGACATTTTTTGACTCATAGCAAGGTGCATTTGATGGTTACACATCCAAGTGTCAAGGAATTTTTGCTTTCTAAGGACCTAAATGAAAAAAGAGCTGGTTGGATCACTAAGGTGATAGAATATGACATAGATATTCAGACTACCAAGCTGGTTAGAGGAAGAGGTCTTTGTGAGCATCTAGTAGAAGATGGAAGTACAAAGAAATTGGAATATATAGATGCATCTCTGGTGGTGCATTCTACAGGAGAGCAAGCCAAGGCAGCTAGCTGGTTGCCTAATATGATCAATTATTTGAAGACAAGATAATGTCCTGCAGGCCTAGATTTAGCAAAAAAGAGGTATTACAGGATACAATCTGTTCCTTTTGTGCTGATAGATGAAATTCTTTTTAGAAAGGATCAAAATGGTATCCTTCTAAGATGCATAGATTCAGAAAAGGTTGCAAATGTCTTATTTGAGTTTCATGATGGAGCTTCTGGTGGCCATTTCTCTCCTAGGACTACAACTTTTAAGATCATGAGGGCTGGATACTATTGGCCATCTATCTTCAAAGATAGTCATGATTATGTTAGAAGATGCATCAAATGTGCTATTTTTGTAGGGAAAGAAAGATTATCAACTCTGTCCCTACAACCAGTAAAAATAGAGTAGCCCTTCATGAAGTGGGGTATAGATTTCATTGGCATGATTAACCCTCCACCTAGTGTAGGACACGAGTGGATAATCACTGCAACTGATTATTTCACTAGGTGGATAGAAGCAGTTGCTTTAAAAGAAGCTAATGAGAGTGTTGTTTTAAGTTTTTACGATGACATCATTCATAGATTTGGCATTCTAGATTCTATAGTTTCAGACAATGCATTAGCATTTACAGGCCTCAAAGTCTCAGAGTGGGTGGTCAAGAAGGGCATTTGTCTGAATACAAGTTCCAATTACTATCCTTAAGGGAATGGTTTGGCAAAATCAACAAATAAGAATCTAATTAGAATAATCAAAAAGACCCTGCAAGATAGTCAGAGGGACTGGCATACTAAATTGAAATCTGCCTTGTGGTTAGATAGAATTACTCCAAAGAAAATTATTGGTAATTCCCCATACATGTTGGTGTATGGTAGAGAGGCCAAGTTATCTATTTCAACTGAATTACCAGCCTTGGACTTGGCCACTCAGTATGCCTTGTTTGAGGAAAGTGATCCTATGCGAATCAGATATAACCAGTTGATGGAGCTAGAAGAGATTAGAGAAAAATCAATGCAAGATATGGCATTTCATCAGAGTCAAACAAAGAGAAGCTTTGATAAAGGAGCCAGGGTTAGAAACTTCAAGGTTGGAGATGTAGTTCTCAAATGGGATGAGTTCAGGTCAAAACCTAGCAAGCACACAAAGTTTGATCCCTTTTGGGGTGGGCCATTTGTTATAACAAAGTGTAGAGGCTCCAACGCTTTTCAGCTTTCAACCCTTCAAGGAGATGCCCTACCAATCTCAGTGAATGGTTTCCACTTGAAGCCTTGCTTTGAGGTTAATCCCTCTTTGTAGGTCCTTCTTGTAAATTCTTGTAAATATGTTTCTTGCTTTCTTTCCATCTCTATAGGTCCTTCTTTGTGGGGATCTAAGATTGGATTTGAATAGTTATGACAGACTCCAGCTTGAAGAGAGGTAGATGGATGAGGTTTTTTGTCGGTAGGCATGATCAAGTGCAAGAATGGACATGCAAAGGGAGAAATATCTGATTGGCCATGATATTTACAGAGCACATTTATGATCAGAGGTGACCATTTTTAGGGATGATTATTATAATGCATATCTATGTAGCCCTAATTTAGAGATATTTTGACTCCTACCTGTGTGCAGTGAGTGGTGTATATATTATTTTGGGAGCTTGCAGAGCTCAGAATTCACATTTTGTAAAAAGAGAAAGTCTTTTCTTGGAGAACTATCTGTAGCATTTTTGCTCTCTGGTTTTTTCACATCTTGTAAGTTCTCATTGATAATACAAATGCTGTAAAGTATTCTGTGACATCTTTATGTCCTTGTGCTTTCTTTTTGGCTTGTCTCTTATTGGATTGAAGTTTATGAATGTTTTCAGTGATACTTAGCTTTTCCTGATCCCCTTTACTTTTAGATTATTTGTGCACTACTGTGTTTGATTTGATTTGAGTGAGGTTGTGGGTATCCTTCAGCCCCTGTCATTCTATCTCTTTCCTGTGTCCTTTTGCTAAAGAGAATGTCTACCTGCAGGTCATAGGTTGTGTCCAATTTTTAGGCCCTCTTATGAAATACTTATGCAGGCCTATACAATAAGTTGTGATTCCCCAGAACTAAGCCTCTCACTGGTTTCATCCCTTTATACTGAGATCCAAACCCTAGTTTTGGTGCATCACCTAGTAGGATAGATTTTCCTTCTATCTTTTCCATTTCATGCATTCCTTCTATCCCTTTCCCTCAAAAGAGTTTACATTTCCCGTCTAAGAGAAAATCTAGGTGACTATCCAAGAGGAACCAACCTAGAATCTGGAGGTCTCATCTCAGTTAGCAAAAGGTCCCACAACCTTGAGGTGATTCCCATGTTATACTGGATTATCAAGACCAAGAGAGCTTGAGATTAGAGGCACAAATTTAGTGTATAACACAAGGAAGACCAAAGACAAAAGAACTTTGGACTATTAGTATTGCTGATGATGAAGCACTATTGGAGACCCTGAAGCAAAGAGATGACCCTTCAGGAACACTTGAAAAGGTAATAAGTTAACTTAGTGCATTATTTTCTAAGTTCGTTAAGCTTAATTTCAATACATTAATTTCACCTTTCTTAGATTGTATTTTGAGTCAATAAACTTGGTTTTGTATGTGGATTGTAACTTGTGCAAGAGCACCTATGATCACCATGGATCCAATCAGAGATAGAAGGAAAAAAGGATCCTTAATGGTTAATTGAGATCTTTTGAAGCCTATAATGGCAATTTGTAACAATCAATTTGATTTAAAAGTTAAATGTCCTAGAAGTCTTGATAAGGACTTATGGCCAAAATCATGTATGAGTGGCCAATAGTGCCAACAAGGGATCTTACATGTCATTTACTTATGTCATTTGCATGGTTTGAAGTCTTACATGTTTGATTTTTATTTCTAATTCTTTAAGGATGTTATTTTTTTATCATTTCAAACAATCTATAGAAGTTAAACCTCAAACATAATAAGCTCCATGAATAGGGTATTCCAGAGTAAAGAAAAAAAAAGTCCTAATATTTAGTCTTTGTTATTGGGTTTTGGGAGGGGTGGAAAAATATTCAAAATAATTGAATTTTAGTAGTGTTGACTAGTTTAATCATGATTAGTTTCATAGTTCAAATTTCAAACATACCACTAACAGTCATTGCAATGGAACTGGGTCAAGAAAAGAAGTGTGCATGCTTTACCATTTGGGTCTTCTCTTGTTTTAGAATGAAAACCTAATAGTTTCCACTACACACAAGGACATGTTCCCAAGGACTACTTACTCAATCTATAAAATACAACTGCTTGTAGGCTACCTAGTGTACCATAATGCATTGTGTGTTTTATGGTCTGCAAGTGACGTGCTTTCTGAGTTTACATGGGAGACTAAAAGGGTTAACTTTTTTGTTACTAAAAATGGTGTGGACTATAAGTTGGTGGTTCACTTTCATGACTTTGTAAGCACCAGTTGCAACCCTTTTCTACCCATGGAGTGACTAGAACGCTCACAACCATGCTCGACCCAAGTGACCCCAAGGTGTGCTAAGCTCGATTAGGCAATGATCTTCTGAGGCTCATATCTCAAACCTCATGAGAGGTATCTAAAAAATGTTAGGGGCTATCAGATCATTTTTTTGAGGTCTATAATAACCTCTCTTAGTTTTGGGCACTTTGAATTTATTTTCATTTGGCAAGGCAATCTCAGTCGATGCCAAAACTTGTAGTGAGGGTTAGTTGAAAGAAGCTCAACAGTGTATCTTTCAAACCATCCATCCTGGCATCAAACCATTTTCTCCATCAGCTCTTGTTGGCTGGGTAAATGCTAGTGACAACCCCGTTCCACCCACAGAGTCACTAGAATGCTCACAACCACACTCGTCATAGTGACCCCAAGGTGCACTAAGCACAATTAGGCAGTGATCTTACAATTCTCATATCTCAGACCTTGTGAGAGGTATTGAAAAACCATCAGGGGCTATGAGATTTTATTTTTAAGGTCTACAGTAACCTCTCTTGGTTTTGGGTGATTTGATTTTGTTTGCATTTGGCAAGGAGATCTCAGTCGATGCCAAAACTTGCAGTGAGGGTTAGTTGAAAGTAGCTTAGGAGTGTATCTTTCAAACCCTCCATCCTACCATCAAACTACCTATTCCATTGGCTCTGGTTGGCCGGGTAAATGCTAGTGACAATCCTATTACACCCACATAATCACTAGAATGCTCGCCACCATGCTCGACCCAAGTGACCCCAAGGTGCACTAAGCATGATTAGGTAGTGATTTTTTGAGGCTCATATCTAGTAACTCATGAGAGGTATCAAAAAACCATTAGGGGATACAAGATTTTGATTTTGAGTTCTACAATAACCTCTCTCAATTTTGGTCGATTCGACTTTGTTTTCATTTGGCAAGGTGATCTTAGTCGATGCCAAAACTTGCAGTGAGGGTTAGTTGAAAGTAGCTCAGTAGTGTGTCTTTCAAACCATCCATCCTGGCATTGAACTATCTACTCCATTAGCTTTGGTTGGCTAGGTAAATGCCAGTGACAACCCCATTCCACCCATAGAGTCACTGGAACGCTAGCGACCATGCTCGACCCAAGTGACCCCAAGGTGCACTAAGCACGATTGGGCAGCGATCTTCTGAGGCTTGTATCTCAGACCTCATGAGAGGTATCAAAAAACCATTAGGGCCTATGGGATCATGTTTCCAAGGTCTACAATAACCTCTCTCAATTTTGGGTGATTCAACTTTTTTTGCATTTGGCAAGGCGATCTCAGTCGATGCCAAAACTTGCAGTAAGGGTAAATTGAAAGTAGCTCAGCAATGTATCTTTCAAACCATCCATCTTCACATTGAACCATCTACTCCATCAGCTCTGGTTGGCTAGGTAAACACTAGTGACAACCCCCTTTTGCCCATGGAGTCACTGGAATGCTCACGACCACAATCGACCCAAGTAACCCCAAGGTGCATTAAGCACGATTGGACAATGATCTTCTAAGGCTCATATCTCAGACATCATGGGAGGTATCTAAAAACCATCAAGGGATATGGGATCATGATTATGAGGTATACAATAACCTCTCTCTATTTTGGGTGATTCAACTTCGTTTGCATTTGACAAGGCGATCTCAGTCGATGCCAAAACTTGCAGTGAGGGTTAGTTGAAAGGAGCTCAGTAGTGTATGTTTCAAACCATCTATCCTAGCATTGAACTGTCTACTCCATCAGGTCTGATTGGTCAGGTAAATGCTAGTGACAACCCTGTTCTGCCCATGGAGTCACTGGAACACTCGCAACCATGCTCAACCCAACTGACCTAACAACACAAGTGCTACATTTCTCTATGGATTTAGAAAACCCCAATATGATGAGTTATATACATAGTGAGTATATACATATTATTGAAACAATGTAGTACTAAGTGGCTCAAGTGGGATTACAAGTTGGATTAAGGGTCGTGAGATTTGTGACGTAGTAGAGTGGGTATATAGAGTATAATATCAGCACTTATCTTTGTAATGTAACTTCAACAAGATATAATTTAAATCATAATGATAATCATAGTCAAGATATAACTTCACCATTCAATTTCATAAACATGAATAATAAATATGTATACAAACGATGATACAAATATAACATAAAAATGAACATGTTCTATATATAGAAATTATCAAATGTATCAAAAGTATCTCCATATACAAATATGGCACATGCCATTTCAAAATGTCTACAAAATCAATGTTTCAAGGTGTACAATGTGGCATATATGCCATCTCAAAATGTGCCAAGTGGCATCTCTAAATGACCACAAAACTAAAACTACATCCTATGTCATAGGGGGATCATCAAAATGTCACCTCTTTGAAGAAGTGTTTGGCTCAGATTGATCCTACATCAAAAATGAGTTCAAACCCAAGTTAGATTGCTTTATATATATATATATATATATATATATATATATATATATATATATATATATATATATATATATATATATATATATATATATATATATATATATATATATATATATATATATATATAATTCATAATTCAAACACTAATTTAATTATATTTAAACTGAATACAAACATCTACACTTGGCCTCTCGATTGCCTACCACGATCAGGTGTCCTAATATAATTCTTTGGTAGTGAAGGGACAATGCCACCATAACCAACTCTGACCTATAAATATATATTTGCAATAATGAGATTAGTAGAGTGGTGCAACATAGAGTAATAAATCTACAAAATAGGATGATAGAATAATAAAATTACAAATTGATTGAGCTAAAATTAAAACTTACATCCACTGATCCCTCCTTTGGAATAGTGGGCTGGGTCAACAAAGATACAAAAGATTCTTGTGGGCCCTCCCTCACACTGGGAGTAACCTATGAGAGTAAAAATATTGTCAATTATATATAAATTTAGTTCATCATAACAACCCTGGTTACAAAATACAAATAACCCCTCGTAAAAGTCTACGTACAATCTAGTTATCACTCTAAATCGATATGCCTAACAACCTAGGCTCCTGAACCCGTGTTGGGACATCATCAAGAGCCACACCCTATACAATAAAGTGCAAGTAAAATATTTATCACTACACACAAGTGGCATACATATGCATGCATAATTAATCTTAAACAATTAATTACCTTTCCTTTGTCGACACCTGATGAAGGAACCCCCTCGGGCCCCCCACTGACATCACCTGTAGCCTACAAGAGTACAATAAGATGATAATATATTAGTAAATGTATGAATTTTATTGCTCTTATTGATAGAGATTTAACAATGTACACCAAATGATATAAAAAAAACCAATGGGTACATAATTTATAATATACCGTATAGGCATCAAGGCCAAATAAAATGGCTGAAAGTGTGGAGTCATCCACCTATCTCAAATCCTCCTCTGTCATCGACTGAACATAAATATAAAAAATATATATACATTAGTGCATCAAATCATTAAAACTAATCTAAATAAATCAATTATTTTTAAATTAAATAAGTCATGTGACAAATTTATTTATACTGTTTACTCTTACCATATCAACAAGAGTCCATGGCTCTATGTACACCTCCTGAGCACTCTCATGAGATGTAGATTCTCCATGAAGTGTTGTAGCCTCTACAACTGCATCTCCTATATCCTCCTAATCAATAAAATACTAATATGTATTAGCATCAGTAAGCGGTCTGAGGCACATATTTTTTCATATAATGAAAATATGGGGCTCGCATACATGTGAACTCTGATGAGATGTCAATGCACAAGAGTCATCCACACCAGGAGGCAACACTGACTTGGTCTGCATGATCAACTAATCACTCAGCAAATGAATGGCCCCGATAGTCTGTGAGGCAGCCTCTGCAATGATATCAGGATGCTGCACTGGAGGAGGGGGTGTGACATCAGTGGGGGGGGATGAAGGTAGTGGCCTTTTTGTGTTGGAGAAATGGCCTAGTCTGAGGAGCTCCTCCACCTATGCCCATGTTGGGCCCCATGCTAAAATAATTAACATTGTGACCAAGCACAAACTCAACATATAATTTTTTTATGAAATAGAAAGGGAGCTCCAAATTGCTATGGGGTGGTTTATCAAAAACCATCAACCAGCGATCCCAAAAGTGTGTGTGCATTGCTTCATTTGTGCACCATTTTCTTGATAATTTAGGCTTTTTGAGGTTAACTTGTAATCTAGTTTTAGGATTCACAAAAAGGGAGGCTATATCTTCCTTAGTTATATTAAGGGTCACAATCTCATCATGGTCAAGCCCGTCATCAAATTGGGCATGCATATCATCACGCTAATGAAGAGAAACATTATGTTGCTACATGAGTGTGTCAATGATTTCAACAATATTATTTAGGGTGGCAAGCATGGGACCTAATGTAGGTATATTCTGATATGTGTTTTGGAAACCTCATATTGTGTTCAAATTATCTTGTATCAAATCTTCTAAAGATCAAGGGTTTTGAGATGAGGGATTGTTTTGGGGAATGTTATTTGGTGCGAGAGGGTTATTTTCTTCATTATTGTCAACCATGCCTGATTAAATTTAAAAAAAATCTAAATTTCAATTTGATTTCATATATTATTACAAAAATAAATACAAAACCCTATTTCAACCAAAAAAACTACATTTAGCATCAAAATGAAATAAAATAATAAAAATATACAAAGAATATACTTACCATATATATTGCGGAGTTGAATTCATTGTCGTGGAAATTAGATACCTGAAAAAATTGAATCAAATATATGGAGCCATTTTACAAACCAAAAGCAATGAGAGAAATGAGAAACACAGCCTGCGGGTTTTGATTTATGCCACAAGTTTTGGGTACTCAAAAATATCAGGTACTCGATAAGGATTGTGCTTTGGTGTCAAGTTTTCTCAAGTGTACTAACACCCAGGCCTACTAAAAAGTCAACAAGCATTTTCATGCACTTTTGGATGAGTGAAAAGTGAATATTTTTCACATTGCCACTTTTTGGCCCCTTATGATCTTGCACATATCTAGAGAAATTACCATTACTATTATACTTCCAAAAAAGGCTATCCTCTTCCTCAATCAAAGTCCAAGAATTTAAGGATTTATTGAGATGACCAAGAGAATTATGGATAATAGAAAGGTCAACCCAATGGTCTATGGTACAGTAATCGGCAACTTTGAAGCTAAACCTTCTTTTGCATTGTTCCTCAAATACCTTCCAATCGGGAATTTCCTTCAGGGGAGTATCCATCAGCCAAGCCTCAGCCCACAAATATGTAGTCATACCATTCCCCACTTTCCATTTAACACCTTTTTTGATAATCTCCTTATTTCTAATGACATTCTTGTTAGAATATATAATCTTTCCTTGGTTGTATTATTTAAATAAGGATAAACCAAGGTATCCTTCATGTATTTTTGTCCTCTAGTCCAAGTGGGAGGAGAACTCATATTTTGTAATTCCTTTAATAAGGAAATTGGTTTATTCCTCCTTAAGAGGATATGGACACTTGTCGCACACACTTATGAATGGTGGCATTCATAGACTTGGGAGTTACATTTTAACTCCTCTCTTTCATCTCTATTTAAGAGATTCTCCTCTCTCTCATTTCTCATGATGAAGTTATTATATTGAGCATATTTCTCTATTTCTCTCTTTTCTCTCTTTAGGCTATGGACTCATTCATAATGTCACAAGGGGTTTTCTTTTCTTTCCCCTTTCAAAATCTTTGTCTCATTGTTTGGATTCTTGGAGCATTCTCATGGTTATGGTGATTGATCTTAAAGCTATGTCTCACTTTTGATGGTTATGGTAAAATACCTTCTTGTACTACAGTTTCTTGGGTTCTTTCCTTAACTTCTTTTTATTTTTTCATACTTCTAACATGGTATCAGAGCATGGGTTTATAATCCTTGTTTGAGTGTAGTTTTGAGGGTTAGCATTCTTGGGAGCACATTTCATTGAAGACTCTTGTTTGAGAGAGAAGCTTGAGCTTCATTTTCTAACTTTTGTGTTGCAGGTTTTATTATTGGTTTTATTATTTTCTCTAACCCTCTTTGGTTTGCTTGCCACCAAAGAGTTTTATTTGAATTTTTTTTAGTTTGGCTGGTTTACCGCCAAACCTAGTTTCATTTAGCTTAGTTATCCTTGTCAGGAGACCACAAGGGTTTGTTTTTTGTTCATTTTTTCTATTCTAATCATTTTTTTATCAGCCCTCTCTTGGTTTGATTCTTGCATGATTCAAATAATAATAAATCTCAACATTTTATGATCTTTGTGCATGCAAGATCAGTCATTGTCTAACCTTTTTTTTCTATAATCTAATCTTGCAGGATGTTAACTTTGGTTACTATTTTCTATTAATAGTGTTTTTTACACAAAAATCTAACAACTACTCTCTTATTGTTGTTTATATTTATTGTTGTTTATATCTTGTTCATTCATAGTGACCTTGTGTTGCATTTGACTGTGACCTTCATTAGATATCCTATTTATATCTTACTCATACCCACCCAACCAATATCTTCATAGCCAATCTTCCTTCTCTTCGTCCCCTTGCACAAGCTTTATCTGTTTATGCAGACTTTGTCATATATCAAAATATGAGAGTTATATTTATATCTCTGATGGTTTCAACCTATTATAAGGAAAAATTTTCAACCTGCAAGATAATATTTGTTAACAATTGTCAATCATATCACATCCTATTCTGAATAGAATTAGAACTTGCAGTAATAAATCTTGAACTATTGAAAAGATATCGGTTGCTGTAAAAAAATGTAAAGTTGCAAAGTAATAAAATGATGATAGGATAAATGTTAACTATTAATATAACAAATGTAAAAGATTAATATTAATGTGCTCTCTGCTAGATACATCGTGCTCTCTGTAGGAAATGCAGTACTCAAAGAAGTGCCCAGACCACACAATGAAGCGACCATCTATATGCTAAAACTATTTTAAAGAAAGAACAATCCTATATTTAAATTTGTTCATCAAATACTATAATTCTCCATATACATGACCAGATTGATGTTTTCCTCATTAGCAATGGATTTGACCTACATAAATATTATCATTTATCTCTTGACAGTAACAATGCATTTCTTTCTTGATATCACCTTTTGAAATTATTGATCTGTCTTGGTATGTTATAGAATATTTTCACCTTTGAATGATATTGTTATATTAAGAAAAATATGTCCTTGAATACAAAAAGTGTTTATGCCATAATGATATGAAATTTGCCACTCTTTTCTTGTGCAACACCTACCTTCACCTCACTCCTCCCCCTCACACCTTTGCCTCTGCTCCTCCTTGGTGTTGATCTACTTATTTCTCTCCATTCCCACACACACTCCCTTACCATTAGAAGAATTTTTTATTCAAAGAAAGAAGTCAATAGGAATAAAGCCACGTTGGCAGATGGGTAAGGTTGTTGATAGTTTGATGCATGTTTAGTAAGATGGTAAGTTACAACTTCCTTTCATTAGTTTTTTAACTCCTAAATACATTCTATATATCTCTTCATTCAAATGTTTTTGTGAGTGTGAAAGACGATGGATCAAAAGAAATAAAACCATTTCTATAGTTGTTGATCAAGATATTTACAAATCCATAAGATCTTTAAATGATTATGAAAGAGTTCTGTAATGAACAATAGTGTTGGAAGATTTTGAGTGTTGTAAGAGGAATTTGTTGACAAAATTTATGAAACAAGACATCTAGAGGAATCTGAAAGTTTTTTTTGTGAGTATTTCTTCTTTAGAATTTGGTATAGGTATACTATTTTCAAAAAATTTAATTTTCTAACTTCAGTCAAAATCTAAACAAATAGTTGGAAATCAATTTGGGTACCTTTGATATAGTTTACATATTAAGATATCTTTCAAATAACAAGATTTCATTTATATGTGTTTGTCAGAAGTCAGTCTTCCTTCCCTCCTTTGTGCAACAACCTGTTTCTTTGTAACATTTTTTAACCATCTCACATGTTAATGTTTTTTACCAACTCACTCTGCTTCCTTAACCCTTGCAGCATATCAGTTTGTTATTTACACAACATATTATATTAATCCCTGCATGTTCCCCCTCTTGGCAGCCTCTATTTTTGTTGTTTCTTCTTTGAATTTTCAAAGCCCATCTTTAACCAACTCATTTGATTCTATCTATAGTATCGTGTGTCCATGTAACGTATTTTAGTCTGCGGTGAATAACAAATGGAAGTTCTATTTGTTTCATCTGACTTTCATAGATTTTATTTCTTTTATTTAAGCCAAGCATTTCCATCTCACAGCAGAGATCTCAAGTTTCTTTCCTTATCTTTTCAAAATTATAACACCTTTGTCATTTTCTTCCCATACAGATTTTTTAATAATAACTTTCTGAGCATTCGCTTCAACTCTATTTGCAATGGTCAATCTTTCTTTGGTATCACACTAGATGTGCCAATGCTTGTAATATTTATTCTCTGATTATAACGTCTCTGCTCTCAATAATGCTTTTGCATATTTAATCATTATAAATATGCAGTATAAATTCTAACAAATAGAAACTTAATTCATTTCTTACCTACTACATTTTATTTCATTTAATAAAACAAAAGGCTTTAATACATTTTATAAACTTCAAACTTAAACTATGTTATTTTTAAGTTCTATTCTAAAGGCACGTGGTATTGAAGTTTAGCAAAGGTAAAAAAAATAATTTAAAAAGCTTTTAATTTTCTTTGCTAACTTTTATTTTGTTCATTAAAGTTTTATTTTTTTTATTTTTATTTTTAAATGGAAAGGCTTTTAGTTTATTTTTTTATATTTTTAGTACTAGTTTTTTTAATATTTATAATTATCATCAATTTAGTAAATTAATAATGTTTTTTAAAAAATGAAATTAGAAGGGTGTTTTATTACAAAAAATATTTTTTGATAATTCTTTTCAACAAAGGGAGTATTTTTTTGTTAATGGTTGATCCAAAGAAAACAAAGTCATTGTTATTTTGATAAATTATAATTGTTCATGTATTGTGAGTTATCTAACAAAATTGTCTTTATGAGTATTATGAAAATTTTAGGTGACTCCTCGGTATAAGTTCAATATAGCTTGATCATAGATTTGTCTTATGATTTTGCGAGTTTATTTCAATGTGGTTAAAACCCTAGATATAAGTTATAAATGAATAGTGTTTATTGATTCAAAACTCAATATGATTTCATGCATATGTAAAACATATTTTGTGATGTTGATGCTATGAGTTGTGTTTATATGTATTAGGTTGGCCTGTGTCACCGAGGTCATATGTATCATTGTACTATGGCATATCAAACCTTTTTATAAGCTTCTCACTTACTCCTTGTTTAACATTCCGTTAAACTGACTTGCTCGTTAATTGATTTTACACTTTTAATTGTCATACACTTTAATATGATTTGCATTTTAAACTGACTAGTCACTATTGCTAATTGATTGCTCAATCATTGCCTTATTTGAAAATATCTCTAACCTCTTTTTTATTTTCCAGATACATGATTTAGTTATTTCAAATATTGCATTGGTGGGCCTATCCTTTCAACATTCTCACTTATGTTCACCTTGCATGGAGATTTTAACTGATATCAAATAATTTATGCTTACTGCTCTTCCAAATATTTCTTATTTATCTCAAATTATTTGGGTTTATGAGTCATCTTACACTATTGCCTTCATTATTCAGTGATTTGATTCAATTTTATTATGTTCTATTGATCTATCTACACATGGTTGTAGTTTTATGCTTTTGTAACATCTCTTTATGCTCATGGTAGCAGTTTATGGTTTTATACCATTGGTTTATATGAATTTTATTTGATCCTACGTAAGTTGCATCAGGAGCTAATTGTTTTTTCAAGGTTAACTATGGTGGACTTGACAGTTTTAACTTACTCATAGTTACCTTATCCGGCCCGTGGAGTATACCTCCATCCTATAATTGGTGTGCACTTACGTTTGTTCCACTTTGAAAGTATTTATTTGGTTCTATTTTGATCCACTTTGTTCCTTAGTGAGAGGATGATATTTTATGGAGCTTTCCCATCCATTTGGTTCTACATATGAAGTATGATATTTTATGGAGCTTTTTCCTCTATTTGGTTCCACCTATTAAATTTGATATTTATGAAATTTGATTTGACCCATCTTGATCTTTTTGCTCATGGTAAGGATATTTCTCTTGAAATACCTTTTGACCCATGATGGATTTCTTATTTGAAGGCAATATGTTGTTTCTCCTCATAAACCTTTTCTTCATCTTCATGAATAATCATGCTTGGAAAATCTGAATCTTGAATTGATCTAATGCTTAAGGAACACATGTTATCATTGTCTCTCTTACATTTATATTATAATTATACTAATGTGATAATGCTCTGCATACTTCATTGCCTAGATCATGATTCATGTAGGTTGTGGATTTTCTAGCCATTTACTTGCAGTGAGATGACTCATTAGTGGACTGTCTATATCCATGTGATTGACGCAATATTGATGCAAGTTTCATTAGTTGGCCTTGTTTGTGGTCATTTGCACATTAGTATGTTCCTCTTATGAGAGATTTATTATAAATATCTTATTCATTTTGAGCTCATGATTTATTTTAGATATCATGTTAACTCTATTGCATGTTGGTGAACAAGTTCATTTATCCTCATCTCTCTTGGTTCCTCTGTGATTTTTTCTTATAATTATTATAACATCAAATTTTACTAACTTGACTATACGATGTAATTATACTGGTGGATCAGTGCCTTGTTTTTTGTTATATGCCTTTCTTTCAGGTGATGCATCAAGGCACATTCTCAATTTTTCACAAATCTTATGAAGATGTGGCTATGCTTCCACTTGATAACATTCAAAGGACTCATGTACTTCACTTGGATCTACAAATGTACCATATAGCTTGAAGATAATCAAACTACTTCACCTTGAAGAACAAGTTGTAGATTTTTTGAAAATTGGGTTTGACACCCCTTGTTGGAAATCCCCAAGTAAAGATTAAAGGGGGGTGTTAGAATATATAATCTTTCCTTGGTTGTATTATTTAAATAAGGATAAACCAAGGTATCCTTCATGTATTTTTGTCCTCTAGTCCAAGTGGGAGGACAAATCATATTTTGTAATTCCTTTAATAAGGAAATTAATTTATTCCTCCTTAAGAGGATATGGACACTTGTCGCACACACTTATGAATGGTAGCATTCATAGACTTGGGAGTTACATTTTAACTCCTCTCTTTTATCTCTATTTAAGAGATGCTCCTCTCTCTCATTTCTTATGATGAAGTTATTATACTGAGCATATTTCTCTCTTTCTCTTTTTTCTCTCTTTAGGCTATGACCTCATTCATAATGTCACAAGGGGTTTTCTTTTCTTTCCCCTTTCAAAATCTTTGTCTCATTGTTTGGATTCTTGGAGCATTCTCATGGTTATGGTGATTGATCTTAAAGCTAGGTCTCACTTTCAATGGTTATGGTAAAATACCTTCTTGCATTACACTTTCTTGGGTTCTATCCTTAACTTCTTTTTATTTTTTCATACTTCTAAAAATTCTTCCATCAAAAGGATCCCCTAGGGATAGTGTCGTTATGAAGAAAGCTTTAAAGAGTGGGATTCTCCTTACTGTACTTATTCCTCCAAATGGTAGTCTATTCCCTATTTGAATTATAGAATCTCCAAATAAGCTTGACCATAAGATGATCATTAAGGCATCAAATTTTGTGGGGTCCTAGCCCCCTTTATCCAAAGGACTATAGACTTTCTCCCAAGCAATAAGAGCTATCCTTTTCTTCTTTTCCATCCTAGTCAAAAGAAATTTTTTTTGGATTTTCTCAATAGCCTCCCCATACTTTCATGGAATTTTGTAAATACTAAGGGCATAGAGAGGAAGGCTTTGAAGGGTAGATCTAAGAATCTAAATCTTACATGCCTAACTGAGAAAAGTACCTTTCCATCTAGTCAGCTTTCTATGAAATCTATCCACCAACGAACTCCAAAAAGAAATAGGAGGCACCAAACAAAGAGGGAGACCCAGGTAAGTTCCAGACATAGGCTCCATCTCACACCCCAGAATCTTCTTGATTCTAAATTGTCTTCTTTCAGGAATATTGAAGAAGAAGACTGAACTTTTTCCTCAGTTAAGGCCCTGTCATGTAGCTGACCCATAGTTTTCCAAAGCCTTCTTAATATTAGTAGAATTTTTAATTGAAGCTTCCCCTAAAATAATAGAGTCATCCGTAAACTACTAGTTGTGTGTGTGATTTTTGTACCTGATCTATAGACACAACACTTCAGTAAAATATTAGAGGTTAGCTAAAATTGAAATCGTGCAATAGAATGAAAAACTAAACTAACCAGGCAATTTGTTGCCTTCTAGTAGATGTGCGTATGTATTCTCAGATTATAATGAGATCAGTGACCTTGACGACACCTAAATGAAGGATTTGAATGCAAAATCTAGATATGAATTGAATGCAATTAATCTATTTTTTTGGATTTTTTGTGCAATTATGATGAAAAATTTGATATGAATCTATGCTAACAATGATATGGAAAATTGATATACAAACTAAGCTAAGAAATGATATGAAAACAAAAGTGATCTCACAAAACGTGGTTGATTCGCAAAGAAGCTTCAATTCTCTAGATAGCAATTCGCCAGCATAAGTTTGCAAAAATATGAGATATGAGATTGAAGAGCTAAGGCCTTAATTTATAGAAATCTAGGGCTTTGGAGGTGCATGAAAGAAAGCCATAAATCACTCAAATAAATTAGGTTGATTTTTGAGTTATTTTTAAATAAAGGATATTTAATTCACAAAAACATGAAAAAGCAGAGTCTAACTCAAAATAGAGTTTAGCTTTAATTGACAATTGATAGTTGTCTGCTTTTCGTGATTGTGCATGTTTTTATTTATGAATTAATTTAATAATAAAGTGACTTATTTCCAACTTAACTAATTTTGAAAAATAAAACAATTGATTTATGGGTTAATCAATTATTAAATAAAACTTTTATTCAAAATCAATATTATTAAAAATTGACAACTTGCTTTAATTAATTAAATAAGAATTTAATCAATTATTCGTAGGATTTTGGATTTATTGTCAAAATTAAATAATACAATTTAGGAATAAATATAATTAACTTTAATTAAATAATTAAGTGGCAGAATTAAATCTAATTAATTAAATATTTAGAATATTCAATTAATCAAACTTTAGGATAAATTGGATTTATTGCCAAATAATCATTAAATCAAAGATAATTATGATAATTAGGAATATTCCCCAATGTAGAATTTAAGATAATCAATTAGGATTCGATGATGTTCAGATGTGCCTTGGGTTAGGAGTTTGATGTCGATTTCATTCGAATGTGTTGATATTGAAAACTGATGTTTGAAATTGATATTGATATGAAATAAAAGCTGATTAAAAGATTTGATATGAAGATAAAAGGTCTTGAATGACCAAGGATAATGTTAACTATAATAGCAAATGAACCGATGATTGCGAAAAAGTGTCGAAACGCTTAATTCTGAAGCTTATGATTGTGAAGAAGTGAGTGACCAATTCCAGACCCGATTGTCCTTATATTGAATCACATTGGTATCACATCTGAACCCTTCAGTTACCGAAGAATCAAGGAAATAACACAATTTGAACTGATAGTTGCAAAAAATGATACAATTCACAAGATTAGGAGAATACCAGATTGATATGGATCTCGATGAATCTGATATGCCTCGAGTGATGATTGATTTTGTTGGAAATTTGGCTAATGTGGATGCATAGATGTTGTCATTATGGCAACATATGATCTCTATTGAGAGCGCAGAATTTGGAATGCAAGTATGGCAAGTTGAAGGAAGAAATTGTCCAAGTATGGATACAGTGATCTTGACAGAGCACCCGATGAAGATTTAGTTGGTGACGTCCACTGGAGAAATATTTTTGTTTTCATAGTTAACTAAAGCTTCTACAAAGTATGAGGATACCCCATCTTAGTGCACATAAATTTTGGAGCAGTACGGACAAAGTTATTCAAAGTTTACCGAAGATAGTTTTTGTAGACAGAATAGTTTTGGAGATAGTATTAGCAAAAGAGTTAAGGGATTATTTTTGCTTGTCAAAATAATGACTTAACATTATGAAGGGATGACATCCTAGATTTTTACTCTTGGATAAAGATTTTGGAAGCCGAACATGTAAATTTATTAGCTCTAATAACTCATATATTAGGCATACTTGAAATGTAATGAAAAAATATATGTGATATGTAAAAAGAAAGAAAAGATAACTTGCGATAGTTGTATATTGTGATAGCAGCAAAGGCTATTGATGTGAAGTTGTAAGAAGTACCATATTATAGTTAGAAACATTTTGTATTACCTATTTGGGCAGTGAGCTCAGTTGGTGATCAGGTTTTATAATCTAACTCCTAACAAGGTTAAGGCTTCTAACAAGGCCTAAAGTCCTTTAACCAGGATAGATCTAATATATATGGTAAATTGATTCCTAACAGGGTCCAATATCCCTAACAAGATACTTTTGATTAGTGATCTTTGTGGGTACCATCCCCACTGGGGTTTTCCCTTGGCTAGGGTTTCCTCGAGAACATATCATGTGTTATGAGTTCTTTCTATTTACTACTATGTTTGTTAATCAGCTTGATAATCTTTGTATGCACTAAAGCAATCTATTATATCCATAAGTGGGCAAAAGAAAAAGTTTGTGAAATACTGATACACCCCCCCCTCTTAGTATTTCCTATTCCTAACAATTGGTATCAGAGCACAGTTACTCGGAGAAGGAACATTCAAGGAAAGCTTAGTAGCTTGAGTAAGATCTCTATGGATATGGATCAACTTCAGAAGAATCTTGAAGAAGCTCTTGAATAGATTGATATGCTTACTGATGAAAGAAACTCCTTAAGAAGAAAATATGAAGATGCAAAGAATGCTATTGACAAATTAAAAATTGAAAATTGAGAGTGAAGATATGAGGTCAAGACTTGAAAAGGAAACATCCGAATCTGAAAAAGTAAAAGTGCAGTATGTGGAACTTGAGAAGTATAATAAAATTGTGAAAGGTGAATTAACTCAATCTAAACAACAACTTGAAAGGCTATATTCAAATAGTGATAAGACTAGAAAACAAATTTATTTTGAAGAACCATTCTTTGATAGGACTGGATTTGGATTTAGTATGTTTAGAACAATCCATGAAAGTAAGAAGCCAGATCTGAAGACATCTGAAAGTGTGGAGGAAATAAAGCTAGATGAGAACACATTGGAAGATCCACCTAAAGAAGAACCACCTAGAGAGAAAGAAGAATCAAAGCAAGAAGAATCAAAATAGGAAGAATCATCTAAAGGTAAGCAAAGAGAATTCAAAGGTAGATGTTTTGCTTGTAATACTATTGGGCACATGAAGAGAGATTGCACAGGTAAGCAATTTAAACCTCTTAATGGACATTGTTATAATTGTCATAGTTTTGGACACAGAGCTAATGAATGTAGAAGACCTAAAGTAATTTTGAATAATTATGATAGAATGATTGGGAATACTAACAATGCAGATAATAAATCTATTGAAGAAATGAATCAAAGAAAAGTGGTAGTATGTTTTAGATGCAACAAAGTAGGACATATTGCTAGAAATTGCAGGTCATATATTAACTAGCAAGGATAGAGATTTGGAAACAATGGAATCATTTGTCAGATATGCAACAAGTTTGGACACTCAGCAAGATTTTGCAGAATGAACAATGGAGGTTATCATCATAACCCTAACCCTAGGAACAATGCAAGAAGGAATGAAAATGCAGGAAACAAAGAGAAAGGTTGCTGTAGCAATAAAGATGAAGTAAAATTTGATAAAGGTACAGATCAAGGAGGTATAGTTAGCACTGAAAGTAGTCAGGAAGGTAATGTAACTAATGGTAAGGATGAATCTTTACCTGACCCTTCTTTAAGTACTTAAATTATGTAAGTTTTTGTAGTTTAGGACTTAGGATTAGTGTAGATTAGGAATTTGAATGAGTTAAGTTTTGCACAGTTAGATATAGGTTTATTATGTTGTACTAATGCAATGGTTAAGAGCACAAAAGAAAATATTGTGTTTTGCGAGCTCACAGAAAGATTTATGGTTGCAGGTTTGCAGAATTAGCTTTTTGAGGTTTTAGCAGCAAAATGAATGAATGCGATGTCAGATCGAGTTAATGTGAAGTGTTATAAGGTTGAAATCAAATTTATCTTGATTACAAAGCGATTGAAAAGAGATTTGAAAGAAGAAAAAATGATTTGAGGATGATTTGAAGAAGTTTGGAAGCAGTTTGCAGCGACGATCATATCGAAACCCTAGATTTGCAAAGTTGAGGTATTTTTTGATCTTTAATCAGTTGATAAGATGGATATTTCTATGGTTCATAATGTTAAGGATAAGAATAGACCTAAGATTAAGAAAGAACTAGTAGAACCAACTAAAATTGATAACATTCTAGCACTATCATCCGTACCAGACGGAGTATTGCACATTGAGAATGTTAAAGGATATTTAGGTTGCAAGTTTGAAACTTTGGGAGATGTAGATTTTAGTGATGATTACAAGAAATTGTACAATCAAGACATGTTAGTTAAACTAGCTTATGGGCACCTAGAGAACAATGAAATTATCAAATATTCCATGAAGTATGAATTTAATGATGAGGAATGTACCAAGATCATTTTAAGTAGAATCCACAATGGGAAATTCTGGATGGAGGATAGAGTTATTGATATAACTGCCGACCTAATTCATGATGTTACTGGATTATCAAAAGTTGGATAGATTCCACTGAATGAAAAGAACATGAGAAAGATTGTTTTAGACAACACTGGATCTAGTTATAATGGTAGAGGAATTGTGATAAGTAAAATTAAGCAAGATGATGTTAGGTACCTTTGCAAGATCCTAACAACTAAATTCTATGGTAGTTCAAGGGAAGATGACATGGCTGTAGGAATGGTTCATGTAGCTTATCTTCTATGTATTGAGAAGAAACAAGTAGACCTATGTGAAATTTTGAAAATTCGATTATTTGAGAACTTAGAAAAGATTAAGAAGGCTAAGTACACATAGTTTAGGTTTTCATCTCTAATAACCTATATGTTTTTCCATATTTTGAGAAGATTTCCTTACATAGTTGATTGGAGTGACAATGTGAACACAATGGAAAGAATAAACTCAGTCTACATGAAGCACCTTTTTGATAAAGTTAATGACAGTGTGAAGCTTGTATTGAAGACTTTTCAGAATATTGTTAAGAATAAATCAAGGATTCCTCAATCCTTAGTTGAAAAGCATAAAGATGACATTTGTTTTATGGTAGACATTGATTTCACCTACATTGAAGTAGTTGAGCCTAGAATGGAATTTATAGACCCTCTTGGCTATGAAATATTTGAAGTAGAAACAGTAGGATATGTGAATAGATTGTTAAAGTGTGAGTTGGATGGTCATGCAAATGGGTTTGGAACCTATGAAGAGAATTTCAACTTTGCAATAAGTTTGAGAGAAAAGAAGCAATCTAGTAAGAGAGTTGAATCTACTATGAAGAAAATATTGAAAGAAATAGGTATGTCAAGTCATGAGTTTGACATAGCTAAGAAGACTGTAGAAGCCTTGAAGTAAAGTGAAAATCTTGTAATTTCACCTGAGACATCTAGTGCAGATCCTGTTGATCCTATTGGTGTAAAGGTAAAAGTTGAAGTACCTGAAAAAGATGAAGGAGATAAATCTTTTTCTCCTATTCCTAGCAAAAGAGTAAAAGTGAGTGCAACAGGACCCGGTAAGAGATAGAAAGTGATTGTACCACCTGTACCTAGAAATGTAGCAGTAATTAAAGATGATGATGTAGTTTCAATCAAGAAGAAAACTTGGAAACCAAGAATTGAAAGACTTAATGAAGATATATTGAAGCATGGAGACTTCACTAAGTTGAATAAATTATATGATCTATATGGATCATTCGAAAGATTGAATTTTGAAAATGCAATGATTACACATATGATTGTGACAGATAAGAAGCTTAGCACTATTCATGGTAAGATCCCAGAAGATTTGTATGACAAACTTGTGAATAGAAAATAGAGAGCACAAGAAGAGGACATAAAGATGAGAGAACATGTAATTAGATAGTTCTGTGAAGTTGAGGATGAAGATCATTTGAAGAGATTCTTGAAGTCTCTTGGAACTTTATTGAGAACTAAGAGAAGATCAATCCTTATAATGGGAGGCAAAAAGGAGGAAGTACAGAAAGAGATAGAGCAAGCAGTAATGCAAGTTCTTGCAGATATAGTTGCAGGAAAGCATGTTGAATCAAACCCTCAGCAGAAGCAATCAGAGGAACCGCATGTAGAGGAAGTTGGTATTGAAGAAGTTTCATCTTCTTCACATATCAATATTGGCAAATAATCAATGGACATTGAAGGAACCAAAGTGATACTAGAGTCAGATGATGCAATATTTCATGATCTAGGAAACATTGTTGACAATTTGGCTTTAGAAGAGCAAGAGAAGATTACATAATCAGAAAAGGATACAGAGGCAGTGGAAGCACCGACAGTATTAGAATCAGTTCCAGCAGAACAGACAGTTAAAGGTAAACAAATTTTGATAGAGGTCACTACCCCTAGTGCACCTAATAGTAAGAAGAGACAAATTGGTTCAAATTTTGAAGACCTTGGAAAAGAAGTTGAAGATGATGATCAGCTTGAGTTCATCACATCTCTTAATAAAATTATTGGAAAGAATAAGAAGGTGAAGGACCTTGAAGGCAAAGTTAGAGTTTTGACAGAGAAACTTGAGAGTGCGATCAACACTAAGGTATCTGAATTGGATCCACTTGAGAAAGCTAAAATAGTAATAAACTCTTTTGACTCTAAATTTTCTAACTTAAAGGATATTGCTAGAATAAAAATTTAGGAAGACTTTGAAGTAGAAATGCAATAAAATTTAAGTGTAAATATTCGAAATGATATTGGTAGTTTGGATGTATGCATAAAGAATTTGAGGAAACATTTTGAGACTAGAAAGAGTTTGTATATACAATGCACAAAATTAGAAATCCTAAAAGCTAAAGAAGATAAGAAGATCAGAGAGAAGATAGATGCAATTACAGCTGAAACAAACACCTTGTCAAGGTCAAATGTAAAGATAAGTTCTATAGAGAAGAACATAAGGAAGTTAAATGATGAAATTAGAATGTTAGCAGAGGAGAAGAATAGAAAGATGCTCAGGATTAACATCTTGAGAGAGCACATCTCAATCAAGACCTCAATTGTTGAAGACCAAATTGAGCAGTGTCTTTCAGCAAAGATATATTTTCAGAAGTTTAGCTTCAATTCCCTGCAAGCTTGTCAGACAACAGCATACAAATTGAGTACTCTACTCAATGTTGCTGAATCCATCAGGAAGGTATGGGAGAAAGATTTTGAATCATGGAAGTTAGAGTTTGGTGACTGTGTTGCAAGCCTACCAGTTTTGCAATAGCTGCTAACAAGGTATAATGTTTTTAAAAAACAAAAATTTGAACACCCTATCTTTGTCATTGTTGTCCAAGGGGGAGAGATAGCAGAAAATTGAATATATGTTGAGGAAGAATACTCATAGGGGGAGCTATTATATGGAGTACAATATTGTATATGTGTTGTATAAATTTTGGCCACTATTTTGTGTAAATACTTTGAAGTTTTGTTTGCACACTTAGCCAATTTTCCCATATGTTGCCACCAATGACAAAGGGGGAGATTGTTGGAAATTTGGCTAATGTGGATGCATAGTTGTTGTCATTATGGAAACATATGATCTCTATTGAGAGCACAGAATTTGGAATGCAAGTATGGCAAGTTGAAGGAAGAAATTGTCTAAGTATGGATACAGAGATCCTGACAGAGCACCCAATGAATATTTAGTTGGCGACGTCCACTGGAGCAATATTTTTGTTTGCACAATTAACTAAAGCTTCTATAGAGTATGAGGATACTCCATCTTAGTGTGCATAAATTTTGGAGTAGTACAGACAAATTTATTGAAAGTTTACCGAAGACAGTTTTTGCAGATAGAACAGTTTTGGAGACAATATTAGCGAAAGAGTTAAGGGATTATTTTTGCTTGTCAAAATAATGACTTAACATTATGAAGGGATGACATCCTAGATGTTTACTCTTGGATAAAGATTTTGGAAGCCAACCATGTAAATTTATTAGCTCTAATAACTCATATATTAGGCATACTTGAAATGTAATAAAAAAAATATATGTGATATGTAAAAAGAAAGAAAAGATAACTTGCGATAGTTGTATATTGTGATAGCAGCAAAGGCTATTGATGTAAAGTTTTAAGTAGTACCATATTATAGTCAGAAACATTTTGTATTACCTGTTTGGGCAGTGAGCTCAGTTGGTGATCAGGTTTTGTAATCTAACTCCTAACAGGGTTAAGGCTTCTAACAAGGCCTAAAGTCCTTTAACTAGGATAGATCTACTATATATTGTAAATTGAATCCTAATAGGGTCCAATATCCCTAACAAGATACTTTTGATTAGTGATCTTTGTGGGTACCATCCCCACTGAGATTTTCCCTTGGCTAGGGTTTCCTCGAGAACATATCATGTGTTATGAGTTCTTTTTATTTACTGCTATGTTTGTTAATTAGCTTGATAATCTTTGTATGCACTAAAGTAATCTCTTATATCCATAAGTGGGCAAAAGAAAAAGTTTTTGAAATACTGATTCACCCCCCCTCTTAGTATTTCCTATTTCTAATAGATTTGCCCCAAGTGATGAGGTCTTTTTGATGAATCAACAACTAGACGTGGTTGTTGTCTTGATTACTAAGGAAAGATACGATTTTAGATAAAGATATGATTACGGAATTTGAATGATGTGCAATACCATGCCCCCTTCGGGATTAAAATTGAAATCTGACAAGAAAAGCTAGTTTGATAGTTTAGAAGCATGTTAATTGATTTGAGAATTGGTTAAACACGTTCGAGAATGCATTCTACATCATTGAGAGGTCCTAAGGACCAAGTTTGACTAGGTTTGACCATGAGTTGACCATGGTTGACCAAGTTGAAATTTTGATAGTTTGACGTAAGATAACCAGTTAAGTTGAATTCTAGATTTCTTGTGATGATTGAAGGTAAATTATACAAGTAGTTAATAATATGAATGATCTCAGATTTTGATTTTGATCTCGAAAAAGGATTCTACTTGCTATTTCATTGGATGGACCTTCGTGTAAGATTTAGCTCTTGTTAGATTTGAAGAGACAAGTGGAGAATTGTTTAAGCATTGAAGTTCATTTAGCTATTGTGAGATCATGCAAACATGCAAAAATGAAAAGATACATGCAGTATGAAATGTAACCTAGGACCTAGGACCTAGTCACTGATCATGTATCGGTCATTCTCATCATTGAATTTTTAGGTAATTGGATAAATCAATACAATTCCCACTAGTTATGAAACCATAGACATATGGATATCGATTTGTATGCGTAGGAATCAATACAACATCCACTAGTCAAACAACCATGGACATATGAATATTGATTTTATTTTCAGAATGTCAGATTAGATATAAGCACCAAGGCACAAATGCCAGGATGACCTGAATATCATGTCCATTTTGATATAGCAATTTGTATAAGCATCAAAACATAAACGTCATGATGACCTGAATACGCCTTGCAATACAAACACATCAAAAAATCAAGAGATCATTCTAAATCTAGTGTGAATTACCCATAGTGACCCTTTATCATTCACATCCTTAGGTAAGATCGCGTTTCATAGTAGGAGAAAGAACTCACTCAAAAAGACAATAGTTAGATCAAACTTCCTTGAATTTTTTGGGTATCAATGGTTGAGGTACGCATGGTCATCTAATTTGAGATAGAGGCTCTTACAGTCAGACACCATTTCAATCCAAAATTTCCAAAGTTGTTAGATTTTCACATACAAGTAGAAAATAAAGAAAAGATTATGCCCCCAGTCATCACTCTCTAAATCCTGTAAAGGACATCATCGAAGAGCTTGAAGGGACACAATATGCAAGAAATCTTAATGTGAATCAGTAAGCATACAAGGAGATAAAAGCATGTAAAAAGCACAGATTGTTTTCAGTTTGTGTTTGATGTTTGATTGCGTTGTTGTAGATGCAAAATCCTTTTTGGAGACAAGACTGACTCACTCACTCAAATGAAGCTTCAAAGGACTCTGACTAGATATGATACGTCTAGGATATACTCGAGGCCATAGGATATGACTTTGATTGCCCCCATGTTTTAACATTAATAGGATACAAATGCTTGAGCTGATTGGTGTACAGACCAACTTATTGAAAATAGGAATGCAAAAACAAACTGGGAGATATGTACAAACTAAAGCAAGACTAAAAGCTAGGAAAGACCAAGATTGCACTGATAGATGGAGCATTTTGAAACAAGTGGCGCCCATTTGCCAGGTTTTCACCATCTTGGCAGAGATTCTATTTTTGCTACCAAGGCGCCTATTTCCAGGTTTTCACTAAGGCCCTTTTTTCTTTTTCTCATTTTTTGTATTTTTCATTTTTTCAATTTTTTTGATATATTTCACTTTTTTTGTGAATCATCAAGGTGCCCATTGCTAGGTTTTCACCAAGATGTTCTTTTTTTAGGACTTTTTCTGATTTTTTTGATTTTTTTCAAGACATTTTACCATAGATTGAATGCCTTAGGCATAGAATTTCTTCAGATGGAGAACATTGATTGGTTCTCAGAGCTATTATCCTTTAGTCATTGAGAGTTGATAGGTGCCAGAGCCAAAAGTAGCAGTGATAAAAAAGGGACCCAGCCAGTTGGGTTCAAACTTTCCCTTGCGTTCTTGATGTGATTGATTTTTAGGATTCTCTCTCAAGACTAGATCACCAACCTTGATATTCTCTATGTCAGACTTTCTTGTTGTAACCTCTAGACATTCTCTTTTGATATACTCTAAGATGATCATATGTTGCTTGTCTGTGCTCATCTAGTAGTTCAAGTTCTTGCAACCTAGACACTCTATAGTCATCATCAGTTACTAGACCATGCATTCTAATTCTTAGTGATCAAATTTCAACCTCAATAGGTAGTACCACTTTAGACCCATAAACTAAAGTGAAAGGTGTAGCCCCAGTAGGTGTTCTAATACTTGTTCTGTAGGCCTAGAGAGATGGATGTTAGAAATAGGAAATACTGAGAGAGGGGGGGGGGGTGAATCAGTATTTCACAAACTTTTTCTTTTGCCCACTTATGGATATAACAAATTACTTTAGTGCATACAAAGATTATCAAGATGATTAACAAACATAGTAGTAAATAGATAGAACTCATAACACATGATATGTTCTTGAGGAAACCCTGGCCAAGGGAAAACCCCAGTGGGGATGGTACCCACAAAGATCACTAATCAAAAGTATCTTGTTAGGGATATTGGACCCTGTTAGGAATCAATTTACAATATATAGTAGATCTATCCTAGTTAAAGGACTTTAGGCCTTGTTAGAAGCCTTAACCCTGTTAGGAGTTAGATTACAAAACCTGATCACCAGCTAAGCTCACTGCCCAAATAGGTAATACAAAATGTTTATGATTCTAATATGGCACTGCTTACAACTTATCATCAATAGCTTTTTCTGCTATCACAATATACAACTATCGCAAGTTATATTTTCTTTCTTTTTACATATCACATATATTTTCATTACATTTCAAGTATGCCTAATATATGAGTTATTAGAGCTAATAAATTTACATGGTTGGCTTCCAAAATCTTTATCCAAGAGTAAACATCTAGGATGTCATCCCTTCATAATGTTAAGTCATTATTTTGACAAGAAAAAAATAATCCCTTAACTCTTTCGCTAATACTGTCTCCAAAACTATTCTGTTTGCAAAAACTGTCTTTGGTAAACTTCGAATAACTTTGTCTGTACTGCTCCAAAATTTATGTGTGCTAAGATGGGGTATCCTCATACTCTTTAGAAGATTTATTTAAATGTGCAAACAAAAATATTTCTCTAGTGGACGTCGTCAACTAAATCTTCATCGAGTGCTCTGTCAGGATCACTGTATCCATACTTAGACAATTTCTTCCTTGAACTTGCCCTACTTGCATTCCAAATTCTGCGCTCTCAATAGAGATCATATGTTGCCATAATGACAACATCTATGCATCCACATTAGTCAAATTTCCAACAATCTCCCCCTTTGTCATTGGTGGCAACAGATGGGAAAATTGGCTAAGTGTGCAAACAAAACTTCAAAGTATTTACACAAAATTCTGGCCAAAAGTTATACAACACATATACAATATTGTACTCCATAGAATAGGTCCCCCTATGAGTATCCTTCCTCAACATATATTCAATTTTATGCTATGTCTCCCCCTTTGACAACAATGACAAAGATAAGGTGTACAAAAAATTTAAAAAAAAAAAAACTTTATACCTTTTTATTAGCTATTGCAAAGCTGGTAAGCTTGCAACTATTGGCATTAAGCATGATTGCCACTAGTGACAACACTTATTTGTATTCTGAGTGCAAACTGAACAGAACACTGCAAACTAAGCAAAACAGTGCAAACCAAGCAGAACAGTGCAAACCAAGCAGAATAGTGCAAACTGAGCAGAACAGTGCAAACCGAGCAGAACAGTGCAAACTGAGCAGAATAGTGCAAACCGAGCAAGACAGTGCAAACTGAGCAGGATAGTGTAAACCGAGTAACATTATGTCTACCGAGTCACCAGTATTTACTGAGTTCAAAACCTACCGAGTGGTTAGTATGAACCGAGCCTTCACTTCTACCGAGTGCATGACGATGCCGAGTAATGCAGTGGACGCCGAGTATCAGAAAGTCACCGAGTTAGTTTACAAGAACCGTGTAACCATACTTGGGCCGACTTAGTAGCACTTATGTTTATTTGTCAAGCCAACTTTGTAATTGTAATTGTAATTAATTGTTTAGACTTTTATATAAACAATGTTGTAATAATGCCAAGATGTAATGAGTATGAATGTGAAAAAGAAAGAAAGGCAGAGATAAGCGAATTACAAAGGGCTATAGCAGTATAAGGAACAGCAAAGACAAATTCATCACAGAAGGTGATTAGTACATCAGCGAATCTCATTCAGCAATCCAGTTGCAAAGCAAGAGATCTACTGTTTCATCCTAACAGGTGAATCAGTACTAAAATCCTTTAACTGGGTAGACTTAATAGTCTTTTGTAAAATCTCTTTACCGAGTACATACTTCTTTTGTAAGTTTGTAAAAATCCTCTAACAAGGTGGACCTAGTAGTCCTTATTGCTCCTAGCAGGGCAGATCATCAGAAGTGATCAATTGTAAGCCTTAACCGGCCAACTTTATACTGCAGTACTAAAGCTTTGTGGGTTTCATCCCCACCCCAGTTTTACTTTCTTTTGGAAGGTTTCTGGGTAACCAAATCTATGTGTCATTGTTGTGAATACTTTTATGTTTCATGCTTTCTATATGCATAAGGATAAAGTGAACTATATGTTAATACATCTATTATTGAAGAAAAATTAGAGTTACTGATTCACCCCTCCCCTCTCAGTAACTTGGTTAATTCCTAAATATTTCCAACAATTGGTATCAGAGCTGTATTGATTCTCAAGATAAAGCTTAACTAGCTTGAGCAAAGATCCAGGACAATGGAGGTATTCAAACTGAACAAGGTGATTCAAAATGAAAAGCTAGATCTGGAAATGGCCATAGCTAAACTTAAAGAAGAAAAAGAACATCTTTCCCAATCCCTAAGAAGAAGGAAGGAACTTGCAAATCAGATGAATGATCAGAATTACATTGAAGAAAAAATTGAAGATCTTTTTCCCTGAGATAGCTCAAATGAAGCAAACAATGCTGTCAAAGAACTCCTAGAAAAGAATGGGTCTCTGTAGGAAGAAGTGAGAAAATTAAAAAGAGAACAAGAGCTACACTCAACAAGATTTTGTGAGATCTTAGAACAAAGAAACAAGTTGAAAGATGAATTAGATGGAAGGAACAATGAAGTCCAAAATAAAACCCTTCAGCTAGAAAACCTAATTGATCAGATCTCCCATACAAATGAGGAAATTCTGACTCTAAGTTCAGATATAGAAAGCGCAAGAGAAGAACTAAGATCTGAAAAGGAAATCAATCAAAGATTGGTGGATGACCTAAACACTGAAAAACAAATCAATGAAAGAATGCTGAAAAGCCAAGAAGACTTAGATCAGCTGTATAATCGAAATCTTCATAGGCAAAAAGGAAAAGCAGGACTTGGATAAAAAATAGAAGGTGAATCTTCTAAGCAAGGTACTCAAAGAAATCAGAAACCTACTTGTAATCATTGTGGCAAAATAGGACATACTTCAAATAAATGTTGGAGCAATGAAAAAGCAGAATTCAATAGAAAATGCTACAACTGCAATCAGCATGGTCACAAAGCAAATGAATGCAGGGAAAAACTAAGATTCAAAGGTAATTGTCACATATGCAACAAACAAGGTCATAAGGCATCCGAGTGCAGATCCAAAACATTCAATCCAGTAGAACAAATTATGAAAGCAATGTTTGGATGGGATTACAACACCTGGTGTAGATGTCATTACTATGGAGAATATGGACACATTGGCATGAACTGCATAAAACATCATCTAAGGAAAAGAGATACTACCATAAGATGTTTCAAATGCACTAAACTTGGTCACATAGCTAGAAATTGCATGAATGCTAGCGAAGTTGAAGATGGAAAGAAGAATGAAGCAACTAAGGTTAGGAAACAGGTAAGACAAAAGTGGATTCCTAAATCTACCGAGCAAACCAGTCCAAGTAATGGAATGGGTGGCTCTATCGACTCAAACTAAATTCCCAAGAGAGCACTGGAACTGTATTCTCATAGAAAAATTTCAAGCAGTTTCAGAACTGAATTAAAAGAAAGATCTAAATCGGCATACAAAGATGCAACAAGATCACAGGAAGGTCAGTATCAATTTTCACCGAGCAAGGTTGGTACCAGTCTTTACCGAGCGAGGTCGGAGCAATATGAATTCTCGAGTTCACCGAGTTGCGAAGTCTTTACCAAGCAATTCATTCATAGTGGGTGACAGTCTGTCAGAATTCATACCCTAATTTGTACTGAGCATTAATGACAGAGTTGTAAACAAAAGGAAAGAAATCAAACTCATTCTTCACCGTGAACTTTAGCACTTTGAGAGCTAAAAATTTCAAGAGCAATCCGGCGATTCAAATACTTTTGCGAATAGAATTCTCTGTGAGCTACCATGGCATCATCCAGCACTTCAAAGATGAAAGGAACAAAAATGATAATCAAAGGGGAATGGAGCACACCAAATTTCAAGCTCGTGCCCACAATTGCAGCAGCCCTAGACCCGAATGGAGTGCAATCTCAGATTCCTCCTAAGGTACTACTTGTTAACGATATTCACAATCATTTCAATTGTGAAATTCAAGAAATGGGAAACCTAGAGCTAGATATTGTGCGTGAGGAACTATGTGTGGATGGTATTCTAAAACCTGAGCATAAACATCTGGAAGACAAGGGATTAGTTCACATTGCACATTTACCTCAAAACTTTCGGGAGAAATGGGTTAGATACATTCTCAGCCATGTACATGATGGCAAGATTTGGCTTGAGCAACCCATAGAGATCACTAAGAAGATGATTCATCAAATCACTAGTCTTCCCATGTTAAACAAAGCTAAAACTACCAAAACCCTAGGTCGGCTGGAACTGGAGAAGAAAACCCTAGCCGAGTGGGACGGTAGAGGCATGAAAGTAAGCAGCATTACTAATGCTAAACTAAAGTTTGGAACACACATCATTGCCAATAAAATATATAGTTCAAGTCGATAGAATAGTGTATCCTGTGAAGCCATAGACCTAGCATAAAAAGTGGTCAAGAATAATCTATCATTTGACCTTGCAGATTTATTGTTAAAACAGTTTAACAAGAACATGGAAAGCATTCAAACTTCCAAAAACAATCCATGTAAGTTTGGATCTCTACTGGTCTGTTTATTCTTCTATGTTCAGAAATTCTTCCCTTCTAAAGGAAAAGTAGTATGGAGAAAAGATGTGCCAGTTCTTTATGAGATAAATGAATATATTTCAGAAATGGGTGAAAATTTTGAGAGCATCATGGATAGTTATTTTGAGTCTTTCAAAGAGAAAATGAATGACAGATTCTGGATTCCATAGAAGTTGGTTGAGGATTATAAGGATGACATTTGTTTCATGGTGGACTGTGACAGAGTATACATTCAAGCAGCTAAACCAAGGATTGTACATGTAAAACCTCTTCCTTATGAGGTAAACATTGATGAAACAAAGAATATCATTGAAGCCCTTCTTAATCAGCCTGTTAATCCCAAAGCTCCATATTTTGGAACATATGAAGAAGCAAAGGTGAGAATTGAATTAAGCATAAAGCTTCCACAAGAGGTAAATAAAGGAAAGAAGAGGATAGCCAAAATGCAAATGCTAACCGAGGACAAAGGAGAAGACACTGAAGAAGAAAAGGAAAAGGATGAGAAAATAGAGGAACTAGAACCTGCAAAGAAGAAAGGAAAGGTATTCATCACTAAAGCACCTAAGCCTCCCACTGCTGTATTTACAAGGAGAAGTGCAAGAGGTAAGGCAGATAAGGTAGACAAAGATATAATATTCAAAAGGCCTCCTCTAACCCTTCAAGAGAAGATCAAACTTTTTAGAGAAGGATCAGGATCTGGAGTAAGTAATATAAAATCTTTTAAATATGAAACCAGATCGGAAATAGAACAAAAGGAGATTGAAGATGTTGTTATTGAAAAGATGGGACAGTGGAAATACTCTCCTGAAGAAATAGCCCCACAGGTTCCAATAGCTTTATTAGATCCAATAAAAATGAGATGGACCAATTCCAAGCAAACTGTAAAAGACATATTTGATCAAATCCTGAGATAGTTAATGCCGAGCTTAAAAAATGATGAAATAAAGAAGGCATTGAAGGAGAATGAAAATAAAATGACACTGAAGTTCAATACTTGTTTGATTCTGATTAACAATATTGAATTGGTTGTGAAGGTTGCAAATGCCACATGGAAGAACATATACCATCTTCACCGAGTATTGAAACTGTAAGAATTTGCCTAAGGAAAAGAATAGAAACCAAGATCTAGAAGCTCAAGAGATAGCACAAGAGAGACAAAATATGATATGATCAATGATCAAATAATGAAATAGATAGATAGATGATTTTACAATGTAGGAGTGCCTAAATATATAGGCAATGCAATAAGACTACATGATAAGGAGATGATAAGATATCACCCACACAAGGTGGAATCACATGTCCACCAAAGGTGGATCATCCTCCAATATGCAATAAAGTATGTGCATTGGATTAGGATGATAATGTGATAAGAGCACTAAAGGTGGATCTCACACACAATGAGGTATGTGATGACAACTATCACACCTAAAGTGGAGATTCTCCTAACCATGTGCTAAAATGAAATGCAAACTCCTAAGTGTCTCAAAGACAAACTACTATGCAATGCATTATCCTAAGTAAACTTAAGTAAAGTGTAATTAGTAAATACTTAATTACACCAACACCCCCCCTTAAGTGCAACTTAGGGGAATGCACTTAAGCTCACAATGAAAGATGGGTCCCGGCTACTAGGCCATGTTAGGTACCCATGTACAATATGCAAGAACAATGCAATCTCTCATAAAGTGGAGAAAGAGGGAAAACCTCATGGGAAAAACCCTCCCCCAAAAAGAGAGATAAATACAATAATAGAAGATGAGAGAGAAGTCCTCATGTGAGGAAAATATCCCCCCCATAAGATAGAAGTAGTGGAAGAGAGACCAAGTAGCCCCCCCTCAATGTAGAATGAACACCAATGGTAGATGCTCCAGGCTCGATGTAGAAACTGCTCCATGAGTGTAGAACAACATGCCTCCCCTTAGGAAGAAATAAGACCAAAGGTGTATAGGTGAAGCCTCCTCCCCAATCTCTAGGAAGAAACCTCAAAATGTATGGAATCTCTAAAACCTGCTCAAGTGTCCCCGTGTCAAAGCTGAAAGTTGCCTCATCCAAATCATGTGTACTAAGCCACTCTGCTGAAAAAGACAAATCAGGTTCAACTGAGGATGAATGTAGAACATGTACCAAAGATCCAAGTATCTCCTCTGAAGAGAAAGTGACCTCCTCCAACTGCTGTATCAAAGTATCCACAATCATGTCACCCTCGAAGGAATGATCAAGTAGAGAATGAATATGAGGGTCAACATGTTCCCTCGCAACAACTGAAGAAGGATCATCTTCACCAAAGAGAAGATGAATGTCATCAATAAAGTCTCCCAAATCTGAAATGTAAGACTCCACAAACAAACCTACAATGTCTGTCAAGTAGTCATCCCATGGAACCAATTCTGGAAGACAATGAATATCCTGCTGCACTGAATCACCCAAATCCATGGCTGTGTGAATGCAAGCATCATCAGGCACAAGAGTGGAAGTAATCTCAATAGGAGGAGATGAAATAGAAGGCTCAAGAGCTTGATCATGAGTGAGAATACCCAAGTTCAAGTAGCCAAAACTCTCCTCAAAATTTGAATCATCACTGTAATCATCATATGCTGAAGACTCACTGTCTGAAGAATCACTGTCATCAAGAGGAACAAAATCTGCAAAGGAGTACAACTAAGAAGAGCAATCCACTATCCCAGTAGCAATAACTACTCCACTCTCCAAGTCCTTGATGAAAACTGAATCAGGTGTAAATTCCACAGTCTTCTTTGTAGCACCATTTGTGATTTAATAGATAGAAAGAAGGTTATTGGTCAAGTGTGGAACACACAACACATCATTGAAGTGTCCATCCTTAACTTCAATACTTCCTTTCCCAAGTACATTCATGTAAGTGTGATTGCCCATCAAAATAGGTGGACCTTTACAAGGCTCAAATGATGAAAACATGGATTGTGAAGAAGCCATATGATGAGAAGCCCCTGAATCTAGAAGCCATCTACCTGAATCATGACTTGAAGAAGCATATAAAGCATGTCCTTTTTGAGTGACAAATGTGTGACCCTTCCCTTTATCTTTTTCTGAATTGGGTGAAGAAGAGGTTGAGGTAGACATCCTAGAAGGCAATTTGATGTTGTTCTTGGCAAGAAGATTCTTCAATTCATCAATGTCCTTCTTATAACAAAAGTTTTCTTCATGTCCATCCTTTTTGCAATATGCACAAAACCGCTTCTCCTTCTTTGAAGATTCACCCTTTTGAGGTGATGTAGAAGTGTCATGTTGTGTGGAAGTTGATGTTGTGCCTTTTTGTTGAGACTTAGACTTCCAATTCTTCTTCTTCTTTTGACTTTGATTGCCTTGACTCTCATGATTAGCCACCAATGCCTTGGAAGTTGAAGACTTGAGAATCCCCATACTCATCAATTTTGTTTGTTCTAAGACCAACATTTCTGAAAATGACTCAAATGAAGGCTTAATGAAGGCACTTCCCATAGTCAACTTGTGAGTATTGTAGCTTGAAACAAAAGCTACATATTCAGGAGGAAGATGATTCAACAAGTGACTAACCAACTTCGCATCCTTTATGGGATTACCACAATCATAAAGTTGTGCTCTATAGTCATTGACTTTGGTGAGATAATCTTGAATTGTGTCAAAGTTCCTAGGATCTAATTTGAGGAGATCAGTCTCAATTTTGAATCCCATTTCCTCATCCACTTTACCAAACAATTCTTCAAGTTTATCCCATGCTTCTTTAGCATCATTTATGTTTTTGATGTGATAAATGACTGTTTGAGACATATTCTCTCTTAAGACTCCTAAAGCTTGATAATTTCTTCGTGACCATTTATCTATTGCAGTAGTATCATCAGCAGTGGGTTTTTTAATTGTACCATCCACATAAGGATTTAAACCTTGAACCATTAACTTGCTCCATACATTATCTTTCCATGTAGCATAGTTATGTGGAGTTAACTTTGCAATTGAACCCATGATGCAGAAATGAAAAGAGCACAAAAAGAGAGACACTAGCACACAAGACACCCCCCCAATTCACTCAATCAAATAACCCCCCCCAAAATGAGGATTTTGGCACTTTATAACTAGTGCATGTACAATTGCCACTTGACAAAATTGATCAAAGTGGACTTTTGATTTTGATGTTTACAACTGTAATTATGAAGCTACAGTAGACTCAAGAAGATAGGACAACAGATCACTTAAGGATCTAATCAATTACAAGTGTTACAATAGGCCAAAATAGACCATATTCTGAAAGTACTATGTCTACACAAAATTTCTCCAAACTAATACCAGATTTGGAAAGTAGACGAAAAATCATGCACTTTCAAAAAAAAATTCACTTGAAAATATGTCCGTATGAGCCCGTACGAAGCCTCTGAAGTTGCAAAAATAGGGATCAGACAGGTACAGTCACCAAAAACTGCAGTTTCTACAAAATCTGTGATCCAAAACCAAAAAAGAACAGCACCATTGAAAAATTTAGGAAATTTTAGCCAAAATCAAAAAAAATTGCACCCAATTTGGAGTCTGGATGACCAAGTTATGGCCTCCCAAAGTCGGACTGCCCAATCCAAACTGCAAATGGTGAGGGCTGTGAAATTTTGAAGGCTGCTGATGTCACCCAACTTAGTGTATTCAATTTGACATTTAAATGACCATCATTGAAGTGCAAAATGCTGAGATTTGACGGTCACAAGGACGTCAACTTTTACCTCATGAAGTGTTGACGAGAATAGGGGCTTAAATTTGACGTCCTAACGGCCGTCACAACAAGAGAAAAAAATGCCTCCTTGACGTCCAGACGGGCGTCAATTTTAACTCAATGAAAATGCTGAAAGTTTGAAATTTTTTTTTAAAATACCAGTTTCGCGACCTTTGCCATGTGGTGCAATGTGATTGGTGGACTGTTGTCCATGTCACGTGGTCCGCGTGGACTGGTAGAGCGGAAAATTTCATGGTTTGACCATGGTGGAGGGTTTGGCGGTGCTTCCCAGCTGCAGGAGCCCGCGTGAGCGCTGAACAAAGGAGGGCCGCTGGTGGAGGGCTCGGTTGTTGCCCGCGTTGACTGAGGCCGCGGTCGGAGGGCGGAGCCGCTGTGGGAGCGGTGGATCGAGCTGCTTAGGCGGTGGGGACCAGAGGAGTCACAGAGTGGGGCGACGGTGGCGGGGGTATGGAGAGCCCATGGTGGTGGAGGTCGGGGCGTTTGGAGGTGGCGCCGCTTCCCTGTGTGCAGTCCTACAGAGAGGCCCGCGAGCGGATAGATCCAGCAGCAGTCGCAGGTAGAGGAGGGGCGGTGGATGTGATGTGGGAATTTTTTCCGGTGGTGCGCTGTGGTCGGTCCTACGTGGAGCAGGGAGCGGAGGAGCCCTCGCGGTGCTGAGGAGGAGGCAGCTTGGAGTGGTGTGCAGTGGGTGTGAGAGGTATAGATATCCCACATTCGGTGGGAAGTAAGGTCTTAAGACCTTTTTATATGCAACCGCCCCCCATCATAAACAAAAGGAAATGAGACTTGCATTCTTGATCTCTGTGCTTCTCACCTTTGGGCTTGTAAATGATGGATCCATCTGCACAATATGCCTGAGACAGAATATAGTGCAATGGCCTAAAAGGCCAATTTTTTTGCCAAATATATTTTCAAAAATTGACAAAATGAATTGCAGATTCGAGAATTTAATATAATGCAGATCTGAAATAAATAATTTACAATAAAATTCAGATCTGAAGGAAAAATTGCCAAAATAATTACCCAATTTTGCAGATCGGGCCTAAAAGGTCCGATTTGCAAAAAAATTTTGCCTCAATTTTGACTTTTGTCTAATATAGACAAATTTATAGTCAAAAGTTATGGAAATAGCCACTCGGATGCAATGGTGAGGTCTGATCTTGCTCAAAATGCTCCCACAAAATGCTGATCCTAGATTTGGTTCGTGGCCCTCCAAAAGTTGAAGCAATGAATCGCTCTCCAATGGCTATGCAATGAAAACTCCTTTGGCTCTGATACCATGTAAGAATTTGCCTAAGGCAAAGAATAGAAACCAAGATCTAGAAGCTCAAGAGATAGCACAAGAGAGACAAAATATGATATGATCAATGATCAAATAATGAAATAGATAGATAGATGATTTTACAATGTAGGAGTGCCTAAATATATAGGCAATGCAATAAGACTACATGATAAGGAGATGATAAGATATCATCCACACAAGGTGGAATCACATGTCCACCAAAGGTGGATCATCCTCCAATATGCAATAAAGTATGTGCATTGGATTAGGATGATAATGTGATAAGAGCACTAAAGGTGGATCTCACACACAATGAGGTATGTGATGACAACTATCACACCTAAAGTGGAGATTCTCCTAGCCATGTGCTAAAATGAAATGCAAACTCCTAAGTGTCTCAAAGAAAAACTACTATGCAATGCATTATCCTAAGTAAACTTAAGTAAAGTGTAATTAGTAAATACTTAATTACACCAACAGAAACAGTTATAATAAAAGACATTGAAGATGACAGTGATGAACAGGAAGAAGCCACTGAGGTAGATGATACTATGAGGATAGCAGCAGAAGTCATTGCATCACTTCCTACCTCTCCAGAAAAAGTTACTACATCTAGCCCGGAGACACCTTCAAGCATGGTTGTGACAACTTCAACATTTGTCCAATCACCTATTGCAACAACAGAAGAAACTACCATTTCTTCTACCGAGTTGCAGTCTCCTACTTAATCAAGTTTTCCAGCAGTAAGTATTCCAGTTTTTGATTCTACAAGTGTAAATACTTTAAGTTCTCCAATAGACAGTATACCAGTCTCTATAGCCAGTCCTACTATGTCTACTGTCACTACTACTAAGGCATTAAGTACAGATAAGCCTAAGGCTCAACCAAGTATAAGATTTTTGGGCAAGAATATAGTAGAGGATATAGACCTAGATGAAGAAATAGAGATTCCAACATTGGATTTTGCAAATCTATCAGCGGACCAAATGCAAAATATAGGTGAAATCCTCCAAAGGAAAGCGAAGCAAAAGAAGCTTAAAGAGGAGAGAGACAAGGAATATAAAATCATTAAGGATGCTAAGGACATTTTGTCAGAAGCATTAGGTATTAAAGTAGACTCCTCTCAACATGTTTTGTTACAATTAGCAGAAGCAGTAAATAAGTACAATGAGGATTCATCTAGGACAGAAAAGTTAGTTGAAAGAGCCGAGAAGAGATTCAATAATAAAGTGCTTGAGCACATTGCTCAGCACATAGCTATCAATCAAGTCGAATTTTCTTTAATTTTGTCAAACATTGAATCTTCCTATTCGAATGTTACCTCTCTTTTGGCCAGACTATGCAATGTTGCCGAGTTCACAAAGGATGTCAATGATAAAATGAATAAAATTGATGAGGATTTGAAGATTAGCATACAGAAGCTGCAACTTGAACCAAGTTCAAACTTTGCTCATCACATGAAAATATCATACCTATCAAATACGCAGTCAGAACTACTGAAAGAAGACACAAGGATCCGGTCCACACTGCTAGACATTCAGAACATGATCCTTCCCATCATGAATACAATGTATAAGCACATTGAACATTCCAAAACATTAATTCATGACAATCAGTTCTCAATAGCAGATCACATGATTGAACTCTCTGCAGAAGTCCAAATTGCAATCCAAACATGCAAGTTTCTACAAGAAAATTGGGACAGAACCCTGGCACTGATAATGAAGGTACATTCTACTTTTCTATCAAATTTTGGATTCTCTCTGTAAATCACTTATACACCTTTGGCATTATCGCCAAAAAGGGGGAGATCTGTATAGAAGGAGATATGTTTCGAAGAAAAAGTTAGCACATTGAAAGGGGGAGATAATTTACAAAGACAAATTTTGAAAAATCAAAATAAATCTTAGCATGGTTCATGTATATAAGTTTTGGGCAATAAGTGTTTTTGTCACTAATGCCAAAGGGGGAGATTGTTGGCATTAAGCAAGATTGCCACTAGTGACAACACTTATTTGCATTCTGAGTGCAAACTGAGCAGAACAGTGCAAACCGAGTAGAATAGTGCAAACCGAGCAAAACAGTGCAAACCGAGCAGAACAGTGCAAACGGAGCAGAACAGTGCAAACTGAGCAGAACAGTGCAAACCGAGCAGAATAGTGCAAACCGAGCAGGATAGTGCAAACCGAGCAGGACAGTGTAAACCGAGTAACATTATGTCTACCGAGTTACCAGTATTTACCGAGTTCAAAACCTACCGAGTGGTTAGTATGAACCGAGCCTTCACTTCTACCGAGTGCATGACGATGCCGAGTAATGCAGTGGACGCCGAGTATCAGAAAGTCACCGAGTTAGTTTGCAAGAACCGTGTAACCATACTTGGGCTGACTTAGTAGCACTTATGTTTATTTGTCAAGCTGACTTTGTAATTGTAATTGTAATTAATTGTTTAGACTTGTATATAAACAATGTCGTAAAAATGCCAAGATGTAATGAGTATGAATGTGAAAAAGAAAGAAAGGTAGAGATAAGCGAATTACAAAGGGCTACAGCAGTATAAGGAACAGCAAAGACAAATTCATCACAGAAGGTGATCAGTACATCAACGAATCTCATTCAGCAATCCAGTTGCAAAGCAAGAGATCTACTGTTTCATCCTAACAGGTGAATCAGTACTAAAATCCTTTAACTGGGTAGACTTAACAGTCTTTTGTAAAATCTCTTTACCGAGTACATACTTCTTTTGTAAGTTTGTAAAAATCCTCTAACAAGGTGGACCTAGCAGTCCTTATTGCTCCTAGCAGGGCAGATCATTAGAAGTGATCAATTGTAAGCCTTAACCGGCCAACTTTATACTGCAGTACTAAAGCTTTGTGGGTTTCATCCCCACCCCAGTTTTACTTTCTTTTGGAAGGTTTCTGAGTAACCAAATCTATGTGTCATTGTTGTGAATGCTTTTATGTTTCATGCTTTCTATATGCATAAGGACAAAGTGAACTATATGTTAATACATCTGTTATTGAAGAAAAATTGGAGTTACTGATTCACCCCTTTCCTCTCAGTAACTTGGTTAATTCCTAAATATTTCCAACAGCAACACAGTCACCAAACTCTAACTTCCATGATTCAAAATATTTCTCCCATACCTTCCTGATGGATTCAGCAACATTGAGTAGAGTACTCAATCCATATGCTGCTGTCTAATAAGCTTGTAGGGAATTGAAGCTAAACTTCTGAAAAGATGTATTTGCTAAAAGACACTGCTCAATTTGGTCTTCAACAATTAAGGTCTTGATTGAGATGTGCTCTCTCAAGATGTTAATCCTGAGCATCTTTCTATTCTTCTCCTCTGCTAACATTCTAATTTCATCATTTAACTTCCTTATGTTCTTCTCTACAGAACTTATCTTTACATTTGGGCTTGACAAGGTGTTTGTTTCAGCTGTAATTGCATCTATCTTCTCTCTGATCTTCTTATCTTCTTCAGCTGTTAGGATTTCTGATTTTGTGCATTGTATATATAAACTCTTTCCAGTCTCAAAATGTTTCCTCAAATTCTTTATGTATACATCCAAATTACCAATATCATTTTGAATATTTACACTTAAATTTTGTTGCATTTCTACTTCAAAGTCTTCCTGAACTTTTATTCTAGCAATATCCTTTAAGTTAGAAAATTCAAAGTCAAAAGAGTTTATTACTATTTTAGCTTTCTCAAGTGGATCCGATTCAGATACCTTAGTGCTGATCACACTCTCAAGTTTCTCTGTCAAAACTCTAACTTTGCCTTCAAGGTCCTTCACCTTCTTATTCTTTCCAATAATTTTATTAAGAGATGTGATGAAATCAAGCTGATCATCATCTTCAACTTCTTTTCCAAGGTCTTCAAAAATTGAACTAATTTGTCTCTTCTTACTATCAAGTGCACTAGGGGTAGTGACCTCTATCAAAATTTATTTAACTTTAACTGTCTGTTATGCTGGAACTGATTCTGATACTGTCAGTGCTTCCACTACCTCTGTATCCTTTTATGATTCTGTAATCTTGTCTTGCTCTTCTAAAGCTAAATTGTCAACAATTTTTCCTATATCATGAAATACTGCATCATCTAACTCTAGTGTCACTTTGGTTCCTTCAATGTCCATTAATTCTTTGCCAATATTGATATGTGAAGAAGATGGAACTTCTTCAATACCAACTTCCTCTATATGTGGTTCCTCTGATTGCTTCTACTGAGGGTCTGATTCAACTTGCTTTCCTACAACTATATCTAAAGGAACTTGCATTACTGCTTGCTCTATCTCTTTCTGTACTTCCTCCTTTTTGCCTCCCATTATAAGGATTGATCTTCTCTTAGTTCTCAATAAAGTTCCAAGAGACTTCAAGAATCTCTTCAAATGATCTTCATCCTCAACTTCACAAAACTGTCTGATTACATGTTCTCTCATCTTTATGTCCTCTTCTTGTGCTCTCTATTTTCTATTCACAAGTTTGTTAGACAAATCTTCTAGGATCTTACCATGAATAGTGCTAAGTTTCTTATCTATCACAATCATATGTGTAATCATTGCATTTTCAAAATTCAATCAGTCAAATGATCCATATAGATCATAGAATTTATTCAACTTAGTGAAGTCTCCATGCTTCAATATATCTTCATTAACTCTTTCAATTCTTGTTTTCCAAGTTTCTTTCTTGATTGAAACTACAACATCATCTTTAATTACTACTACATTTCTAGGTACAGGTGGTACAATCACTTTCTATCTCTTGTCGGGTCCTGTTGCACTCACTTTTACTCTTTTGCTAGGAATAGGAGAAAAAGATTTATCTCCTTCATCTTTTTTAGGTACTTCAACTTTTACCTTTACTACAATAGGATCAATAGGATCTGCACTAGATGCCTCAGGTGAAATTACAAGATTTTCACTTTGCTTCAAGGCTTCTGCAGTCTTCTTAGCTATGTCAAACTCATGACTTGACATGCCTAATTCTTTTAGTTTTTTCTTCATAGTAGATTCAACTCTCTTACTAGATTGCTTCTTTTCTCTCAAACTTATTGTAGAGTTTAAATTCTCTTCATAGGTTCCAAACCTATTTGCATGACCATCCAACTCACACTTTAACAATCTAGTCACATATCCTACTGTTTCTGCTTTAGATATTTCATAGCCAAGAGGGTCTATGAATTCCATTCTAGGCTCAACTGCTTCAATGTAGGTGAAATTAGTGTCTACAATAAAACAAATGTCATCTTTATGATTTTCAACTAAGGATTGAGGAATCCTTGATTTGTTCTTAACAATATTCTTAAAAGTCTTCAATACAAGCTTCACACTGTCATTAACTTTATCAAAAAGGTGCTTCATGTAGACTTAGTTTATTCTTTCCATTGTGTTCACATTGTCACTCCAATCAACTATGTAAGGAAATCTTCTCAAAATATGGAAAAACATATAGATCATAAGAGATGAAAATCTAAACTATGTGTACTTAGCCTTCTTAATCTTTTCTAAGTTCTTAAATAACTGAATTTTCAAAATTCCACATAGGTCTACTTGTTTCTTCTCAATACACATAAGATAAGCTACATGAACCATTCCTGCAGCCATGTCATCTTCCCTTGAACTACCACATAATTTAGTTTTTAGGATCTTGCAAAGGTACCTAACATCATCTTTCTTAATCTTACTTATCGCAATTCCTCTACCATTATAACTAGATCCAGTGTTGTCTAAAACAATCTTTCTCATGTTCTTTTCATTCAGTGGAATCTCTCCAACTTTTGATAATCCAATAACATCATGAATTAGGTCAGCGGTTATATCAATAACTCTATCCTCCATCTAGAATTTCCCATTGTGGATTTTACTTAAAATGATCTTGGTACATTCCTCATCATTAAATTCATACTTCATGGAATATTTGATAATTTCATTGTTCTCTAGGTGCCCATAAGCTAGTTTAACTGACATTTCTTGACTGTACAATTTCCTGTAATCATCACTAAAATCTGCATCTCCCAAAGTTTCAAACTTGCAACCTAAATATCCTTTAACATTCTCAATGTGCAATACTTCATCTGGTACGGATGATAGTGGTAGACTGTTATCAATTTTTGTTGGTTCTACTAGTTCTTTCTTAATCTTAGGTCTATTCTTATCCATAACATTATGAACCATAGAAATATCCATCTTATTAACTGATTAAAGATCAAAAAATACCTCAACTTTGCAAATCTAGGGTTTCGGTATGATCGTCGTTGCAAACTGCTTCCAGACTTCTTCAAATCATCCTCAACTTGCTTTTTATTCTTTCAAATCTCTTTTCAATCACTTTTTAATCATGATAACTTTGATTTCAACCTTATAACAATTCACATTAACTCGATCTGACATCGCATTCATTCATTTTGCCGCTAAAACCTCAAAAAGCTAATTCTGCAAACCTGCAACCATAAAAATTTTTGTGACCTTGCAAAACACAATATTTTATTTTGCACACTTAACCATAGCATTAGTACAACATAATAAACCTATATCTAACTGCACAAAACTTAACTCATTCAAATTCCTAATCTACACTAATCCTAGGTCCTAAACTACAAAAACTTACATAATTTAAGTACTTAAGGAAGGGTCAGGTAAAGATTCATCCTTACCATTAGTTACATTACCTTCCTGACTACTTTCAGTGCTGACTATACCTCCTTGATCTATGCCTTTATCAAATTTTACTTCATCTTTATTGCTATAGCAACCTTTCTCTTTGTTTCCTGCATTTTCATTCCTTCTTGCATTGTTCCTAGGGTTAGGGTTATGATGATAACCTCCATTGTTCATTCTGCAAAATCTTGCTGAGTGTCCAAACTTGTTGCATATTTGACAAATGATTCCATTGTTTCCAAATCTCTATCCTTGCTGGTTAATCTGTGACCTACAATTTCTAGCAATATGTCCTACTTTGTTGCATCTAAAACATACTACCAAATTTCATTGATTCATTTCTGCAATAGATTTCTTATCTGCATTGTTAGTATTCCCAATCATTTTATCATAATTATTCAAAATTACTTTAGGTCTTCTACATTCATTAGCTCTATGTCCAAAACTATGACAATTATAAAAATTTCCATTAAGAGGTTTAAATTGCTTACCTATGCAATCTCTCTTCATGTGCCCAATAGTATTACAAGCAAAACATCTACCTTTGAATTCTCTTTGCATACCTTTAGATGATTCTTCTTGTTTTGATTCTTCTTGCTTTGATTCTTCTTTCTCTCTAGGTGGTTCTTCTTTAGGTGGATCTTCCAATGTGTTCTCATACTCTGTAGAAGCTTCAGTTAACTGCACAAACAAAAATATTGCTCCAGTGGACGTCGCCAACTAAATCTTCATCAGGTGCTCTGTCAAGATCACTGTATCCATACTTAGACAATTTCTTCCTTCAACTTGCCATACTTGCATTCTAGATTCTGCGCTCTCAATAGAGATCATATGTTTCCATAATGACAACATCTATGCATCTACATTAGCCAAATTGCCAACACTGGATTGATCATGAGATGCTAGTCTCTTCCTGTCTTATTAACTGTGCGATGCAAGATTTTCAATAGATTCTTGTTAGAAGCCTCTGCTTGTCCATTCCCTTGGGGATAGTAGATAGAAGACCAATGTTGTGTGATCTTGAATTTGGCACATAGATCATCTAAGTCTTTGTTCTTGAATTTCCCGCCATTATCTGTGATTATGGAATGAGGTATCCCATATCTGCATATGATATAGTTCAATATGAACTTAGATATTTGCTTTCCTATTGCTTGTGTCAAAGGGACTGCTTCTACCCATTTTTAAAAATAATCTATAGCTATGATTATATGGGTATGTCCATTAGAAGAATGAGGATGTATAGACCCTATAAGATCAAATGCCCATTGTTGAAAAGGCCATTGTGTAGTAAAGGGAATTAGATCTCTCCCTGGAGCATGAATTAGGTTCTCATGTACTTGACACTTTTGACAATTCTTAGCAAATTTGATAGCCTCTTTCTCCATTTCAGGCCAATAGTACCTAGCCCTAATAATTTTTTGAGTGAGTGTTAAACCATTCGAGTGTGACCCATAAATACCATCATGGACTTCCTCTAATGCATGTTGAGACTCTTCCCATTCTAAACATCTAAGTAGCATACCATCTAGACCTCATTTGTATAGATCATGACCAATGATGACATATCGGGAGGCATTATGGATAAGGTATCTCTTTTCATGGTGGTTGAAGGTATCAGGAATGATTTGGTCTTGGAGATAGGAAAATAGGTTTTTGTATCTAGATGAATCATGACCTACAATATTGAAAATCATGCGGCTTTTAGGGGAGTCATATGCAAGATAAGATAGTGCTTCCACCAGAAATTCATAGCATAGCTCATGTTCAGGCTGCTGTAATAAAGTAGATAGTGTTGCCATTGCATCAGCAGCCTTGTTCTCCATTCTAGGAATTTTCTCAAATGTGATAGATATGAAATATTTCTTAAGATCATCTACCATTCTCTTGTAAGGAATGAGCTTTTCATCTTTAGTTTGGTACACATCATTGACTTGATGAATAACAAGTTGAGAGTCTCCATGAATGTGTAGCTTTGTCACTCTACACTCAATTGCTAGTTTCATGCCATTCAAAAGGGCTTCATATTATGCAATATGGTTTGTGCAAGGAAAATTTAACTTGAATGCATTTAGAATTGAGTATCCTTGAGGAATTATGAACAATATACCTACTCTAGATCCATTCTATGTATAGGAGCCATCAAAGAACAACTGCCATTCTCTAGAATAAAGAGTCATGATAGAGGAATCTTGAAACTCTATTTACATTGGTGTATTATCAACCATAGGTGCATCTACTAATTGATCAGCAATAACTTGTCCTTTTATAGATTTTCTTTCCACATATTCAATGTCAAATTCACTTAAGGGCATGACCCCTTTGGCTAATCTAGCTATGAGGGCAGCTTTGCTTAGTAGGTACTTGAGTGGATCAATCTTAGCTACCAATTGTGTGGTATGAGCTAACATGTAGTGTCTCAGTTTATGTGATGCAAAGATCACAGCTAGACAAGCTTTCTCAATCATTGATTAGTTCTTCTCATATGAAACCAATGTTTAACTAATATAGTATATAGCTCTTTCCTTTTTGTTCTCATCATGTTGTGCTAGCAATGCCCCCAGTGATGTATCTGTAGTGGAGACATATCAAATCAAAGGCTTCCCATGAATAGGAGGCATCAAGATAGGAGGATTTGATAGATACTTCTTGATATGGTTGAATTTGTTCTCACATTCTTCATTCCATGCAAAGGTCACACCTTTATGTAATGTTTTTGTAAAAGGTTGTGATATATCTGCTAGCTGTGATATGAATCTTCTAATAGATTGAACTCTTCCTTGCAACATCCTCATTTGACTGATATTCTTTGGAGGTTGCATTTCCATTATAGCCTTTACTTTAGCTGGATCAACTTCAATACCCTTCTTTGAGACTTGGTATCCTAAGAGCTTTCCAGAAGTGACACCAAAAGCACACTTCTTAGGATTTAGTCTGAGACTAAATTTCTCCATTCTATCTAGTATCTTGCTCAAGTCATCTAGATGTGTAGCCCTAAGCATATATTTTGCCAAAGTATAATCAACATAATCCTCCATAGTCCTATGCATCATGTCATGAAAAATAGATGTCATGGCTCTTTGATATGTAGCACCAACATTTTTAAGCCCAAATGGCATGACATTCCAACAGAAAGTACCCCATGCACATGTGAAAGTAGTTTTCTCTTGATTCTCTGGAGTAATTTTTATTTGGTTGTATCCAAAAAAACCATCCATTAAAGAGTACATCTCGAAACCCGCAATCATGTCCACTATCATATCAATTTTAGGTAGTGGAAAATCATCCTTAGGGCATGATCTATTTACATCTCTAAAGTCTGTGCACACTCTGATTGATTTATTAGGTTTTGAAATAGGTACAATATTAGAGATCCACTCTGCATAGTCAATAACTCAGATGAATTCGGCTTTCAGGAGCTTTTCTAATTTAGCTTTTACCAATAGTGCAACATGAGGATGCATCTTTCTCAACTTTTGTTTAACAGGTTTGACATTTGGAGCTATAGATAAATGATGCATTATAAGATTAGGATCCAATCCTAGCATATATGAATATTTCCATGCAAAGTTGATCTTCTTCTCTATTAGGAATGTTGTAAATTTTTACTTCTCTTCTTCTGATAAAGATTGTACTACATGAATCAACTGTGGTTCTTCTATTGTTCCCAAATTGATAGATTGAGTGGGCTCAATTAGAACTGGAGATCTATCTTGTAAATGACTTGGAAGGAAATAAAATATCTCATCCTTAGGCACCTCAGAGAGGTTTTCACCTTTGGATACATCTTTTATTTTTACTTTTGTAGGTTCTGAGACTGCCACAAAGTGGTTTTCACCCTCATAACTCTTTTTCTTTTTCCTTTTATTCTTATTTTTCTGACTAAGATATTTGATGTCTGACTCTGTCATGCTAACACTCGGTTCAATGATGGAAGTACTCATAGGCTCAACTACATTGAGGTAGCAAGAAAGGGCATAGTCATTTGGGAAGGTATAAATACCATGGCTCAGATTTGTGGAGGTTTGATCAATAAGTTCTAGATATTGGATAGTCAAAGTGGGGAAAGATTGGGAGATAGTGTTTACGAATATGGATATGTCATCATTGGTCCTACCCCAACACATGAGTTCAATGGTGATATTACAAATTAAGACATTCAATTCGTGAATAGGCTCAATGTCATTGTGGGAGTCCAATTCAGCCATAGGTGGATTAGACTCGATAGGTTCATCATTTCTCTCTAGACTTACGTTGGGTTGAGGTGCATATTGGTGAATAAAATCAACATGTTTCTTGGTGATAAGATCATCTAGTTCTGCAATGACTCCCCATTCATAGTCATTAGATTCATCTTTTGATTCAGGATCTCTAGGAAATCTTAGAACATGAGTAAAGTCAAGGTGAATACTCCAAGAAGGGTTACCCTCAGGTTTGGATTTGTATTCATACTCATGGGAATTGATCTTAGAATAACTACCACCTTCTTCTTGGTCCATTTGAGTAGCTTCAAGATTAGTTGGTTCTTGTGTGGCAACTATCTCTTGCTTTACAGTAGGTTCTTGTGTTTCTACTACATTGATTCTTTTGATAGGATCATCTTCTGCATTAAGAAGGTCTTTGATCTCTTTAGGAAATTTTTCATAAGGAATGAGTTCTAAGCTATCTGAATCACTATCTGATGGTTCTATTTCTTCTTTCTTAAGAAGGGCTTCTCCTGGTGTGATCTGCTCTATGACATGGGAACAATTACCTTTGAGGTGAAAGGGTTTCTGATTTGCACCATGTTGAGATTGAGCTCTTTGAGAGCCAAAGTTCATCCTTGCTTGAGACATGGTAGGAGTTTTTGGACTCCCTAGAATAGATTGATGAGGATTTTGTTGATTGCATCCATGAGTTGATGGAGGAGGTATGTAACCAATTTTTAATCAAAAGTTGCGAAGACCATCATCTTCATAAAGACCTAAATTGTAGAGTTGTTAAAGAGTTGGACCCTTGGTAGTGGTAATAGGTAAGGTCTAGGAGGCTTCTCTAGATTTCTTGTGAGAGGAAGCTCTAGTTTCCACCATTAACCTTTGGTGAAGCAAAAGAATAAGGTGAAGACAACTGAAGAATGAATTGAATCAAGATGATCAGATGATGCAACCTTGTCAAGGTTTGATTGATTGAAGTATAGATATGACTTAGATGAGGGATATTGTGCCCTAGATGTATGGGTAGATGCCCAAAAGATAGCAGACAAGATATCACAACACTTAGTCATTTTGAAGATTGATTGAAGATTGATAGTTATGACAAGGTTTTGACACAAGATGATAAAGACTCAAATTGATTAAACAGAAGGCTGGATCAAATTCAAAAGACCACTTTGGGATAATGATTGGATTCTCAATAGCTTACTACTCTATTCTTGACACAGTGATTTATTTGACAGATTCTGGAAATAGGCTGAAAAAGCTGGATATCTAGCAATTTTGACAACTTTCTGACAATTTTTCAAAACTTCTCAAATGACTTTCTGCAGACTTGTACGACAGTGGGTACGGCATGAAATGACAATTACTAAACTCGTATGATAGTTGACAATAGAAAATTGATTTTTGAAAATGACTGGTAGAAACACTTGTACGATAATGTACCTGGTATCATACAACACTCAGGGGTAAATGAAATGACTCTTTCCAAAACTTGTATGACTCTTTGACTGATTGAGACAATAGTGGACTCCAGAAAATAATTTTACTTCAGATTTTGCAAATTTTGAGTTTTCAAATTCGGTTTCTTCACAAATTTCAATGTCCAGATTTGAGGATGGTAATAGATTTGTTTGTTTTTAATAACTAGATAGATAAGTAAGCATGCAAAATAGCAAGCAAGTGATTTCAAGCATGTATGAAGCCAATGAACAAGGGCAAAAGCAACCTTGCGCATGAACAATCAAGTGATTTTATTTGTTCTAATCCTCTGAAGCACTAATTATGTATGTTCCAAAAAGTTTTGCAATAACGCACATATACCCTAGAAAAATGAAAATTTGGCCTCTCTAGGGTTTTTAGTAATGGTTTGACTCTACAACTTTTATGATCCAAAGGGGTGAACTCCAATCCTAGCACACCAGGGTTTTGACACAGTTTGAGAATTTAATCAATCAGGAGCTACTAGGGAGATCTGACAACCCAACAATGAACCACACCTGTGAAGATTTCTTCTACAAGGACATTTATATAGCAGTTGTCACTACCACGACGAAAATGGCTATTACCACTTGAGGTTCCATCAACATGGTTGACCCAATTAAGCAAATGTCCACTATAATTAACCCTCTCTAAAGGTGACTCACAAAATATACCACATGGAGACTGGTTTTAGATTCAAGGATTTGGGTTTCTGGTACTATCCAAAAAGGAAGTAGAGCATAATCCCCTAGCCTTTTCACTTTTAACCCAAACAAAGCAGACAGATTAATCTGACATGCTAAGACCAAGATTATCTCACAAAGATCTATGATGTCAACCCCTTATGATCTATCAACCTCTCTGGAGAGAGAATGCATCGATCAAAAGTTGAAGACACACAGATCTAGTGGAATGTGAGACTCCCTCAGTTCCTCCCTACCTACAAGGGTTCCTTCATTGAGAAGAGTTTTGTTGGAAACTCACTCTCTCAAGTGCCACAAATAGTGTTCATAGGGCCTATTTACTATGTGTAACAAAGATGCTGAAAGCAAATCTATGTTCATTTTTATAGCCCAAATGAAATCTGTGATGTGGAAGCAATAAAAAGTCACTCAAGCCAGACACACGAGATGTTCATTTTAAGTCCAAAATTGAAGTCTTATTAGCTGAGAAGATTACCTGAATTCCTCGCAACATGCTTAGTAGATTTTTACCTATTTTCAGCAATTCTTGCACTTTTCCCAATCAAAACCAGCAGGATTCAATCAAAAACAGAGAATTTCAATTGTTAAGATTAGCTGTTAGTCCAAATCTAGAAATCAAATCTGACAAACTACCCTAAAAAATAAAATGACAATTAAAACTTGGTGCCAAAACTTGTACGACAGTGGGTGTACTTCTAGATGACAGTCCAGAAACTCGTACGACACTAGGTATCAGATCATATGACTTTATACCTTTCAAATGATAGTGTGTACAGTCTGACAAGATCCTTGATAAAATAAACTATCGTACGATAGTGGGTATAGTCTAGTATGACTTTTGTCAGAAACTCATACAAAAATTGTACAGACAGAATATAAAAATTGCAACTTTGGCTCAAAAAATGACAAGAAAAGATAGAAATTGATATAATTGAATTGGAAACCCATAGCAGGGCCCCACGGTGGGTGCCAAAAATGTGTGTGTGATTTTTGTACTTGATCTATAGACACAACACTTCAGTAAAACATTAGAGGTTAGCTAAAATTGAAATCGTGCAATAGAATGAAAAACTAAACTAACCAAGCGATTTACTACCTTCTAGTAGATGCGAGTATGTATTCTCAGATTATACCGAGATCAGTGACCTTGACGACACCCAAATGAAGGATTTGAATGCAAAATCTAGATATGAATTGAATGCAATTAATCTATTTTTTTGGATTTTCTGTGTAATTATGATGAAAAATTTGATATGAATCTATGCTAACAATGATATGGAAAACCAATATGCAAACTAAGCTAAGAAATGATATGAAAATAGAAGTGATCTCACAAAATGTGGTTGATTCACAAAGAATCTTCGATTCTCTAGATAGCAATTCGCCAGCATAAGTTTGCAAAAATATGAGATATGAGATTGAAGAGCTGAGGCCTTAATTTATAGAAATCTAGGGCTTTGGAGGTGCATGAAAGAAAGCCATAAATCACTCAAATAACTCAGGTTGATTTTTGAGTTATTTTTAAATAAAAGATATTTAACTCACAAAAACATGCAAAAGCAGAGTCTAACTCAAAATAGAGTTTAGCTTTAATTGATAATTGATAGTTGTTTTCTTTTCCTAATTGTGCATGTTTTTATTCATGAATTAATTTAATAATAAAGTGACTTATTTCCAACTTAGCTGATTTTGAAAAATAAAACAATTGATTTATGGGTTAATCAATTATTAAATCAAACTTTTATTCAAAAACAATATTATTAAAAATTGACAACTTGCTTTAATTAATTAAATAAGAATTTAACCAATTATTCATAGGATTTTGGATTTATTGTCAAAATTAAATAATATGATTTAGGAATAAATATAATTAACTTCAATTAAATAATTAAGTGGCAAAATTAAATCTAATTAATTAAATATTTAGAATATTCAATTAATCAAACTTAAGGATAAATTGAATTTATTGCCAAATAATCATTAAATCAAAGATAATTAGGATAATTAGGATAATTAGGAATATTACTAGGAATATTCCCTGATGCAGAATTTAAGATAATCAATTAGGATTCGATGATGTTCAGATGTGCCTTGGGTTAGGACTTTGATGTCAATTTCATTCGAATGTGTTGATATAGGAGATTAATGAGCCTATAGCCCATTTTTGGGGTATTACACTAGTGAGAACAAACCTGACTAGCCGAGGAAGGATTCAATCCCTTGAAATCCCGAATCTGACCATTCTCTCAATAAATCTTCCCAGACATTCTTCCATGATAACAAAGAGGAAAAGAGATAAAGGGCCCCCTACCTCAAACCCCTAGAGGTAGTAAAAAAAGGGGTGGGAGGTCTATTGACCAATACTGAAAAGGAAGTAGCAGAAATGAGTTGATAAATAAGATCAGTGCTTCTTTGATTAAAACCAAAATCCTTAAGCATCTGCTTTAGAAAATCCTAGTCCACCCTATCATAGGATTTGGATAAGTCAAGTTTCAAAATGAATGCTTCCTGTTTAGACATGACCATTGAATGCACATTTTCATGAACCGAGATTAAAGAATCCAAATCTTTCTACCAGGGACAAATCCATTCTGCTGCCAGGATATGAGTGAATGAAAAATTGACAGAATCCTAGAAGTCAAGACTTTAGAGATAATCTTATAAGCCATGTTACATAAGCTTATTGGTCTAAACTGATCCATATTATTAGCCCCTTGTTTCTTAGGGATGAGAACAATAAAAGTACCATTCAATTCTTTCAAGATTTTTCTAGCTCCAAAGAACTCCTTCACCACGCTAGTAACATCTTTTTCCAAGATAGTCCAAAAATTTTGGAAGAAAAATAGGGGAAAGCCATCAAGGCCAAGGGTTTTGTCCCCATAAAAGGAAAAAATATCCTTTTTAATTTCAGCATTAGAAGGTATAGTAGTGAGCATGGAATTTTGATCCACATTCAAGATTGAAGGAATGTAGTCTAGGAACTCCCTTTGAGCTTCCTGATCCAAACTGACATCCTGTTTAAGAAGATTCTAAAAAAAAAATTATCCTCCAATCTAAAGGAATCTTTATCTTCAAATCTCATCCCATCAATTATCATATTAGATATTCTATTAGTCATTATATGCTTAAGAGTAGACATGAAGAAATATTTGGCATCTTGTCCCCTTCCTTCAAAAATAACTTACAAGACCTTTGTCTCCAGAAGGACTCTTCTTTGGAAACAATATCATAATACTAAAAAAGATTCTCATTTTCCTTCTCTCTTGAGATCTTATCATAGCCCTGTTGTTGAATTCTCTCCTAGATTTCCATTAATTCCTGAGAAATCTTAGTCTTAGTGGAAAAAACATTCCTAAAAGTATTCTTATTCCAATTTTTGAAATTATGTTTAATAATATGCATGGCAGTACCTTTAATATTAATCTTTCACCATTCCTCAATTTTATATTCCAACTGTAGATGTAAGGTCCACATCTTTTCAAATCTGAAAGGGAAATTCCTTTTCATAGATAACGGATCAGCCAAAGAGGTTATAGGATGGTGATCAGATCTAGCCCTGACATGAGAGAATAAAGAAAAATAATAATGAAGGAACCAATCATTACTGATTAAAGCTCTGTCTAACCTGACCTGAATGAGGTCCTTGCCATTTCTTCTATTAGTCCAGGTGAAGTTAGTTCCTTTTAAATCCACATCATGGAGGGCTTTCTCATCAATAAAATTCATCAGATGCATTCCATTGTTAATATTAGACTAGCTCCTCCCCATTTTTTTATTTTCTCTCAAAGGATTATTAAAATCTCCCAAATTACAATCCAGGCTTCTAAATCAAAACTACTTCTCAAATGAGAAAGGAGATCCCAAAAGGATTCCCTTCTAGATTTGGTATTAGGGGCATAAATATTGGTCAACACCCAGGCGAAACCATCCTTTATATGACTAAGTATAATACAGGCAACATTGTTTCCCTAGTAGAGAGCATAACCTTTAATAACATCACTATTCCAAAGGGTAGAAATGCCTCCTGAGGCCCCTTTAGAATCACCCCCACATATTATCTCATTCTTAAAGAATCTAAGATTGTCAACATTCTCCTTAGGTGTTTTAGTTTCTTGGATCAAAAAAATATCAGGTCTATTATCTCTAATCATATTTCTTACAATATCTTGCTTATGAGGATTTTTTAACCCTCTAATATTCCAAGAGATAATATTCATACCTTAATAAAGGGAGCTACCTCTAGGATGGTCTTCTGAATTACATCTGTTATATTCTTATTAGCCTCCAAGGCCCTCCTTTTTTTATTTGAAGGCCCTTCGTTAAGGGAAAACTCCCACCAACATCCCCATTTTTAGAGCTCCTTGTATATCTGACAGTATTGCTCTTTTTCTTGATATTTTTAGATTTTTTAACCTCCTCAAAGGGTCGATCATCATCCTCCTACTCACTCTAACATCCTTGTAAAGCTTGGAAAATATTCTCAACATCCCCCCATTTCAGGATAATGGTTTGCAGGAATGTACTCTTAATCACCCGTGGAGAAATAAATAGAGATTCTAACTCTCCCTATCCCAACACAATGCATTGTTAAGTATCTTGCCAATATAAATAATTCTTCCCACCATCCTACTCATCCCTGGAAGTAGGGCTCTGCACGGATTGTGTTATATCTATTGGTAGTCTCAAATCAAGATTGCTACTCATATTTGAGGTTATCACATCGTCTTCAGCAGTATCCTTAGCAAACACCTCTACAGATTTTCCACTTTCCCCCTGATTCTCCACCACACCTTCAATATTACTATCCCCACCGAACCCTTATGGGGTCTCATTGCTTTCCTTAGTATATTTTTTTGTCATACCATTCTCCTACCCATGATTGATAGAATTTGATCTCTGAGTAGTAGTCTCCACATTGATGGTATGGGGACTCATAGAGGACTCATCTCGAACACTCTAAATCTTCCCTATCAGAACCCACTTATTTGGCTTTCTCTGGACTACCTTAATCAGGCACTTCTTTGCCTAGTGCCAAGCTTTTTTCTAGTGAAAGTAGGCAAAAGGGATGGATTCATATTTGATCTTCTACTCCCATGATCGAATCTTAGATTAAATGCAAATACTTCTGGCATATCAGCTTCTTGCATCACACCTACATAGATTCTTGCATAAGTAAATCTTCTTCTCAAACCCATAACAGGATCAATCGATAGAAGCTCCCCAAAGGAATTGGCTAATCCTAAAAAAACATCCTACATTCAGAAATCCAAAGAGATTCCAGGCAACTTGACCCAAACTGGGGCTTGAACCATCATTTCATCCTCAAACACTAGATTAGGGTACCATTTTTTAAGGATCAAAGTATTTTTACCTATAACCTAGGGCCCATTACATAAAATCTTCAATCGATCCTCTTCACAAGAAAAGACAAAAGAAAGACATCCCTTTGTCATAGCCACTATATCCACATGCCCTTTTAAAGCCCTTTTCCTCTTGGCATAAGCACGAACTACCTCAATGTTCATTCTTACACCCAGGAAATGACCCACGAAGGAATTTTCCATCTTAGAAATTCTAAAGTTAATGATCTAATCTAGGATAGCAATGGCAAAGCTCCCGGTAGCCAGATTTGAGATATCCTTAACAGGTGGTAAAGAAGACTTACCCATAGGTTTGACTCCAAAAATGGATGACCATTTTCTTAAGACCGTCTCTTGACACCCCATATCACAATAGCTGGGACCCCCCGGGTCCCTAGGCTTATGTCTTGAATTGGAATCCTTACCTTGCACCTCATCTTCCTTAAAAACATCAAGATTCTTTCTTGTAGCACTAGGACCAGCACCGTCCCCTATTGCACCAGTCCTGCCCAAATTCAAATTTGAAATTTGAACTTGACCTCCATCACACTCTCCTCCTCCGCTCCTCGCCATCTTGCATCATTATTATTAACTTGTAAATTGATCGTTATCAATCAGTTCAATCGTATATATTATCAGTAACAAATGAATGATTAAAATAATTATCAAGAGACATGTCTCACGTAGAGACATGCCTCTACATGAACAAAGTTCATGTAGAGGCATGACCCTATGGGAGACATGTCCTATATATATATATATATATATTAAAAGAGTAACTTGGAAAATATAGAAATCTACAAGTATAATTACAAGTTATAATAGAGATCCATATCAAGTATTCTCAAGTAAAGATGTATAGTATAATTGCATTTGAAATTCATAGTTTTCCCTTAGATCTACATTATCATCATATAGGCAATCTCGTAGAAGTTAGAATATTATTTTAACTCTAGTATACTATAGTTTTACTATACATACATCAAGGAAATAAGATAGAAAAATTAAAATTTCCTCTATTCCAAATCTGATCACATCTTAATAGTTGATCGTGTGGAAGATTGGTGTAGCAGTGATCTCAATGGTGGATTTAATTTTATTTCAAATACTTTGGTAGTGAGCCTCTTTGTATTGATAGTGAGCCTCTATGTATTGGTAGTGAGCCTTTTTGTGTATTGGTAGTGAGCCTTGTGTACCTAGCAGTGAGCCTTCATAAAAATTACCATACTGATGTCAGCTTAAGGGTATGTGCAAGATCATGAGGGGCCAAAATGTGGCGATGTGAAAAATATTCACTTTTCACTTGTCCAAAAGTGCATGAAAAATCTTGTTGACTTTTTAGTAGGCTTGGGTGTCAGTACACCTGGGAAAACTTGACACCAAAGCACAGGCCTAATCAGGTACCCGATACCTATGGCATAAATTTGAAACCCGCAAGCCCTTTTCTTCATATACACGATATATTTTTAGGTATCTAATTTTGGCATCAACAAATTCGACTCCCCAGCATATTTAGTAAGTAAATTATTTGTTTATTTTAATTATTTTATTTTATTTTCATTCTAAATGTAGTTTTTTTTTTTGAAATAGGGTTTTATATTTATATTTGTAATAATACATGAAATCAGATTGAAATTTAGATTTGTTTTTTATTTAATTAGGCATGGCTGACAACAATGAAGAAAATAACCCTCCCGCACCAAATAACAATCCCAAAAATAATCCCCCGTATCTAAACCCTCAATCTTTACAAGATTTGATACAAGATAATTTGAACACAATACGAGTTTTCCAAAACACATATCAAAATATACCTACATTACGTCCCATGCTTGCCACACTAAATACAATTGTTGAAAATATTGACACACTCACGCAACAACATAATGCTTCTCTTCATTGGCGTGATGATATGCACACCCAATTTGATGACTCGCTTGACCATGATGGGATTGCGGCCCTTAATATAAGTAAGGAAGATATAGCCGCCCTTTTTGTCAATCCTAAAATTAGAATACTAGTTGACCCTAAAAAGCCCAAATTATCAATAAAATGGTGCATAAATGAAGCAATGTGCACAAACTTTTGGGATCACTGGTGGATGGTTTTTGATAAACCACCCCATAGCAATTTGGAGGTCCCATTTCATTTCATAAAAAAATCATATGTTGAGTTTGTGCTTGGTCACCATGTTGATTATTGGAGTATGAGGCCCAACATGGGCATAGGTAGAGGAGCTCCTCAAACTAGGCCATTTACCCAGCACAAAAAGGCCACTACCTTTGTCCCCCCCACTGATGTCACACCCCCTCCTCGAGTGCAGCATCCCAATATCATTATAGAGGCTGCCTCATAGACTATTAGGGCCATTCATTTACTGAGTGATCAGTTGATCATGCAAACCAGGTTAGTGTTGCTTCCTAGTGTGGATGATGCTAGTGCATCAACATCTCGTCGAAGTTCACATGTATGCGAGCCCCATTTTTGCATTGTATGAAAGAATATGTGCCTTAGACCACTTATTGATGCTGATACATACCAGTATCTTATTAATGAGGAGGATATAGGAGATGCAGTTGCAGAGGCTGCAACACCTCATGGAGCATCTACATCTCATGAGAGTGCTCAGGAGGCGTACGCAGATCCATTGACTCCTGTTGATATGGTAAGAGTAAACATTATAAATAAATTTGTCATGTGACTTATTTAATTTAAAAATAATTTATTTATTTGGATTAGTTTTAATGATTGCACACACTTATGTATATATATTTTTTCCATTTATGTTTAGTCGATGACATAGGAGGAGGTGAGACAGGTGGATGAGTCCATACTTTCCGCCATTTCATTTGGCCTTGATGACTATACGGTATATTATAAATTATGTACCCATTAGTTATTTTTTATATCATTTGGTGTACATGTTTAAATCTCTATCAATTAGAGTAATAAAATTCATACAGTTACTAATATATTGTCATATTATTGTGTTCTTGCAGGCTACAACCGATGTCAGTGGGGGACACGAGGGGGTTCCTTCATCAGGTGTTGACAAAGGAAAGGTAGTTAATTGTTTAAGATTAATTATGCATGCATATGTATGCCACTTGTGTGTAGTAATAAATATTTTACTTGCACTTTATTGTATAGGGTGTGGCTATTGATGATGTCCCGACACCAGTTCAGGAGCGTAGGGTTACAGACATCTTGATTCGGAGTGATAACCAGATTGTACATAGACTTTTACATATTGTTATTTATATTTTGTAACTAGGGTTGCTATGATGAAGTACATTGATATATAATTGACAATATTTTTACTCTCATAGGTTACTCCGAGTGTGAGGGAGGGCCCATGAGAATCTTTCGTATCTTTGTTGACCCAACCCACTCTTCCAGAGGAGAGATCACCAGATGTAAGTTTTAATTTTAGTTTAATCAATTTGTAATTTTATTATGCTATCATCCAATTTTGTAGATTTATTACTCTATATTGCACCACTCTACTAATCTCATTATTGCAAATATATATTTATAGGTCAGAGATGGTATTGTTGGCATGGTCCCTTCGCTACCCAGGACTTATGCTAAGAAACCTGATCATGGTAGGCAATCGAGAGACCAGGTACATATATTTGTAAGCAATCTAACTAGGGTTTGAACTCATTTTTTATGCAGAATCAATCAGAGCCCAACACTTCTTCAAAGAGGCTATTTTTTGATGATCCCCCTATGACATAGGATGTAGTTTTAGTTTTGTGGTAATTTAGAGATGCCACTTGGCACATTTTGAGATGGCATATATGCCACATTGTAAACCTTAAAACATTGATTTTGTAGACATTTTGAAATGGCATGTGCCATATTTGTATATGGAGATACTTTTGATACATTTGATACTTTGTATATATAGAACATGTTCATTTATATGTTATATTTGTGTCATCTTTTGTATATACATATTTATTATTCATGTTTATGAAATTGAATGGTGAAGTTATATCTTGACTATGATTATCATTATGATTTAAATTATATCTTATTGAAGTTACATTTGTTTTTCTTTACTCTGGAATACCTTGTTCATGGAGCTTATTATATTTGAGGTTTAACTTCTATAGATTTCCTATGTTCTTATGTTTCATACCATTATATATAGTCACTTGAGCCACTTAGTACTACATTGTTTCAATACTATGTACATATACTCACTATGTATATAACTCATCATATTGGGGTCACTTGAGCCATAGAAGATCGCTGCCCAATCATGCTTAGTGCACCTAGGGGTCACTTGGATCAAGCGTGGTCGTGAGCGTTCTAGTGACTCCCTGGGCGGAATGAGGTTGTCAGTGGCATTTACCCAGCCAACCGGAGCTGATGGAGCAAACTGTTCAATGCAATGTTAGATGGTTTGATAGATACATTATTGAGCCACTTTCAACTGACCCTCACTGCAAGTTTTGGCATCGACTGAGATCGCCTTTCCAAATGTAAACAAAGTCGAATCGCCCAAAATCAAGAGAGGTTATTATAGACCTCAGAAAGAAGATCATGTAGTCCCTAATAGTTTTTCGATACCTCTCATGAGGTCTAAAATATGAGCCATGGAAGATCGCTGCAAAATCGTGCTTAGTGTACCTTGGGGTCACTTGGGTCGAGCGTGGTCACGAGCATTCCCGTGACTCTGTGGGTAGAATAGGGTTGTCATTGGTGTTTACCCGACCAACCAGAGCTGATAGAGTAAATGGTTTGATGTCAGGTCAGACGGTTTGAAAGATACACTACTGAGCCGCTTTACACTGACCCTCACTACAAGTTTTGGCATCGATTGAGATTGTCTTACCAAATGCAAATGAAGTTGAATCACCCAAAACTGAGAGAGATTATTGTAGACCTTGGAAACATGATCCCGTAGCATCTAATAGTTTGTTGATACCTCTAATGAGGTTTTAGATACGAGCCCTGGAAGATCGCTTCCCAATCGTGCTTAGTGCACCTTGGGGTCACTTAGGTCAAGCGTGGTCGTGAGCATTCTGGTGACTCTATGGCTGGAATGGGGTTGTCATTGGCATTTACCTGGCCAACCGGAGCTGATGGAGTAGACAGTTTGATGCCAGGTTAGATGGTTTGAAAGATACGCTGCTGAGCCACTTTCAACTGACCCTCACTGCAAGTTTTGGCATCGACTGAGATCACCTTGCCAAATGCAAATGAAGTCAAATAACCCAAAATTGAGAGAGGTTATTGTAGACCTTGAAAAAATTATCCCACAGCACCTAATAGTTTGTCAATACCTCTCACGAGCTTTGAGATATGAGCCACGGAAGATCTCTGCCCAATTGTGCTTAGTGCACCTTGGGGTCACTTGGGTCAAGCGTGGTTGCAAGCATTTTGGTGACTCCATGGGTAGAACAGGGTTGTCACTAGTTTTTAACTGGCCAACTAGAGCCAATGGAGTAGATGATTTGATGCAATGTCGAACGGTTTGAAAGATACGCTATTGACCCACTTTTAACTAACCCTCACTAGAAGTTTTGGCATCGACTGAGATCACCTTGCCAAATGAAAATGAAGTCAAATCACCCAAAACTAAGAGAGGTTATTGTAGAGCTTAGAAACATGATCATATAGCACCTAACAGTTTGTCAATACCTCTCATGAGCTCTAAGATATGAGCCACGGAAGATCGCTGCCCAATTGTGCTTAGTGCACCTTGGGGTCACTTGGGTCAATCATAGTCACAAGCGTTTCGGTGACTCCGTGGGTGGAACGGGGTTGTCATTGGTGTTTACCTAGCCAAATGGAGCCAATGGAGCAGACGGTTTGATGCCAAGTCAAATGGTTTGAAAGATATGCTGCTAAGCCACTTTCAACTAACCCTCAGTATAAGTTTTGGCATCGATTGAGATCATCTTGCCACATGCAAATGAAGTTGAGTCACCCAAAATCAAGAAGAGCTATTGTATACCTCAGAAACATGATCCCATAGCCTCTGATGGTTTTTTGATACCTCTCACGAGGTCTGAGATACGAGCCCCGAAAGATCACTGCCCAATCGTGCTTAGGGCACCTTGGGGTCACTTGGGTCGAGTGTGGTCGCGAGCGTTCCAGTGACTCCATGGGTGGAATGGGGTTGTCACTAGAATTTACCCATCCAACCAAAGTTGATGGAGTAGACTATTTGATGCAATGTCAGACAGTTTGAAAGATATGCTGCTGAGCCGCTTTCAATTGACCCTCACTGCAAGTTTTGGCATCGACTGAGATCGCCTTGCCAAATGCAAACGAAGTCAAATCACCCAAAATTGAGAGAGGTTATTTTAGACCTCAGAAACAAGATCCTGTCACACCTAATGGTTTGTCGATACCTCTAAGAAGCTCCTAGATACGAGCCATGGAAGATCACTACGCAATCGGGCTTAGTGCACCTTGGGGTCACTTGGGTCAAGCATGGTCGCGAGCGTTCTGGTGACTCCATGGGTGGAACAGGGTTGTCACTAGCATTTACCCAGCCAACCAGAGCCAATGGAGTAGATGGTTTGATGCCAGGTTGGACAGTTTGAAAGATATGCTACTGAGCCGCTTTCAACTGACCCTCACTACAAGTTTTGGCATCGACTGAGATCATCTTGCCAAATGCAAACAAAGTTGAATTTCCCAAAACCAAGAGAGGTTATTGTAGACCTTAGAAACATGATCTTGTATCCCCTAATAGTTTATCGATACCTCTCATGAGGTCTGAGATATGAGCCCCAGAAGATTGTTGCCCAATCGTGCTTAGTGCACCTTGGGGTCACTTGGGTCGAGCATGGTCACGAGCATTTCGGTGACTCCATGGGAAGAATGGGGTTGTTACTATCATTTACCCAGCTAATTAGAGCTGATGGAGTAGATGGTTCAATTCCAACTTGGATGGTTTGAAAGATATGCTACTGAGCCGCTTTCAATTGACCCTCACTACAAGTTTTGGCATTGACTGAGAAGGCTTTTCCAACTGCAAATAAAGTTGAATTGCCCAAAACAAAGAGAGGTTATTGTAGACCTTGAAAACATGATCTAGTAGCACCTAACATTTTGTCGATACCTCTCATGAGCTCTAAGAGATGAGCCATGGAAGATCACTACCCAATCGTGCTTAGTGCACCTTGGGGTCACTTGGGTCAAGCGTGGTCGCGAGCGTTTCGGTGACTCCATGGGTGGAATAGGGTTGTCACTAGTGTTTACCTAGCTAACCAAAGCTGATGGAGTAGATAGTTTAATGCAATGTTAGACGGTTTGAAAGATACGCTGTTGAGCCGCTTTCAACTGACCCTCACTACAAGTTTTGGCATCGACTGAGATCACCTTGCCAAATGCAAACAAAGTTGAATCACCCAAAAATAAGAGAGGTTATTGTAGACCTCAAAAACATGATCTTGTAGCACCTAATATTTTTTTGATATCTCTCACGAGGTCTGAGATACGAGACCCAAAAGATCACTGCCCAATCGTGCTTAGTGCACCTTGGGGTCACTTGGGTCGAGCGTGGTTGCGAGCATTCCGGTGACTCCATGGGTGGAATGGGGTTGTCATTAGTGTTTACCCATCCAATCAAAGCTGATGGAGTAGATGGTTTGATGCTAGGTCAGATGGTTTTAAAGATATGCTGCTGAGCCACTTTCAACTGACCCTCATTTTAGCATCGACTGAGAATGCTTTGCCAACTACAAACAAAGTTGAATCACCCAAAAATAAGAGAGGCTATTGTAGACCTTGAAAACATGATCCTGTAGCACCTAACAATTTTTCAATACCTCTCACGAGCTCTAAGATATGAGCCATGAAAGATCGTTGCCCAATTGTGCTTAGTGCACCTTTGGGTCACTTGGGTCAAGCGTGGTCGCGAGCATTCCAATGACTCCGTGGGTGGAATGGGGTTGTCACTAGTGTTTACCCAGCCAACCAGAGCTAATGGAGTAGATGGTTCAATGCAATGTCAGACGGTTTGAAAGATACACTGTTGAGCCGCTTTCAATTGACCCTTATTGCAAGTTTTGGAATCGATTGAGATCACCTTGCCAAATGCAAACAAAGTTGAATCGTCCAAAACTGAGAGAGGTTATTGTAGACCTTGAAAAAATGATCCCATAGCACCTAACATTTTGTCAATACCTCTCATGAGCTCTAAGATACGAGCCACAAAAGATCACTTCCCAATCGTGCTTAGTGCACCTTGGGGTCACTTGGGTCAAGCGTGGTCGCAAGTGTTTCGGTGAATCCATGGGTAGAATAGGGTTGTTACTGGCATTTACCCAGCCAACCTGAGCAAATGGAGTAGATGGTTTGATGCCAGGTTAGATGGTTTGAAAGATACACTACTGAGCCTCTTTCAACTAACTGTTAGTGGTATGTTTAAAATTTGAATTGTGAAACTAATCATGATTAAGCTTGTGAAATTTAAACTGTGAAGCTTATTATGTTTGAGGTTTAACTTTTATAGATAATTTGAAATGATAAAAAATAATATCCTTAAAGAATTAGAAACAACAATCAAACATGTAAGAATTCAAACCATGCAAATGACATGTAAGATCCCTTCTTGGCACTATTGGCCACCCATACATGATTTTGGTCATAAGTCCTTATCAAGAGTTCTAGGACATTTAACTTTTAAATCAAATTGATTGTTACAAATTTCCATTATAGGCTTCAAAAGATCTCAATTAACCATTAAGGATCCTTTTGTCCTTCTATCTCTGATTGGATCCATGGTGACCGTAGGCATATTCATAGGTGCTCCTACACAAGTTACAATCCACATACAAAACCAAGTTTATTGACTCAAAATATAATCTAAGAGAGGTGAAATTAATGTATTGAAATTAAGCTTAACGAACTTAGAAAACAATGCACTAAGTTAACTTATTACCTAGTCAAGTGTTCCTGAAGGGTCATCTCTTTGCTTCAAGGTCTCCAATAGTGCTTCATGATCAATAGTACTAATAGTCCAAAGTTCTTTTGTCTTTGGTCTTCCTTGATGCTTTGACAACTTGACATTTGTTACTATAACAAGGTGTGAATACATGAGAATAGTTTTTTGCTTCTCATAGTCTTCAAATATGGAAATTCCATTCTTTCTAATCATGTATGTTCACAGCCATGTTCCTGCAACAACAACTGAACCAGTAGGATATGTGAACCCATCACCATCTCTCATCAGTTGTACAAGCTTCTTTTTACCTTGTACACAATGTGCTAACCAATAATCTAACCTCTCATCATTCCTCTGTGATGAAACCAATGCAAAAACATTTCCTAGCTTCAGAAGATGTGAAAGATGGTCATAGTCAACTAAAGTGCCCATGTCATCATTTCTTATAGAGAGTGTCAAAGATAAAGGAGTTAGATACTGTGGAACCCATGTATCCACCCACTCACTTAACTCACAATGATCCCAATCATACTGAAAACACATGGGGCAAAAACAAGCCAACTCTCATGTCCAAATGGTCCATGTACTACTATTGGAGCTTCGGAATGAATGCATTTTTGAAGTCTTTCACTATTTGACAATCCAATCTATCTCCTACAGTTCCCTCCTCAACCAACCAAAAGAATCTATGCACTATAGAATCAAGAGTCCCCCCTGTGACAATGCTAAAGTACACCAATTAACAATAGAATGAGCATCAAGAAGTACAACACCTAAAATCCTTAATTGCTCCTTAACTAGAGCTCGCTTCACACACGCACCTACTCCGTCATGCTCCCCTTTCCCATGCCCTGACTCAAAAAAACTCCAAATATGAGGTACACCTCTCTCCACATGCATTCTATACAACCAATAAAACATTCTGGCATTCTTAAATTGACCGGTGCAATTATCTAACCAAATGAGATGCCTATCCATAGCAATACCATTTTCCTACAAGAAGTCAAAATAGTTTTGGAAACAATGTTGAACAAACTCATGAGAGTGAGACCTGTCGTCGCTCATATAAAAATGGTACTCTCTGATTATCTTTCGCTCATCTTTTGTGCTATCAGGGGAATGTCTATATGTGATGTGTACAAAAATAGCAACCTGAATGGAATTATAATATTGAGCTTGAGTCTCATTTTGGGGCTGCAATGTATAGTTCTCCACAAAGTCTATAATGGATATAATAGTTCCAATGGGGAAAGTGTCCTTACATGTCCTAAGTTGTTGATCCAACCATTGAGACCTATGACTATGCCTTGCATACTTGTAAAAAAGATTTGTCTTGAAATCTGATATAAAATCAGCAACATTGTATTCTTTTGCAACTAACTCACATCTAGAGCCTTCACCTCCACTCTTCAATGTATATTTCACTATTTCATGTACCTTTTTTTGGACGAGTGTGTTTCCAAAATTGTGTTCCAAACCCTCATGAAAACATGTTCTAAACTTGGACAAGCCACTACATTCTGAGCACTTGGCATTTAAGCAATCTTTTTTATAAAATAAACAACCATCATCTCTATGACATAAAAATTGATCTAGCAAGTCTCTTGATGATTCGGGAAGACCACTTGCACCACAATCCTCTAGCATTTCATTAGTATGAAAAGTAGAATGAATGGACCATAATAATTCATGATGCATTGAAAAATCAACATGATATTTGTAACAACATGCATTCTGAATCTTAAGGGGTACACAATAGAATGGCTTCACGGATTCAAAAGACCTTTGTGATATTTTCAATGTTGGATGTGTCTCACAAAATTTTTTATACAACATTGTTTGAATTACCTCCACATAACATTTAGGATGTGGAGTGCGGTCTTGATTGCCAACTCTCAACTTCAAGACATCCTTCACATTTGGTGACACTCTTGAGTTAGCATTCCAAAATTGTTGAATTTCATCCTTGACAACATCTGTTAGCTTCTTATCGAAATGTGGAAGTCTCCCACCATAAGCCCATGTATCAATTTGAAGTAGATCATCAAGTGTTTCTCTTCTTGCAAGTGCTCTACCCAAAGTTTTACAGTCTATATTGAAGTGAACACAAGTTTGTCTCATCAAACGAGCCTTTCTCAACTGATGACTTACTAAGGAAGTTGTAATAATCCTCCGAGAAACACTCTTGTCTTTTTCTCTACTAGTCTTTCGAATACTATTGAGAGCATTGAAAATATTCTTCACAACAATGGCATTTCTCTCCATTTTCTTGTTCATATGAATCTTCAATTTCACAAGCACAGGTCTCATCTTTTGCATCTTTAACAACTGCACAAAAATTTGACATTGCTCAACCAATGTCTTGTTTCCAAAAAATTGATCATAAAGTCTTGAAGCCCACAACCTAACGGTTCTATGTGACCTCTTTCCTTCCCAATTATTCATAATGTTCTCCTCAATTTCAATTAACCATTTAGGTGTTCTTGAAAGCCCTGAATTTGAAGTTTGATTATCTTTATTGCAAGGGACTTCATTTCGCATATAATTTGGAGATGTGCAATGTTCATGTGGCTCTTGTGCAACATTTTCATTCCCCAAGTCTACATTTTCAATCTCCATTTGTACATTTTCATCTTCATTCCATTCATTGTCATTCCCCAAATATACATTTTCATTCCCCAAGTCTACAATTTCATTCTCCATCTCTACATTTTCATCTTCACTCCATACATTATTATTCACAAAATTAATTTCCATATTATTTTCAAATTCAACATCCTCTTCACTTACAACTACATTTACGAGCTCACCTTGATTAATGTTTAACATACCTTCTCTCCTTTTTCGGTGATTTTCCTTATCTTTTTCCCTATATGCTTGAATTTCTTCATTCCTCACCTTCCTCTTGCATTTAGCCTTTCAACAACTGCAGCTTCCCATGGTGAGACCACAAGTTGACAAAAATCAAACAATGGGCCCCAAATCATGTTTTCTTTTCTGCAACATGTAAAAAAAGTATGAAATCTCGTGCTTCTCTGGTTTGTGGGGACAAGGAATATTTTGGTCAAATATTACCTGTCCAAAATCGGGTATCCAATTCCATATCGGGTACCCGATATTCCCAGGAAGATGAAAAAAGGGCGGGAGCAAATGAAAAAAATTGAACTTCTACATATAAAATGGGATATATAATATATAAAATGTACATTATATATATACTAATGTGTGTGTGTATATATATATATATATATATATATATATATATATATATAAAAGAGGCATATGATATAGATAATGTATATTATATATATGCTAATGTATTATATATAATATTGTCTTTTAGCTATTATTTTTTTGTTATTTTTCATGTATCATGCTTTTGTATACGAATTGTGGATATTCTCTAGGAAACTTTTCATTTTTTCCTATAGGATGCCTTTGTATACAAATTTTGGAGAATCTCTTGCTAAAATATGGAAATTATAATCTTCCTCCTAGAGCATACATTAATGAAGTTCTTCATGCCTTAGCAGAGGAAGCCGACTAGCTTGTTGAAGCTTATGGTACTACATACAGAAATGCGGTATGTATTTTTTCCCTAAATTTATTTCTCATTTCTTTTATGTCTTAAAAGGTGTTCGGCTAAATCTTTGTATTGAATGTGCCTTTTACAGGCACTCTAAACCCTAGCTATGTAGGAATGGAGGCTTTGAAGAATAGTTCACCGGAGGCGGAGAGAGAGACTTCCTAGGGGTCCTAACATGTGATAAGGCGTACTAGGACCCCTTTGGACACACTTGAGTGTTCAAATGTGTCAAAAGGGGTCATGGGACTCCCTAGGACCCCTTTAGACACACTTGAGTGTTCAAATGTGTCAAAAGGGGTCATGGGACTCCCTAGGGGTCCTAGTACACCTTATCACGCGTTAGGACCCCTAGGAAGTCCCGATGACCCCTTTTGACACATTGGAATTCTCAAGTGTGTCTTAAGGGGTCCTATGAGCCCTTCGGACACACTTGAGCATTCAAATGTGTCAAAAGGGGTCATGGGGATTCCCTAGGGGTCCTAGTACGCCTTATCATGGGTTAGGACACCTAGGAAGTCTCGATGACCCCTTTTGACACATTTGAACACTCAAGTGTGTCTTAAGGGGTCCTATGACCCCTTAAGACACACTTGAGCATTCAAATGTGTCAAAAGGGGTCATGGGGACTCTCTAGGGGTCCTAGTATACCTTATCATGCGTTACAACCCCTAGGAAGTCCCGATGACCCCTTTTGACACATTGGAATGCTCAAGTGTGTCTTAAGGGGTCCTAGGACCCCTTCGGACACACTTGAGCATTTAAATATGTCAAAATGGGTCATGGGGACTCCCTAGGGGTCCTAGTATGCCTTATCACATGTTAGGATCCCTAGGAAGTCCTGATGACCCCTTTTGACACATTAGAATGCTCAAGTGTGTCTTAAGGGGTCCTAGGACCCCTTCAGACACACTTGAGCATTCAAATGTGTCAAAAGGGGTCATGGGGACTCCCTAGGGATCCTAGTACATCTTATCACATGTTAGAACCCCTAGGAAGTCTCGATGACCCCTTTTGACACATTGAAATGCTCAAGTGTGTCTTAAGGGGTCCTAGGACCCCTTCGAACACACTTGAGTGTTCAAATGTGTCAAAAGGGGTCATGAGGACTCCCTAGGTGTCTTAGTATGCCTTATCACGTGTTAGGACCCCTAAGAAGTCCCCATGACCACTTTTGACACATTAGAATGCTCAAGTGTGTCTTAAGGGGTCCTAGGACCCCTTCGAACACACTTGAGCATTCAAATGTGTCAAAAGGGGTCATGGGGACTCCCTAGGTGTCCTAGTATGCCTTATCACATGTTAGGACCCCTAGGAAGTCCCCATGACCCCTTTTGACACATTGGAATGCTCAAGTGTGTCTTAAGGGGTCCCCATGACACCTTCAGACACACTTGAGCATTCAAATGTGTCAAAAGGGGTCATGGGGACTCCCTAGGGGTCCTATTATACATTATCACGCATTAGGACCCCTAGGAAGTCCCCATGACCCCTTTTGACACATTGGAATGCATAGGCATGAAGAACTTCATTAATGTATGCTCTAGGAGGAAGATTATAATTTCCATATTTTCACAAGAGATTCTCCAAAATTTGTATACAAAGGCATCCTACAGGAAAAAATGAAAATTTTCTAAGAGAACATCCACAATTCGTATACAAAAGCATTATACAGGAAAAATGACAAAATAATAATAGCTAAAAGATAAAATTTATCATTAACGTCGGCAGTACCAAGGTCATATCCGCTGTCAAATCCTAGCCTATGATGTGCAAAATGAGAAAACCAAGTGAAATGAAAGGGAAGGGATTGATCAAATAGCGAAGGTGCATCAAATCGAATCAATATCATAATAAATGCAGAAAATACTATTACAGACAAAAATATTTGCATATTAATTTGTTACACCTTTCTTGAGCTTATGTACCTTGCTACATGATTAGACATTTTCGTTAGTAGAACTAAATTTTTAGGTTAAGTTTTATAGATCATCTTTTTGATCCAAAGGACGTAGATCAGATACTATATCTTCCTCAGATAGTTTGATTGTGTTTCTTTGCTATGTTATGCTAAAATGCACAGGCAATTGAGTCCAAAATACTAGAAAGAATTCTTTAAGAGTCCAATCCAAATTCTTTAATGCTTCTAGTGAATCCAAATTTAGTTGTTATAAAGATGAGATGTTAGTGAATGACTTCTTGCTAATACTACTCTTCCACCAAATACAAATTTCAACCCTTGTGTGGATCTACATGCTTAATCGCGAGCCCACAGGATTGGCCAAGAGGAAAATGTTATTGTATATCAACTGATTACAAAATGTTCAGTTGAGGAGAAAATGTTGCAATGATCAAGAAGAAAATTGGCTATGGAAAATCTAGTTATGAATTCTATTAAGAATGAAACTATTAAGGAATTGCAAGATATATTACTCAACGGTGTAAGGAATATTCTTGATGAACATGGGATTGCAGTTACATCTATTCAATATACAAAGGAAGATATAGAAAATCTTCTTAATAGAGAGATTTTAAAGTGAGAGAAAAGGACATTTCAGAAGAAAATGGTTATTTTGGTGCCATCCAAGGTATGCCAATTACTTAGGATGAAGAGTAAAAGCCCACAATTAATGGGGAAGAGTGGGAAGAGATTCTTGGATCCATGATAGAAGTTACAGATAAGGAGGAAGAGCTAGGAAGGGGAAAGTGAGAAATAAAAGAAGTAAGATATGTGTGTGAGCCTATATTAGATGATGATGATGAGTACTCACTGTCTGCTAGTAGCTCAAGTAGTGATAAAAGCTCTTTAGTGCACATGTACATTGTCACAAAAAATTCAGATAGAGAAGTAACAAGTGTTGTGGAATTATCCACAGAGCAATGTGAAATGAAGCCTCAAATTGGTTCATTAGTAGGCAAAGAATTTGGTCATGCACTTCATTCTAGCACCACAAATATTTATATTAGAAATGTGTATTCATCAATGGCCTTGCATTTACAGGACTTGGGAAACCAGGTTACTCATGTTTGGAAATATCCCTCAAATGTAAGTTCATTGCCACCTTTGCCAAGACAGTCTCACTCCTCATTTTACAACAAAGGGCAGCCATCTATGGTCCAAGGTTTTAATTCAGCTAAAAAATGGAGAGCTTCTCAAGGTACTGATCTCTTTCATAGAGAAGTTCCTGATTCATCTCAAGGTTCTCATTTAGGTGACCAACTCCTTCGAGGTCCACAAATAGACCCATTGATTTCCCAAATTGGTAAAAGGGTAGATGCAATTTTGGAAAGAGTATACCAATTGAAGAGAAATGGAAATTCCAGTGAGCATAAAGTTATTGTAGATCCAATGGGTGTATCTTCTCCACTGACAAATATAACATGCCCCAGTCGAGCAGATGAACCAGATGTTTCTTGAGTAAAGAAGATAGTGGTTTATTAAAGCATCTGCATTATCCCACTTGCTATCAGTTACTACTTTTTGAGCTTCCTGCTAGCTGCTTCTGTGCAGGATTCCTATAATATATAATGTCCTCATGCAAGTACATGCCAATTTTTGTAAACATTTTCAGTTCTAAAGTGTTAGTGAGCAATATCAAAGAAAAGGTTCTTGCATGTGTTATTTAGACACATATTAATAAATTAGGAAACCATTTTTCTCCCATTACATGGTAGAAATGCCTAGATTCACTTTGTTGGTATCAATAGGCAACAAGATGAGAGAAGAAATATATTTTTGAAGAGGAAGTACAAATGTTATTGTCCAAAACCATTTGGAGAGTAATATTCTTCAACTGATTGTATTAAGAAACTCAAAATGCAGAAGACACCAAATAGTTGGGGCATTTATTTCCTATGACCTATGTCAATTTCTGTTCAATTCCTAAGGATGATATTCTCAATGTGTAAAAATAAACTGATGTGTTATTTTAAAATGGTGTTGACTGAAATTTATGAGCATATGTCAAATATCCAATTTTTCCAGAATTTGAAATAGAACCAGTGGCAATATAATCAAATTTGTGAATTTCACATCCAATCATTGGATGTTAATCAAAAGTACAACATAGTAATATAAATTTGAACTAATAAACAATCTTAGTCTTACTTCAAACCTACTCCTGTGTATGTGGGTTCTTGGAGGTATCTACTAAACAATTTGTGTATCTGTAATGTCCCTATCTGGGACCTTACTCACTTTGCTTAAAACTCCTAATTAGAATTTGGATTTCTAATACCTGTTGTGATATTATTTAAGTTTTCCTTGCTCCTTACTGATTAATATTGTAATGAATTGGTTATCCTTCCCCTTCTCTCTCTCTCTCTCTCTCTCTCTCTCTCTCTCTCTCTCTCTCTCTCTCTCTCTCTCTCTCTCTCTCTCTCTCTCTCTCTCTCTCTCTCTCTCTCTCTCTCTCTCTCTCCATCATCTCCTCTCTCTCTCATCACCCTCTGTCTCTCTGTCTCTCTGTCTCTCTCTCTCTCTGTCTCTCTGTCTCTCTGTCTCTGTCTCTCTCTCTGTCTCTCTCTCTCTCTCTCTCTCACCTTCTCACTCTCTCTCTTCCTCTCTCAGCCCCCGCCACCTTCTCACTCTCTCTTTTCCTCAATGGCTGCCCATGAATTTTTTAAATGGCTAATTAATTTCCTTTTCTTCTTTCAATGGCCATCCATGATTTTTCTGCAATCTTCCAACCTTTCGTACATAGTCGTAAAATACAAATTAATATATTATACATATAAAATAATATATAATATACGATATATAATGTAACATTTAATATTAATATATATTAAATAATATTTAAAATGTAAAATGTATATTATATAATATTTAATATATCTAATATATAGTTTTTTATATATAATATATCATATGAAGGATGGAGAAATGGGGGGGAGAAAGTGGAGGGAAGGGAAAGTGAAAATTCAAAATTTTGCCATCATATTTGGGTACCCGATTAGGCTCGGTATTGCTTTGTGCACCAAACCTACATGGTCAACTATTGAAATGTCTCAAATATGTGTTTTCCCCCTCTTTCTCTGAGTTCTAGACTTCGACAATGTAGCTGACAACTTTTTTTTCACCCGAATTTGATAAAATGAAAAGGGTAGCTTAAGGAGATTATCAACTTTCTATCGATATAATTGCTGTCAAATTTTGAATTTGGTAAGTAATTATTAGTTATTTTCTAATTGAGCTACCTCTAAAGTGCTGATTTATATACTAATTGAAAAATGACTATAACTTTCAGATGGTATAACATTTTTTAAATCTGAAAAATGCGTCACATTCTATGCTTCGCCTACATAAGGAAAAAAAAATTGAATTTTGTAAAGTTTTGAATGAGTTAAGGTGGTCAGACACGGGAGTTTTTTTATTCTGAAAACATTATAGCAGGAAATTCATAATTAATTATTTTTTGGAATAAAATTACAAAAAAATATGCATCACATCTGGGCATGAGTCTACTACTTATATATAAAATCTTATAATAAAATATTGTCATTTGATTATGATTAAGGTGGTCAGACATACACCTACTTTTTTTTTCCAGAAATTTTTGTACTGCTGCATTGAAATCTATACTTTTCACCAATCATACTAACTTTTTCTCAAAAAAGGCCTAGTAGTTTAGAAACTACATTCAATTTTCTACAGATTATATTCTTACAACTTTTTGATATTAGGTTCATAGCTAGTTGAAATTTTCATGTGAAGTTGACTAACCCTGATTTGCTAATTTTTCATTGCCACTTAAGGGCATAGTTTGGCCCCTCATGATGTTGCACATACCCTTAACAAGTATTTTTATATTTCACCAGAACTAGGTTCTCCATGGTTTTTCCTATTTTGGGTTTCCACATTGATCTTGGTGTTCTCTATGTAGGTATTTTGTGTTCTTAATGCTTACATTTTATGTGGATGTTTGATATGCATAATTGATAAATCTAAAGTTATTAAAGTTTTCGTTTGGGAATTAACCGATAGAGAAAAAGTTGTATAAGTTGTGTTAGAATAACTGTTTCACCCCCCCCCCCCCTCTCTCAGTTATTCAGCCTATTCAACACAACTATATTCCTATCTCCACCCATTTCTAGAAGAGGAGAGAAAAGACTCAAGACTATCAAAATGATAACCTAGATGCAAAAGATTAAAATCATAAAGATGATAGTGTAATGACATGCCATTATGACGGCATATATAAATGTGTCACTTTGTACAAGTTTAAAATTTGAATCTATCATTCTCCAAAACACCTCCAAATTAGCATCATGTGCAATCATTTTGAATGAGCATTATATAACCTAGAAAATATTAGTGATCCCCCACCTTCTCATAATAGTTTACAAAATCCCTAGATTTGTAAACATGTCTACAACTAAATTACCTTCATGATACACAAGAGATATATTAAAGTTTTCAAAGGAATTAAAAAAAAAATTATACTATCAAGAATCAAAGTCTTTATTGTCCAACTTGGAGTTTGAATCCCTCTTCAGAAATTGATGATATTGAACAAACCACATTCAAACCAAACCTTCATGAATTCATAAGAAACTAGCATTTGTAGGTCAATGTAGGTTGCATAAGCCTTGGCAAAGTGGTTTGTCTAAGAACCCAATATAATTGTCAATAGTTTAATTAAGTAGAATAATTATATTTCTTGATTCCACTTACGTGAAAATTTATTCATGTCTTTTGGGAAATCAACATGCTTGTCAATAGGTGTGGGAACATTGGTGTTGCACAACCTAATGTCTGATGGTAGAGGGCTAATGATAATATCCTCGTGGGTATTAAGTTGCTAATTCAAAATGATCAAAAATCTTGATAATTCAAAGAGGTTCTAGGGAATGACAGCTTCATTGTATAAATTCATGCAAAGTGGTGCGATGATCTATCCTTCTCTCATTATGGAGTGTAGAGGAAGAGCCTCTTTTATGGGCATGGATTGTTTGGCCTATGTTGTCATTTATGTCTTTCTAGTGCTCTTTTTCCTTTGTTCATAATGGAAGGTGATCGTCACAAGGCGGACCCAATTTCCTATAAAGAATGACAAGAAAATCATCAAGTTTGGGATGAACCCTCAACAACTGGTCTCACTTATTCTATTATTGGAAACATAAATATGTTGGCAACAATAAGATATTATAATATTAATATACTAAAAATAATAATCTCTACTACATGTAATCTCCTCTTATGCAATGAAAGGCAGATTTAGAATGTTGCATTACAATTTAAGTTTAGGACCTACTTAGGGAGTCTCATTACCAATTAAAGATTAGAGATACATATGGACATGCATTGACAATTTTATAATTACATAGTATTTAATAAATGATTTGTACCTGTAGTCTTAATGAATATAGGATTTTGAACAAAAAGATTGTTTGGTAAAGTTATGAAGTTTTTCATACTAAAGGATATGGAATTTGAGCTTGGAATTATGCATAATTAGGATGACAAATTCTTACGTTTAAATATAACAATCATTCTGATTTTATGGTGCCCCAATCCATTCCCATAAATTACTACAAAGTGTGCCTAATAAGGTTGCATTCTTATAAGTTTTATGGCAGCTGAATGAATAAAATAATGTATTAAATAATATTTAATAATTTATAACTTCATTGATATATCCAGGACATATTGTTAAAACACTTTTTTATTAGAAGGCTTCATATCAAATCCAAATAATTTAATGGCTACTATATATTAGAGTATGAATCTTTAGATTGATATCTCTTCAAACAAGAGTAAGAATAAAAGATTATGTATTCATCTTCATGAAATTAAAGAGGAAATCATTTCAATCTCATGAATTATGGTGTTGAAATATTGCACTTATTTTACCTATATAAAACACAAAATCTTAATAATTTCTTTATTGTTTTGAAATTGAATCTAACAATTTTAAAATCTTAAGAAACATGGTGGCTAATCGAATCCAAAAACAGAAACTACAATTTTGAAATCTTACAAGACATGGTGGTTAATCGAATCCAAAAACAGAAACTACAATTTTGAAATCTTACAAGACATGGTGGTTAATATTTTAATTTGGATTGGACAATTGAGAAATCTACACTACAGGCCTGCCGCGAACGCGTTCCTCAATTCTGCCCTCAAACAACAGTTGAAGCGTTGTCTGTTGAGCAGACGCCTTTACACAAACCTGCATATAACCTACACAATCTAACCACACCTTGGAATGTAAATATTATGGATAGCAATACATATAATTAACCATGTATTTCTGACCCTCTAGTTTCAATTAAAACCTTGCTTCTGCATGAGACGAGCAGCGGCCATGGCCATGGACTTGTGCGAAGTCCCTCCTTCCATCAAGGCAAGCCTTACTTTTTCTTTCAATTCTCGCATATTCTCCCTTGCCTTAGTCCCCTCTTCTCCTTCCATCAATGCTCTCACTACTCTCTCCACTTCCGCTCTTCCTACAAACCCATCGCTTTCCATCTTCAGATCTATGGCTATCTTGTCGTGGTTAACAAGCATAAACCTGTTAAACTTTTGTTCAGCAAACAGAGGCCAGCAGATCATGGGAACCCCATACGAAATGCTTTCAAGCGTGGAGTTCCAACCGGAGTGAGAAAGAAACCCTCCAATGGACGGGTGTGAGAGAATCGCAATTTGAGGAGCCCAATTGAGAATCACAAACCCTCTGTCCTCGGTTCTACTGCCGAAACCCTCGGGTAAAAGCTCTGAAAGGTTCGTATCTTTACTGGGATTGAAGGTGAGATACTTATTCTCTCCGCGCACTACCCACAGAAAACGATGACCGCTTTTTTCCAGTCCATGTGCCAGTTCAGCACTCTGCTCCCTCGACAAAAAACCTCCGCTTCCAAAGGAAACATACACAACGCTTGAGGGAGGCTGATGATCTAACCACTCCAGGCACTCGTGTGTCTCGTGGTGCTCCGATATGACGGGACCAATGGGGTAGATTGACGGCATCGTACAAGCGCCTAGAAGCTTACCTTCCTTTAGGGTTTCTAGGGCTTCCTTTTCCAAGTCTTCGAAAGTATTTATCAGAATCCCAGCAGCTTCTGGAAGGCGAGAGCAATGGTGAACAAACCAGTGAAACATCTGATCGGATCTGTCTTTCATTGGCTCAGGCAGATCTCTAGCAGAAAATGGCGGAACCCCCGGTACATCGATCGGATATTCTTCCTCGTCTTTAAACGATACGGCGTGCTCCGAAACGAATTTGGGAAAGCGTAACATAAGAGAAAGCATACGCGCACTGTTAGTGAAGAATACGTAAGTGGGTATGCTTAGCTTGGCTGCAACAACGAAAGTGGCGGAGCAGAAGAAATCTGTAACAAAGGCAGAGATGGGCGAAGAGGAGTTGAGCAAGGAGTGGAGAATATCCCCAACATGTGGCGCAGCTTTCTCCATGTAGTTTGATATGCGAGTTTCGAGTCTCATGTGCTCGTCGAGCTCGTCGTGAAAATCCACATCGGGAAGCTCTGTGAAGCGGATGTCAAGGCCGGAAGAAGCCAAGTAGTCGGCGTATGCGATTTGCTTGGCTGGGCGCATCCACTTGCTCGTTATCACCGTTGCGGTAAAGCCATGGTTAACACAAAGGCGCTTTGCGAATTGTACTGTAGGGACGAAATGGCCGACTCCTACGCATGGGAAAATGGCAACATGGTGTTTTTTCCTGTCACTCTGCACTTCCATTGTGAGGGTCTTCCGCTAAGCGCTGCTCGATATCTCACTTCAATCCTTATTTGTTTGTCTGTGGGGATTACGAGAATCTCCAGGATTGTTTAAATAAATTGTGAAATATTGAGCTTGAAGATTAGGAGATTGCTGATGAGTCATAACAATGTTTGTTGGAAAATTGTCTGTTGCAAATGAAACGTTTTACTTAACTGATAAGTTGGAGATTTTTTCATAATAACTCAAGTTGTGATATTTTATCTGATTTGACAGTGTGATAAACCTTAGGTAAAAGTGTGATAGCCAAAGTATGATATTGCTATCATGATTTAACTGTGGGTCAATAAGTTCTACTAAAAAACTACACAGATAAATCAATATCACACTCTTACTTAACTTTCATCACACAGTCAAGTCAGATAATAGCAATATCACACTTTACCTAAGCTCATCACACAGTCAAATATGATAGAATTAGTAGACTGCATAGCACTTTAGATAGCTGGACTATGTGGGGATGTTATTTATTCCACTGTAGCTGGCTATTACCCGTGATTTTCTTGTACCGACAAAATCAACTCGGGATACCGCAATGATCCGCTATCTTTTTGTTTATTATTTAGTTATTATTTAAATAAAATGTAAGCCAAAGATGGGAACATACAAATCCACATACTAATATTTAAAGTGATATAAATTGTATACATTAGTCAATCAAAGCAATTAAAAAAAACACGAGGGAAAAGGGAGTTTCAGAGGATCCCAGCGTCGACGCTCGGAAAGAGACAGTGCACCCAGATGATCACTGTGTTAAGACAGTGGTCCAGCATTCCGACGCTAATGTTTTGGATGTTTCTGCTGTGGAACCCCAATCATCAAACCCTTGTCCTGAAGAAAGTAACAGCCACGCAATTCAACCTTCTGACGCCTAGGGAGGTATTACCTTCAAATTTCCTAATGAAATAGTAAATGTTATTGACGATTACAAAGCAAGATCAGTTATTCTTTTCTTCATGAGAGGCATACAACAGAACAAGACTTTTATAAATGGGCCCGCACAAACTGGAACAGAAGGGTTGGGTAATTGAATCTTTTAGGGGTTTAGGCTCGGATATGGTGCGTGCACTTAAAAAAATGGTTCTCTTTTTTAACATAAAAATGTCTTTTATGTTCTGTGTTTGATCTTTATCATTCAGCAATATGGTTATCTTTTTTAACATAAAAATGTCTTTTATATTTCTGTGTTTGATCTTTATCATTCAGCAATATTGTATCGTTTCTTATTAATTTAATAAATTATTAGTCCCTTCTATTCTTGGCAGAGATTTATGTTTTCATTGAATTTTTTTCAAAAACTGTGCCCTGCAAAAATATTAAACATGATTTATAATATTTGGCAGTGTTTTAATTCTTATTTTAAAATTTTTAAGAGTATTTCTTTTTTTCAATTGGCTGTTCATATTTTTGTTAGGGTTTAATTATTTTTCCATTCTGAAAATTCAAAAAAAACTGTCCAATCAATTAAAAAGTAGCACAAAGAAATATTTATGTGTTTTTATGATTTTTTATGTTTTTATGGATTTTAATGTTTCATCATTGTGAAATCTTTGTTACAATATTTTATATTTTTGACACATACATATTACATTGAGATTAACTAGCCAAGGCATATGGATGTCCAATAATGTAATACAAATTCAAACTTTAATAATAATATTATTATATAATATAATTTCATTATTTTCTTAATGACCTATGAATTGACCTAATGTATTATTCAAATGTATGCAAAAGAACAACCAAAAGACTTTATACACATATTCGCTTACCCATTGCACATTAAAGTGCAATTGCTAGTAATTAACACAATATGATAGATACATTATGAGAGAAGTTTGCACATATAGGAAATTTAGCATTCATATATAGTGTATTAGTTGTCTCTAAACATCAAAATTATAATTTATTATTTTTCAATGTAAAATTGATTAATGTGATAAAATTATTTTTGTAAAATACTTTTCCTACATTGTAACATTACTAGTTAATAAAAATAAATAATGCAAATAATATACTATAATAAATTATATTTATATATTATAATATTATATTTATATATTAAATTATAATGTAGTTACTTATACATATACTATAGATTATATAATCAAATTAATTTATATTTTTACTATTTAAATATCATAGATAATATTTAAATTATAATTGTAATAAAATAATAATATAATATAGAATTAATTATTTAAATTTAAAATAATAATATAATATAAAATTAATTTTTAAAATTTGAAATAATAATATATTATTAAATTATCGGTTCTTGTTAATTTTTGTTCTCTAATTTTGTCATGTGCTATCAATTTATCTTCAATTAAATATTTTTTTCAATTAAAATATTTATTTTTTCAATTATCTAATTTTGCAAATGGAGAAAATTAATAATCTTTAATTATTAAATTTCACTCTCATTTCTAACTCCACTTATCTCTTTTTCATGCTAATTTATCTCCACTCCTAACTCTTCCACCTTCCTCTATTCTCTCCACTTCTAACTCCCACTTACTAATTTCCTTTTCCACTTAACTTTTTCCTCTTTCCATTTTCTCCTTCACTTAACTTATTCATCGCTCGCTTGTAAATGGCATTTGTTGTTGAAAATAAATAAATAAAATATTTATTTTCTCTTAACTCTATCATATTTATATTTTGTCCTCCACTTAGCAAATTGAACTCTATCTTGTCTCTATTTCCCCATTCACTTAGAAATGCCATTTCCAATTTTTCATCACTTAACTTGTCCTCTCATTTAATGTTGACCGTTGATTGAGTTTCAATCTTGTCCGTCGATTTGAGTTACAATTTTTCTATAAATTGGACTCTCATTTCTCTCTTTTTTTTAGAACCACATTTTCTAATATTCTTTCTGTCATTTTTCTTTCATGATTAAGTACATATATTATCACATGGGAGCAACATATCAAATTGAAAGAAGAAATAAAAGCATTGGAGCACCTTGAGGGAGTGTTTGTTTGAATTTATTTTAATATTTTATGCACTTTTCCTTCATAGCTATAATGTTAGGTTAGGATCTTTATTTTTGTATGCATTTAGGGTTTGTGATTCTGCTAGCATGCAAGTGATTTCTCTTTTTTCCTATCCTACAATGCCTTTATAAACTCTTATCATGCTAGAGCAACTTGCTTTATTATTGCTCCTAGATAATTTGTGGTAAAACCTATTATCTCTAAGCCCAAGACATCGATTTCTATCATGAAGGAGTTTCTAAATCTAAATATCCTATGTGGGTGTAGTTTCCATTGCTTAACCTATCTTTTTTCCCCTTTCTTCATAACATTGTTGCACAACTCAGGAGAGTCATCTCGTGCAAATCAAATTGTAAAAAATGGGCTAGTCTGAAAGTGCACGCCAAAGTATGTGTTGAAATTGATTTAACCGAACTGTTTCCTGACTCCATCAAGCTTTTAGGCCATGATTTTGAATCCACTAAGGGGATCTCATATCTCAACAATCCTAATGCATGTTTCTACTGTTGAAAGGAAGGGCATCTTATTAGAGATTGAGCTCTTCATAAACCTCAAAACCTACAGGTCTCTATTTCACAACCCCAGACACCCAACGATATTGTTGTTGATGGTCCTAAGAATCCTTATCTTAACCCTCCTCCTCCTTTGAAAACCTCCACTCTTGGATCCGACATTCACCCTGAGACCCCTTTACCTACCACCTCCACCTAGAACATTGCTTCCTTTAAAGATACCCTTCTTTCTGAGAAAAGAATCCCCAAAAAAGGGAAAGAAACAACCACTTCTTACCCTTCCTCTACCCAGCATTCTACCAAGCCTCTCGAAAACTCCTCCAACCAGCCTTGTGAGAACTCAAGAAACCACAAAAGATGATGTAAATAGCCCTATGAGAACACCCCCTTCAAGCCTTGTTAGATCACGATCTAGATCATCTTCTAGAGAGAGGACCTTGATTGACAACTCCCTACACTCTCATGCCATGTTGTCATCTAATTAGTTTAACAATCTCCTCAGTGATGAGGAAATCCTTGACTTCCAATGAATTTTCACATACAATCTTGGAATGTGAGGGGATTGTGAATCCCATCACATAAATTTTAGGTCATAGAATGGGACAATTGTAGACCAGCCAAAAAGGTATTATGAAAATATTTTTTTATAATTATAAACAACTTGTAAGAATTTACAAATAGAAAAGATTGAACCAAGGATCTAGAGGTTAAAGAATAGCGTAAATTCTTGAGAGAGTGTTGGAAACCTACTATGGGAAAGTGAGATATTGAGAAGGGGGGGTGAATCAGTTATCCACAATACTTATCAACTTTGAAACTAATTCCACATGCATGCCATAAACATAAATTTCAATACTGGAATGAATCTAACATTCTAATCACATCCATCAAATGAAACACATAATACATACTTTTGGTAACCTAGAAACCCTTGAAAGGTAAAACTAGGGTGGGGAGGACACCCACAAATCTTTACTACTACAGTATTAAAGTGTGTCTCTTAGAGCTACAAATTTTGATCACTTTAGATGATCTACCCTATGAAGGGTCTGCCCTGTTAAGAGCTTATAGACTTATGTAATCTACCTTTATTAAAGGATTTAAAACTTACAACTAAGTAAGAACTCAATTAAGAGATTTATAAAGGCTTGTTAGGATCACTCTGTTAAGAGATTTACCCCGATTCACCTACTAAAATGTATCAGTACCCGATCCTTCAGTTTGCACTATAAATGTTGATTACAGATTATCTCTTTACATTACTTTTCTGATCTCCAAAATCAAATGTAGCTTGGTTTTGTCCTTGATGCTTCAAGAATTGAAAGTTAGTCAAATTCTCCTTGATGCCTCACTTGATGTTATTTGGAAAGAGGCCAAATTTTTCCATACTAACCACTTTGAGGACTCTAGAGGTGCTATGTTGGGGCTCGCCCCATGGCTGGCTAAATCAATTGTGATCTTCAAATTTGATCCTAATAACTATTGTGTGTGGACTACCACCCTTATCCAAGGTAATATTCATGGTTTTTTCTCTATCTATACCCCAAAATCTTCATCCAAGAGAGGTTCCTTATGGGAATAGATACGTACTCATTTTCCTATTACAGATTGGGTCCTGGGAGGAGAATTAAACATGGTAGAGCATCATGATGACCGTAGCTGGGATTGCACTCAAAAATTTCCTCAACCTAAGTTTGAAGCTTGGACCTTTTCTCAAAACTCCCTAGGTGTTCATGATCCCATCATGGGAAAAATGGACTCTCACAGACCCTATTGGTTCACCCGAAATCATTGTTGTGAAGGGTTTTTGTAAAAGATGTGCTAGCTAGACAAATTTTATATTTTCCCTAACTTGTCCATCCTCCATTCTCCTTTGGGTAATCTTGTTCATTCTAAGTTAACTGCCACTCTTTTGTTAGAAATAAAACTGCAAACTTTATCTTTTGCCCAATTATGGATATAACAGATTATCTTTACACATGCATAACATAAGAAGCTAAACAATATGCATAGCAATAAAACTAAAGAACTCATAACACATGACTTGTTCTCAAGGAAACCCTGGCCAAGGGAAAACCCCGATGGGGATCGTACCCACAAAGATCCACTAATCAAAAGTATCCTGTTAAGGATGTTGACCCTGTTAGGAGTCTATTACAAACATATAGTGTATCAGTCCTGATTAAGGGACTATAGGCCTTGTTAGAAGCTTCAACCCTGTTAGGAGTTGGTAGTACAAAATGTGATTACTAGCTGAGCCCACTGCCCAAACAAGTAATGTACAATATACACTAATTACAAAATAGGTCAAGGTACATAACCTTATACTTCTTGCATCAATATCTCTTCACTGATCTTTCACTACCGCTATTACATATACTTCATATACTTCGCATCATACTTCTACAAATACTTTATGCTTATTACAACTACAACTGTTACACTTTACAATTACAATTACATATATACCAATAGCTTTAACCAAGTATAAACATCTAAGATGTCATCCCTTTATATTGTTAAGACATTATTTTGATAAATAAAATAATCCCTTAACTCTTTACCAATTCTGCCTTCATATACTATCCTGCCGGCTTCACACTGTCTTCGGTAAAACTATCATAACTTCTTTCGTACATGCCGTACTGACTTGCACTCTGAGATGGGTCATCATTAGTCACCATAGACTTTAAGTTCAAGTGCACAAGCACTAAACTCATTCCAGTCAATGTCACAAACAAAAACTATGTCCGAGTACAATGCGCTCTATCATACTTGCTGTCTGACTTGTGCGATCTTCATGTGGATCATATGTTTCCATAATGACAACATCTATGCAATCAACTCAGCCAAATTGCCAACAATCTCCCCCTTTGTCATTGGTGGCAACATATGAGAAAATTGGCTAAGTTTGCAACTCCAAAATATCAAAATTATGGCCATAGTATAATATATATATACTATCCTTATAACTCCTAAAAACTCTTATCTATAATACAATACTCCCCCTAAGAGTATCAACTCTTATCATATATTATCAATTTTCTACTAAATATCTCTCCCCCTTTGACAATGATGACAAAATAACGGTAGGGAGGGCTACAAAATTGTATCAAAAAAGAGTTATACCTTAATTTATTTATTGCAAAGCCGGTAGGCTTGCAACACAATTTGCAAAATCTATCTTCATGTTTTCTATCTCCTTTTTCCATGACTTCTTAATGGAATCTTCCACATTGAGTAGTGCGCTTAGTCTATAAGATGCTATTTGACAAGCTTGGAGGTTTTCAAAGTTGAATTTTTGAAAAGATGTCTTAGCTGTAAGACAATCTTCTAACTGCTCTTCAATAACACTTAACTTCATAGAAACATGCTCTCTCAAAAGAGTATATCTCCTTAACTTCCTATCTTTCTCATCTTGTATAATTCTGATTTCATAAAAAAATTTACTAACTTTCTTCTCAACATCACAGACCTTCACATTAGGGTTAGATAGAAGGTTTGTTTCATTCATAATCTTAGCTTCCTTCAATTTTATCTTCTGATCTTCCTCAACTGTCAAAGTCTCTAATTTTGTACACTGTATGTACAAAGATTTTCCTATCTCCAAATGTTTCCTCAAATCTTTGATATAGATATCAAGAGTACTGATATCATTGTTGATTTACTGACTGATGTTTAACAACATTCTAGCCTCATAGTCTGCTTGTGCTTTTACTTTTGCAATATCAGCTAGGTTAGTGAACTCATCATCAAAAGTGCTCATCACTTTCTTTGCCTTGTCCATAGGGTCTGCTTCTACAATTTGTCTGGTCACAATACTTTGCATCTTTTCAGTTAGGTCCTTCAGACATCCTTCTAGACTTTTAAATTTCTTATTCTTCCCAATGATTTTGTTCAAAGATGTGATCAATTCCATCTGATCATCATCATCCACTTCTTTTCCCAAATCCTCAAACAAAGATCCAGTTTGCTTCTTCTTTCCAGTCTCAGGAGTAAGATTGATTTCTTCTTTAGAGGGTACAGATGCTTGTACTTCTGATACTTTGGGTTCTTCAACAATAAATTGGGTCTACTTTTCTTCTGCAGTTCTATCTGGTTCATCAAGAGCCGAATTATCAACAATGTTCTCTAGATTCTTGAATACATTATCATCAGTATCCAAGGTGATCCTTGTACCTTCAACATTCATAGATTCTTCTTTAATGTTAATAGCTAGTGGAGAGGGAATATCCTCTTGTTCTACTTCTTTAGCTTGCTTTGCTGCAACTGATGTCTCTCCAATAATTTCTGCCATAACTTTGATTATTTCTTGTTCAATCTCTGCATTCACTTGTTCATATTGTCCTGCCATGATCTGAATGGTTCTCATTTTTGTCCTTAAATGGGTGCTAAGGGGCTTCAGAATTTGTTTAAGATGGTCATCATCTCTTACATCACATAGTTTCTTCACAAGATTCTCTCTGATAGATTTGTCTTCTTCTTGTGCTCTCATCTTCCTGTTAGCAAGTTTCTTCAATAAGTCATCAGGAATCTTTCCTTGAATAGAGTCAAAACTCTTATTAACTAGAATCAAATGCTTGACCACTAAATTTTCAAGATTCTATTTATCAAAATAGTCATAAAGGTCATAGTATTTATTCATTTTAGTGAAGTCTCCATCTTTTATAATTTCTTCATTCACTCTCTCAACTCTAGGTTTCCATGCTTTCTTCTTCACAGAAGTGTCATCATCTTTAATTTCTATAATTTTCCTAGGTACTGGTGGCACCAAAGTTTTCTGCCTCTTACCAGGTCTAGTAGCAATATCTTTCTCTCTTTCTCGGTGTGGAGGAGGTAGACCTAGTAGGTTTGCTTGCTACTTGCTCCTTCTCAGGTTCCTCTACTTTCACCTTGACTGGTGCTGCACTAGATGATAAGGGAGGTACAGATAAAATCTCTTTCTGTCCAATATCTTTGATTGCTATTGTTGTCTACTTTGCCACTAAGAATTCTCTCTCTATCATTCCTGTATCCTTCAATATTTTCTTAATATTTCTCTCAACTCTTTTCTTAGACTGTTTCTCCTCAAGTATAGCCTTTACGGAGTTGAAATTTTCTTCAAAAGTGACAAATCTATTACTGTGAGTGTCAACCTTACACTTAAGTAGCCTATTCACATATTCTTTTGTCTTTGTTTTAGATATTTCATAGCCAAGAGGGTCTATGAACTCAATTCTAGGTTCAACTGCTTCAATTTATGTAAAGTCAGTGTCAACCATAAAACATATTTCATTCTTGTATTTCTCCACAAGAGACTGTGGAATCCTTGATCTGGTAGTCATAATATTCTGAAATGTCTTAATAACAAGTACTACACTCTCATTAACACTGTCAATAACATGCTTTCTGTATACTAAATTAATCCTTTCCATTGTATTTTTTCCATCATTCCAATCATTTCCTATGGTGTAAGGAAATCTCCTCAAAAGATGAAAAAACATGTAAGTGATCAAAGATGAAAATCTAAATTGTGCATACTTTGTCTTATTAATCTTCTCCAAGTTCTCAAATAGTCAAGAATTCTCATAATTTCACACATATCAACTGGGACTTTGTCAACACACATCAAATAAGCTATGTGTACCATTCCAGCTGCCATGTCATCCTCTCTTGAATTTGTACAAAACTTGGTTGTTAGGATCTTGCATAGGTATCTAACATCATGTTGTTGGATCTTACTAATTACAATTCCTCTCCCATTATAGGATGAATTAGTGTTATCAATGACTATTTTCCTCATGTTCTTCTCATTTAAAGGAATAGCTCTAGATTTAGACAGTCCAGTGACTTCATGAATCAAATCAGCTGTAATGTCTATTACTCTATCTTCCAGCCAAAACTTCCCATTATGAATTATGCTAAGGATTATCTTAGTGCATTCTTCATTATCAAACTCATACTACAATGCATACTTAACAATCTCATTGTCTTTCAAATGATCATATCATTGTTTCAATGACATGTCCTGGTTGTAAATCTTCTCATACTCACTTGTAAAATCACTATCACTAATGGTTTCTAACTTGCATCCAAGATAACTTCTTACATTCTCTAAATGCAAAACTCCATCTGGTACAGATGATAAAGCTAACTTAGGGTCTTCTTCCAGAGGTTCTACTAGTTCCCTCTTCATTCTAGGTCTATTTTTATCTCTAACATTGTGAATTAAAGATACATCCATGATTAATTCAAATTCCTTTTACGGATTCACAAATATGTCAAGTAAAATACCTCGATTTCATGATTTTAGGGCTTGCGTAGATTCGGCGCTCAAATCCTTCACCAAATTATTGCAAAAAGCTTCCAATCACTATTCTTTCATCTCCTTAACACTTGTGTTTGCTTTGATGATCAAATAACACCAATCATAATCTTTTATTACTTCAATCTCACTTAGTTCTGCCATCGCATTCAATTCTTTTGCCACTTCTTTCCAAAAAGCTATTTTTGCTATCGTGCAAAACTTAAAACTTCTTGCAATCTCACAAAACATAATATTTTTCTTTGTGCTCTTAACCATAGTGTAAGAATTTTGATATCACTCTGATACCATGTAAGAATTTTGATATCACTTTGATACCATGTAAGAATTTTCCTAAGGCAAAGAATAGAAACCAAGATCTAGAAGCTCAAGAGATAGCACAAACAAGAGAGATAAGACAATATGATCAAATGAAGAATTCAACAATGATCAAATGATAATGGATAATCGATTAATTACAATGTAGGAATGCCTCAATATATAGGCAATGCAAGATAACTAGAAGTTATGCAAGTGATAAGCTATCAACTAGACATGGTGGAATCACATGTCCACCAAAGGTGGATCATCCTCTATTGTACATGAAAGTATGTGCAACAATGAGAGGATAATAATGTGATAAGAGCACTAAAGGTGGATCTCACACACAAATAGGTATCTGATGACAACTATCACACCTAAAGTGGAGATTCTCCTAACCATGTGCTAAAAAGAAATGCAAACTCCTAGGTGTCTCAAAGACAACTAATATGCAAATGCATTAACCTAAGTAAACTTAAGTAAAGTGTAATTATTAAATACTTAATTACACCAACACCCCCCCTTAAGTGCAACTTGGGGGAATGTAGTTAAGCTCACAATGAAAGATGGGTCCTGGCTACCAGGCCATGTTAGGTACCCATGTACAAAATACAAGAACAATGCAATCTCTCATAAAATGGAGAAAGAGGGAAAACCTCATGGGAAAAACCCTCCCCCAAAAAGAGAGAAAAATACAATAATAGAATATGAGAGAGAAGACCTCATGTGAGGAAAATATCCCCCCCATAAGATAGAAGAAGTGGAAGAGAGACCAAGTAGCCCCCCCTCAATGTAGAATGAACACTAATGGTAGATGCTCCAGGCTCGATGTAGAAACTACTCCATGAGTGTAGAACAACATTCCTCCCCTTAGGAACAAACAAGACCAAAGGTGTATCTATGAAGCCTCCTCCCCAATCTTTAGGAAGAAACCTCAAAAAAGATGGAGTCTCTGAAACCTGATCAAGTGTCCCCCTGTCAAAGCTAAAATGTGCCTCCTCCAAATCATGTGTACTAAGCCACTCTACTGAAAAATCCAAATCAGGATCAACTGAGGATGAATGTAGAACATGTACCAAAGACCCAAGTATCTCCTCTGAAGAGAAAGTGACCTCCTACAACTGCTGTATCAAAGTATCCATAATCATGTCACCCTCAAAAGAATGATCAAGTAGAGAATGAATATGAGGGTCAGCATGCTCCCTTGCAACAACTGAAGAAGGATCATCCTCAATAAAGAGAAGATGAATATTATCAATGAAGTCTCCCAAATCTAAAATGTAGGACTCCACAAACAAGCCTGCAATGTCTGTCAAGTAGTCATCCCATGGAACCAAGTCTAGAAGACAATGAATATCTTGTTGCACTGAATCACCTGAACCCATAGTTGTGTGAATGCAAGCATCATCAGGAGCAAGAGTAGAAGTAATCTCAATAGGAGGAGATTAAATAGAAGGCTCAATAACTTGATCATGAGTGAGAATACCCAAGTTCAAGTAGCCAAAACTCTCCTCAAAATCTGAATCATCACTATAATCATCATATGTTGAAGACTCACTGTCTGAAGAATCACTGTCATCAAGAGGAACAAAATCTGCAAAGGAGTACAACCGAGAAGAGTGATCCACTATCCCAGTAGCAATAACTGCTCCACTCTCCAAGTCCTTGATGAAAACTGAATCAGGTGTAAATTCCACAGTCTTCTTTGTAGCACCATTTGTGATTTGATAGATAGAAAGAAGGTTATTGGTCAAGTGTGGAACACACAACACATCATTGAAGTGTCCCTCCCTAACATCAATACTTCCTTTCCCAATCACATTCATGTAAGTGTGATTTCCCATCAAAATAGGTGGACCTTTGCAAGGCTCAAATGATGAAAACATGGATTGTGAAGAAGCCATATGATGAGAAGCCCCTAAATCTAGAAGCCATCTACCTGAATCAGGACTTGAAGAAGCATACAAAGCTTGTCCTTTTTTAGTGACAAATGCATGACCCTTTCCTTTATCTTTTTCTGAATTTGGTGAAGAAGAGGTTGAGGTAGAAATCCTAGAAGGCAATTTGATGTTGTTCTTAGCAAGAAGATTCTTCAATTCATCAATGTCCTTCTTATAACAAAAGTGTTCTTCATGTCCATCCTTTTTGCAATATGCACAAAACCACTTCTCCTTCTTTGAAGATTCACCCTTTTGAGGTGATGTAGAAGTGTCATGTTGTGTGGAAGTTGATGTTGTGCCTTCTTGTTGAGACTTAGACTTCCAATTCTTCTTCTTCTTTTGACTTTGATTGCCTTGACTCTCATGATTAGCCACCAATGCCTTGGAAGTTGAAGACTTGAGTATCCCCATACTTATCAATTTTTCTTGTTCTAAGACCAACATTTCTGAAAATGACTCAAATGAAGGCTTAATGAAGGCACTACCCATGGTCAACTTGTGAGTATTATAACTTGAAACAAAAGCTGCATATTCAAGAGGAAGATGTTTCAACAAGTGACTAACCAACTTCACATCTTTCATGGGATTTCCATAATCATCAAGTTGTGCTCTATAATCATTGACTTTGTTGAGATAATCTTGGATTGTGTCAAAGTTCCTGGGCTCTAATTTGAGGAGATCAGTCTCAATTGTGAATCCCATTTCCTCATCCACTTTACCAAACAACTCTACAAGTTTATCCCAAGCATCTCCAGCATCATTTATGGTTTTGATGTGATACATGACAACTGCAGAAATATTCTCTCTCAAGACTCCTAAAGCTTTAAAATTTTTGCATGACCATTTATTTATTGCAACAGTATCATCATCAGGGGTTTTTTTAATTGTACCATCCACATAAGGATTTTAACCTTGAACCATTAACTTGCTCCATACATTATCTTTCCATGTAGCATAGTTATGTGGAGTTAATTTTGCAATAGAACCCATGATGTAGAAATGAAAAGAGCACAAGAAAGAGAAGACACCCCCCTAAAAATGATGATTTTGGCACTTTATAGCTAGTGCGTGTACAATTGCCACTTGAAAAAATGATCAAAGTGGACTTCTAATTTTGATGTTTACAACTGAAAATATGAAGCTACAACAGACTCAAGAAGATAGGATAGAAGATCCCTCAAGGATTTAATCACTTACAAGTGCCACAATAGGCCAAAAAAGACCATATTTTGAAAGTTCTATATCTACTCAAAATTTCTCCAAACTAATACCAGATCTGGAAAGTAGACAAAAAATTATGCACTTTCAAAAAAAATTTCACCTGAAAATGTGTTTGTATGAGCCCGTACAAAGCCTCTAAAGTTGCAAAAATAGGGATCAGACAAGTACAATCACCAAAAACTACAATTTCTACAAAATCCATGATCCAAAACTAAAAAAGAACACCACCACTAAAAATTTCAAGAAATTTTAGCCAAAAAAATAAAAATTGCACTCAATTTGGAGTTCGGATGACCAAGTTATGGCCTCCCAAAGTTGGACTGCCAAATCAAAACTACAAATGGTGAGGGCTGTAAGCTTTTTAAAAATGACGATGTCACCAATTTTACTGTCCTATATTTGATGGTTAAATGGCCACCATGATAGTGCAAATGCGCCTAGGTTTGATGGTCAAACTACCGTCAAAATTAATGTAGCAAAATGGTGATGCAATCATGAGCTTAAATTTGACGTCTTAGAGACCGTCACCGCCAAAGAAAAAAGCCCAGTTTGACGTCCAAATGGTCGTCAAATTTAACATAGTAAAAATTGTGAAAATGCAAAAAAAATTATAAAATACTAGTTTTTGAGTTGACAACCGCCACGTGTTGAGTTGTCATTGGGGGCTGTGTTGATGTCAAAGGTGGCCCGCAGGAGAGGAGAGGAGAAGCACTGTGGAGTTTGTGTGCCTGTGCGATGAGTGGAGGAAACCTGGAGGGTAGAGGAAACTCGAGCGGTGCGATCTGGTGGCGTAGCAGAGATTGCACGGTGGCAGATCCGCGGAGGTCTGTGTCTTAACCGCAGTGGTTCGTGTGAGGCACGACGATGGTGCAGGAGGGATGATGCCCATAGAGAGATGGAAACCAGGGTGGGGTTGCAGATGAGGTAGTGTTGTGTCCAAGAAGAAGTGGCGGGGAGGAGGGTGCTCGCGTGGAGCAGAGCTGCGTTGAGGTGGGCGCTATTTTTGCCCACTGAGCACCAGATCAGAGTGGTGGCAGATGTGTCTACCTATTCGCAGTGGTATGACTAAGGTCTGAGGAGCGGAGTGGCCAATGTGAGGTAGAGGTGGGGCTTTGGCCGACTGTCACATTGACTGGCAGCTCGATTGTGCTGTTTCTGGTGCTGCGGAGGTTACCAAGCGGTGGGAGGAGCGTGGAGCCCATGATCAGAGCACAAGGGAGGTGCTATCATGAGTAGAGTGGAGCGGAGGTCCACGACGGTGGTGGTAGGTGTAGGTGGAGGAAGGGTGGCAGATGTGGGACTTTAGTCCCACATTCACCAAGTTTGTTATGTTTGGGTTTTTAAAACCCGTAGCACCAAAGAGTGAAACAAACGAGCTTGGTTAGTGGTCGTGGTCCTCCCAACTTGTGTGCCCTAGCTTGGCCTTGCATTTGAGCTACTCTGCTAGCATCCTGTTGCCCAATAGCAATTTTTTCCCAAAATATATTTCCAAAAATTGAAAAATATTTCTAGATCCTAGAATATATATTCGAAAATAACCAGATTCGAAAAAATAATTTACAATAAATGTAGATCCGAGAACTACTCTGAGAATTGCCAATAAATACATAGATCTGAAAATAAATTGATGGAAATAGAATAAATTTAGATTTGAAGTATAAAATTACTAAAATAGTTACCCAATTTTGCAGATCAGGCCTTAGAGGTCTGATTTGCAAAAAAAATTTGCCTCAGATTTTACTTTTGCCCAAGGTAGGCAAATTTATAGTCAAAATTTATGGAAATAGCCACCCAGATGCAATGGTGAGGTCCGATCTTGCTCAAAATGCTCCCACAAAATAATGATCCCGGATTTGGTTCGTGGCCCTCCAAAAGTTGAAGCAATCAATTGCTCTCTAATGGCTATCCAATGAAGACTCCTTTGGCTCTGATACCATGTAAGAATTTTGATATCGCTTTGATACCATGTAAGAATTTGCCTAAGGCAAAGAATAGAAACCAAGATCTAGAAGCTCAAGAGATAGCACAAACAAGAGAGACAAGACAATATGATCAAATGAAGAATTCAATAATGATCAAATGATAATGGATAATTGATTAATTACAATGTAGGAATGCCTCAATATATAGGCAATGCAAGATAACTAGAAGTTATGCAAGTGATAAGATATCAACTAGACATGGTGGAATCACATGTCCACTAAAGGTGGATCATCCTCCACTATACATGAAAGTATGTGCAATAATGAGAGGATGATAATGTGATAAGCACACTAAAGGTGGATCTCACACACAAAGAGGTATGTGATGACAACTATCACACCTAAAGTGGAGATTCTCCTAACCATATGCTAAAAATAAATGCAAACTCCTAGGTGTCTCAAAGACAACTAATATGAAAATGCATTATCCTAAGTAAACTTAAGTAAAGTGTAATTAGTAAATACTTAATTACACCAATACATAGCATTATAATATCATAAACTACCTTCCATTAACTGCGCAAGACTTAATTCACCATAAATCTACTTCTACACTAATCTAAGTTCCTAATCTACTATAATTTCCATAAATTAAGTGCCTTGAGATGGGTCAGGTAAGGATTCATTCTTACCACTTGATACTTCACCTTTCTGATTACCTTTAATGTCGAATATTTCTCCTTGATCTGTGCTTTTAACAAACTTCACTTCATCTGTATTGCTACAACAACCTTTCTGTTTGTTACCTACATCTTCACTTCTTCTTTCATGATTTCTAGGGTTAGGGTTAGGATGAAAAACTCCATTGTTCATTCTGCAAAACCTTGTTGTATGTCCAATCTTGTTGCATATCTGACAAACAATTCCATTGCTTCCATATCTTGGTCCAGGTGGATTAATCTATGATCTGCAATTTCTAGCAATGTGTCCAACCTTGTTGCATCTATAACATATTACTCCATTTCTTCTGTTCATATCTTCAGTAGGTTTCTTACCTGCATTGTTAGTATTCCTAAACATTCTACTATTATTATTATTCTCAATAAATTTAGGTTTCCTACATTCAATAGCTCTATGTCCAAATCCATGACAGTTATAATAATAACCATTAAGAGGTTTAAATTGCTTACCTATGCAATCTCTCTTCATATGACCAATAGTATTACAAGAAAAACATCTACCTTTGAATTTTCTTTGCATACCTTTGGATGATTCTTCTTGCTTTAGTGATTCTTCTTCTTTAGGTGTATCTTCAAATTTGTTGATCTCATCAGATTTCTTTTCATCTAAGCTTTCAGATACTTTCAGATCTGGTTCCTTGCTTTCATCATTTTCTTTAAGAGTGTTAAATCCAAGACCAGTCTTATCATAGAATGGTTTCTAAAAAGATGCTTGTATATCAATCTTCTCACTAGTTGAATATAGCCTTTCAACTTGTTACTTGGATTGAGTTAGTTCGCCTTTCACAATCTTGTTGTATTTCTCAAGTTCAACATACTGCAAATTGACTTTCTCAAGTTTAGATGTTACATTTCCAAGTTTAGATTTCAGTTCTTCATTTTTCAGTCTTTAGACTTTCATTCTCAAATTTTAGATTCGCTTCATTCTTGCCATTTCCATCTTTCAAACTAAGCTTCAAATTTGCTATCTTCAATTCATGCTTAAGGATCTCATTTTCTTTTTGTAAATTGTCATCACAATCTTCAATAAGAACTTCAGATTTCTTTTCAGATCTCAGATCTTCTAATTTATTTTTTAGTTTCTTAATGAGGTTCTTTGCATCATCATATTTTCCTTTCAGAGTGTCTCTTTCATCAGTAAGCATATCAATCTATTCAAGAGCTTCTTCAAGATTCTTCTGTAGTTGATCCATATCCATAGAGATCTTACTCAAGCTGGTAGGCTTTCCTTGAATGATTCTTTTCTGAGTAACTAAGCTCTAATACCAATTGTTAGAAATAGGGAATACTGAGAGGGGGGGGGGGGGGGGGTGAATCAGTATTCTGCAAACTTTATCTTTTTAACAATTATGGATATAATAGATTATCTTTACACATGCATAACATCAGAAGCTAAACAACATGCATAGTAATAAAACTAAAGAACTCATAACACATGATTTGTTCTTGAGGAAACCTTGGCCAAGGGAAAACCATGGTGGGGATGGTGCCCACAAAGATCCACTAATCAAAAGTATCTTGTTAAGGATGTTGACCCTGTTAAGAGTCTATTACAAACATACAGTGTATCAGTCCTGATTAAGGGACTGTAGGCCTTGTTAGAAGCCTCAACCCTGTTAGGAGTTGGTAGTATAAAATGTGATTACCAGCTGAGCCCACTGCCCAAACAAGTAATTTATAATATAAATTGATTAAAAAATAGGTCAAGGTACACAACCTTATACTGCTTGCATCAATATCTCTTCGCTGATCTTTCACTATCACTATTACATATGCTTCATATACTTCGCATCATACTTCTACAAATACTTTCTGCTTATTACAACTAGAACTGTTACACTTTACAATTACAATTACATATATAAAAATATCTTTAACCAAGAGTAAACATCTAAGATGTCATCCCTTTATATTGGTAAGACATTATTTTGATAAATAAAATAATCTCTTAACTCTACCAATTCTGCCTTCATATACTATCCTATCGGCTTCACATTGTCTTCAGTAAAATTATCATATCCCCTTTCATACATGCTGTTATGACTTGCACTCTGAGATGGGTTATCATTAGTCACCATAGAGTCTATGTTCAAGTGTGCAAGCACTGAACTCACTCCAGTCAACGTCACAAACAAAAACTGTGTCTAAGTATACTGGTAAAAATATTGTCTCACACTTTGACAAATATGCAATGTGCTCTGTCATACTTGCTCGCTGACTTGTGTGATCTTCATGTGGATCATATGTTGCCATAATGACAACATCTATGAAATCAACTTAGCCAAATTGCCAACATCTTTCAGACCACCTTCCTATTTTCACTACCGTATCTCTTAAAATGGAAATGTTGCCCTTCCTAATGACCTTCCTGACAAATTGAACACTTCCCATTTTTAAAATCCAAACTACATTGCTGGCCTTCTATCCATTTGGAAGGATGAGCCTCAATGTCAAAATGATATATGGATCTACTGGTGGGAAAGGACCATTGCTCATTGCACTATTTTCTTGTGAGATTTTGGTAGGAGAGAAACAACTAAGCGTCAAACAATGGAGAGATCCCTTAAAGGACAACTTCTACAAGACATGAAATGCTTGGACAGGGATCCTCATAGCATTCCATCACAACAAGAAGTTTCTCATATTGAAAATACACTTGATAAAATAGTTGCGTATAAGCATAAAGGTGCTCAGTTAAGGGCTCATTTAGAATTTTTGAAGGACGGTGACAAAATAACAAAGTTCTTCTTCCAAATTTTGTAGCATAAACATAAAAAAGAGAAAACTTCTACTATTAAATCGGATGATGGACAATTGTAGGCTAGCCTAAAAGGTATTATGAAAATATTTTTTTATAATTATAAATAACTTGTTACAAATAGAAAATATTGAACCAAGGATCTAGAGCTTAAAGAATAGCACAAATGCTTGAGACAGTGTTGGAAATCTAATATGGGAAAGTGAGAGACTAAGAGGGGGGTGAATCAGTTATCCACAATACTTCTCAACTTTGAAACTAATTCCACATGCATGCTATAAACATAAATTTTAATAATGGAATGAATCTAGGGATTTCTTTTCCAAGTCTTCAAAATTATTTATTAGAATCCCAACAACTTTTGGAAGGCGAGAGCAATGGTGAACAAACCAGTGAAACATCTGATCGGATATTTCTTTCATTGGCTCGGGCAGATCTCTAGCAGAAAATGGTAGAACCCCTGGTACATCGATTGGATACTATTCCTCATCTTTAAATGATACGGCGTGCTCCTAAATAAATTTTGTAAAGCTTAACATAAGAGAAATCATACGCACATTGTTCATGAAGAATACGTAAGTGGGTATGTTTAGCTTGGTTGCAAGATCAAAAGTGGTGGTGCAGAAGAAATCTATAAAAAAGGCAGAGATGGGCAAAGAGGAGTTGAGCAAGGAGTGCAGAATATCCCCAACATGTGGTGCGACTTTCTCCATGTATTTTGATATGCAAGTTTCAAGTTTCATTTGCTCATCGAGCTCATCGTGAAAGTCCACATCAGGAAGCTCTGTGAAGTGGATGTCAAGGACAAAAGAAGCCAAGTAGTTGGCATATGCGACTTGCTTACCTAGCCCCATCCACTTTCTCTTTACCACCATTCGGTAAATCCATGGTTAACACAAAGGTGCTTTATGAATTGTACTATAGGGACGAAATGGCTGACTCCTACGCATGGGAAAATGGCAACATGGGGTTTTTTCCTGTCACTCTGCACTTCCATTATGAGGGTCTTCCACTAAGTGCTACTCAATATCTCACTTCAATCCTTTTTTTTTTGTTTGTGGGGATTACTAGATTCTCCAAGATTGTTTAAATAAATTTTGAAATATTGACCTTGAAGATTAGAAGATTGTTGATAAGTCATAACAATGTCTTGTTGGAAAATTGTTTGTTGCAGAAACATTTATGTTTTATCTAACTGATAAGTAGGTGATTTTTTCATAGTAAGTCAAATTGTGATATTACTATCAAGATTAAACTATGTAGTTTTTGAGTCAAACTTATTGACAGTCTAATGATCTAAAGTGCTATGCAGCTGACTAATTCTATCTGATTTGACAGTGTGATGAAAGTTAGGTAAAACTATGATATTGTTATCAAGATTTAATTGTGGGTCAATGACTTTGACTCAAAAAACTACACAGTTGAATCTTGATAGCAATATCACACTTTTAACTAACCTTCATCACTTAGCCAAATCAGATAGAATTAGTCTTGATAGTAATATCACACTTCTTAAGTAAGTTCATCACACAGTTAAATCTAATAGAATTAGTGGATTGCATAGCACTTTAGGTAGCTAGACTATGTGTCTATGTTTTTTATGAAGTAAAACATATTTTACAGGGTTCCTAAAACCCACAACATCTTAAAATGTAGCTTTAAAGAGTTCAAGACTAAACTAAGAAAATGAAAATGAAGAAACGGGCCACTGGAAAGATGAGAGTCTAACTACCACCAAGTTGAAGGAGTGAAAATAGAGTAAAAAAGGGACACGAGAAAAGGCACTAGGAGGCAAGAACAGGAGAGGTTCCTGAGCATAATGGCAACATTGGTTTCAAGAAGCTCCATCTTCTTTGTCATCTCTTTGATCTTCTAAATGTCATTGGAGTCTTCTTCATCCATGTTTATCTTTGACTTGGCTCTTGTTCTCTTACCTATACCTTCATTGGTCTTCTCCTTTTTTTCCTCTTTGGTTATCTGGTCATCCTTGTCATCCATCTTCTATCCCATTTTTTCTATGAGAAATTTGATGTGCTTGTTGGAGGCTTTAAGGATATTGAAATTTTTCTCTGCTATACCTTTGAGGGTTTCCTCAAGGCTTTTCATTTTATCTCCCAATTGGTTGATCCTTGAATCCAGGCGACGTATATCCTCTATGGCTTTGTGTTCCTTGTTTTGATGCACTGGGTTTTTTCCTTGAGTTATCCAAGTTCATGGAAGAGCCATTTGAAAGATCTGAACCAGTCCAACATGCTATTCTTTGCATTGTTAAGAAGATTCAACTCTATTTCCCTAGCCTTGTCGTTGAGGAAAAGGGAAAGGTCAATTAGGTCCTCCTTCTGGATTCTACCATCAATGTCCTGAAGGATTTTGGGATTCATGGCTTCCCTAATTATCCCTATCTGCACTATGTTCATGTTAAAATTCTACCACTTTTTTCCCCTTTCCAGAGTCTTTAGTATGATACTCCCCTCTTGACTAGTTCTTTTCATCTGAAAGGTCTTGTGTGTTGGGGCACTGGGTTGAGGGATCTTCCTGGTCATCATTAGGCTCCTTAGTATTAGGGTCCTGAGTATTTTTGTTGTCTCTTGAAGGGGGGTATTATCTTTGCTAATGGCCAGATCAACAGAAAGATGGCCTAAGCATTCCCCCTTTGTTTTGTGTTTGTCCCCTGTGGTCTATTCCCTTTTCTTCCTGACCTCACCTCTGTAATTACCCTCCTCATCATCAGTGTTCATTTCTTCCACATTGTCATTATACTCCTCTTCAGAGGAAATCTCCTTTCTAGCCTACTTTTTGTGTGGGTTTTCTTTTTTGATTGAGCTCGTTGATCTCTTCTTTGAGGAGGAGCCCTACTTCGGCTTTTTGACCTGTTCATCCTCATAATCCTCTGAGTGCGTACTCACACTGTCATCTGGGTTTAAGGGGATGTAATCCAACTTGGAGACATCACTTCTTTCCTTATTTATGCTATCTCCTTCCCCAGGGTTTGGGCTTTGAAAAATTCATACACTAATAGTAAGAGTCCCTCATGCAGAGCTGGCTTAGCTATATTCCTCTCCCTAAAGCCATTAATATTATCATTAATTGAAGAATATAGGTAGAACAAGATGGAACCTTCATACCATGCCTAAGGTGATTCAATAGCACAAAGTGGTAGGTCCTGATTCTATTGAGCCTGGTTTCTAGTGTGACATAAGATATAGGGACCTTTAGAACAAACTTCCATACCATTTTGATACATTTGGGCTGGTACTAAGTTCCTGTTTTAACTATAGATTTCTTCTCTTCCTCATCTCTCACGAAATCTTTGACAGCGTTGTCAGATATTTTGTGGTCCCTGTAGAATTTTTTTCCAACAATGGGGATACCAGTGACTTTCGAGATGACCTCCTTGGTGATAGTGAAAGTCTTTCCCTCAGTCTACATGCATCCTTCATTCCATCTTTTCACGAAGATATTTGTGACCGCCTGCTTGCTACCATGTAACCTTTAGATGAAGGTAGTTATTTCCCATTTTTGCAGAGCATTCTAGACCTTAGTGTGTCTCTTCCCTTTCACACTATCATTCACAGGCTCCCTTTTGTGTCTTTCCCCAACCATCGCACCGAGACAGATTTGGGCAATTCTCTAGTAAGACTGAAAGCTATTGTTCAAATTAGTTCTAGCAATAATCATCCTGAGCTTTCTTCTTCTTTTTCCTTTGGGAATGGATGTAGTTCTTGGGAATGAATACCCAGAAAGCATGCGAAAGGGACTCGTAATAATTAGCCTTTTTGTCCCTCCAGTACTTGCCAATAATGGAATGGCACATCCAAAATTCTGCATTACTTTTCATTATTATCATTTATGATTCCCTTCTTTCCTTGGAGTCTATCCCTATCGACTAAATCCTTCACATCACAAGGGAAATCACCACAATGATGCCACCTCATCATTGTTTCATTTTTAACTGCCAAGTTGGAAAACCAATCAATGACATGGTTGGCTTCCCTATACACATGGGATATGTGAACCACTTCAAAATAATTTAAAAGGGCGAGTGTTTAGTCCATGAAGGGGAATGATTGAATTTTATGTAATTAATGATGTTCTTGGAGTCTCCTTCAAGCCATAGCTTTTTGATCCCTATGTCATGGGAAATTTTGGTGACTTGGAGGGTCACATTTGCTTCAACAAAGTGTTTAGTTTGTGAGTCAAGAGGTAAGATAAAAACTCTAGATCCAAAACCATAACAGTTCCTGATTACTCCTCCACTTCTTGCCATGCCAAGATTTCCTTTGGTTGCACCATCGAAGTTTTCTTCAGACCAACCTTCTGAGGGACAGCTCCAAGTGTAATTCTTTCTTTTCTCCTTACTTCTCTTAAGGGAAGCATCTTGGACCTTTCCTGCAAAATGGTTAGAGCCACCATATAAATAAAAGTTTTCTTTCACAGCAAAGTGGATCTTTTCAAAGATAACTTTGGGAGGAGTTGAGCTATCATGAAAGATGCGATTATTACATTCTTTCCAAACTCCCTCGAAAAAGTGTGCTAGAATCCAGGAGCTAAATAATCAAAATTCATAATTATATGAGGAGAAAGCCCATTGAGAAAAAAGTTCTTTAAAAGATAGGGGAAAGCACCAGGATAATTCTAGAACAGAAAGGAGGAGGTGCTAGATTTTACTTACAAAAGAGCAATGAATAAACAAGTGATCCATTGACTCTTCTTTGAATCTACCTAGCACACGCCTGTTGGGGATCTAGATACCTCCCTTGATAAGATTATCAACTATAAGAATGTGATTCTAAAGGAAAATCTAGAAGAAAACATTGATTTAGGGGGTAAGGCCAGGGATCCAAGCTTTAGCCCACAACAGATTAACTTCCTAAATATGAGATAGTTGAGAGGAGTAGGCAAAGGCCACAGTGAAGGTCCCATCCTGAGAGCCTTCCCAAATAAGCTCATCCTAGTAAGAGGATAGGGAGATTGCATTGAGGGAAATCATAAGAGGAATCAAGTCCTGAGACACCTGGGATAGATCATCCCAATTATTGTCCAATCTATAGTTACTAACTTGGGAGCCATAGATGTGGGTGCATTCTTCCCTCCAGATATTGAATGGCTCATAATCTCTCAGGTGACCCAGCTGAAGCTAGTTGTCACCAAAAGTTAATGGATTGGCCATTCCCTATCTTCCATTTTTCCTTGGACATGGCTAAATCCTTAGCATTGAGGAAACCATTCCATATAAAAGAGTATTTCAGCGTGTCAATCTCTTCAAAGAAGAGTTTAATTGAATTGTTTGTGAAATATTTTTCTTCAAGAGTTTCATGCCATTCCCCTATGCTATTGAGTATGTGCCATAACTATTTATCTTGAAGAGATTTTTTGAATGGTCTGATTCTCCTAATTTGAAGGCCACCAGCATATTTTGGGTGATAGACTTTGTCCCAGGCTATAAGGGGTAGTCTCTTATGGTCTTTAGTTCTAGACCAGAGGAATATTCTTTGAATACTTTCCATGGCCTCTGCAACTTTTGCAGAAATGGAAAAGAAGCTTAAAGAATAGGTTGGGAGGTTTTGCAAAGTAGATTTGACCAATTGGATTTTTCCATCCCGACTGAGGGATACCCCTTTCCAACCTGATAGCTTCCGATTGAATCTGTCAATTAATTTGTTCCAGAAATATTCCAGAGGTTTAACACCTAAAGGAAGGCCCAAATAATTAGATGGGAGAGAATTGATACTACAGCCCATGATGTCCACTACTCTCCTCTGTCTCCCCTCAGGAGTGTTAAAGAAGTAGATCGAGCTTTTATTCCAATTTATGGACTGGCATGTCACTCTGGTGTAGGAGTTTAGAAGATGCTTCACCACTTTGGCTTCTCCCACCAAGGCCTTGCCTCCAAGAATGGTGTCATCAACAAACTACTGGTGAGAGAAGAAATAGGTCCCGGAAGAGGGTTTTAAACCTTTCAAAGCCCCTGAACTCTTAGAGGCTGATATGAGCCTTTCAAGGTATTCTACAAGAATGATAAAAAGAATCAAGGACATGGGATCCCCTTGTCTCAGAATCCTGGTAGGTTTGAAAAAGGCCAATGGGGAGCCATTGACCAAAATCACCAAAGAGGGAGTAGAGATGATTTGCTAGAGGATCTTGTAGGAGTGAGAATTGAAGCCAAAGGCATTAGGAACTCTAAGAAGGAACTACCAATCAACCCAGTCATAAGCCTTAGAGAGGTCAAGTTTGAGGAGAAATCCTTCCCTTTTTCCTACTTCTAAGGAATGAATAACTTTGTGCACCATCATCATGGAGTCCAATATCTGTCTACCGAGCACAAAACCAAACTGCTACGATACTATCAACGTGGGCAGAGCTTTAAGAATCCTGGCAGTGATAACTTTGGAGATGATCTTGAAGAAGGAATTACATAGACTAATGGGTCTGAAGAGCTCCATCAAATATACCCCAATGGTCTTGGGAATGAGCACCAAAAAGGTGGCATTAAGTTCTTTGAGGAGATTTTTTGAGCCAAATAATTCCTACACCACTTTGACCACATCATATTTCACCACATACCAAAAAAGATGAAAAAAGAACATTGGAAAGCCATCTGGACCAGGGGCTTTATCACCTAGAAGAGAGTCCAGGGTTTTCTTGAGTTCAGCCATGTTTGGGATAGAGCAAAAAGCTTTGTTTTGGCTTTCAGTGATTATTTTCAAAATGTTGTTTAGAAGCATATCTTGATCCTCCTTTGATATCTCTTGATCTTTTGAGAGGAGAGATGAGAAGAAGGAAATAGCTTCTTCCACTATGTCCTTTTCCTCCTACAATACCTAGTCTCCCTTCTTAATTATGCTTATTCTCTTTGCAGCTCTATGTCTCATAGTAGAGAGATGGAAGAACCGAGTGTTTTGGTCTCCTTCCCTTAACCAAATGGACCTAGATCCCTGCTTCTAGAAAATCTCCTCCTTCCCTATAATGTTATGATACTTTGACAGGATAAATTTCTCCTTAGTCAATATGTTCTCATCGTAGCCCTCTTTTAGGATTTCTTCTTGAATGAGATTTAGGTCCGAGATCATCTTGTCTTTTGTAGAGAAGATATTGCTAAATTCTTCCTTGTTCCACTGTTTGACATTGAATTTAATGTTCCTGAGCTTTTTTGCCACCTTGAACATGGAAATGCCCTGAAATAATATATTCCACCATTCTTTAATTTTTTTTTTCAAGTTGGAATGAGAGGCCCGGATTTTTTTGAATCTGAAAGGAAAGCTCCTTTTCTTGGCTATCTAGTCAAGAGAAAGGGAGATGGGAGAGTGATCAAAGCTTATTCTGACCAAGGTAGAGAGGTTAATATTATAGTGATGCATCCAGTCCATAGTGATCAAAGAACGATCTAATCAGACCTGAATACACTCCCTACCAATTCTCTTGTTGGACCAGGTGAAATCAGCTCCTTGGAGATCCAAGTCGAGGAGGGCTTGATCATTTATGAAATCCATTAACTCTTGCCTTCTTTCTAGGTCTGAGGAGATCCCACCATATTTTTCCCCTTATTTGATGGAACTATTGAAATCCCCTGTGATAATTCCCTTAGATAGATTAGAAGTATCCAGAATAGATTTGACCTTATCCCAATAGGACCTTCTATCTTTTTTGGAATTAGGAGAGTAAATATTCAAAATAAAGCAACTATCATTGTCTTTTATTTTAGTAAAGTTCATAAGGAGGTGGTTACCTTCTTCATGAATTACTTCATCCTTGAGGTGAAAAGAGTTCCACATTGTCATCAGGCCTCTAGAAGCTCCTTCTGAACCGGTGGCTTTTATTTCCATAACTTTGCTAAATCTGATTCCTTCAAGCTTATCCTTCTTCATCTTGGTTTACTGGATTAAAAAAAATTTAGGTCTGTGATCCCTTATCATATTTTTAATAACATCCTACTTATGTGAGCTATTAAGCCAATGAATGTTCCAGGATATGACTTTCATTTCTTATTGGAGGTGCAGACTTCCTAGATGGTCTTTTGGGTCCCATCTGATATATTCTTGCTTGCTTCTTCTTGCCTGATCTTACTATCTCTCTTTCTCCTTGGAGTTTTTGATTTGGCCCCGACATTAGCTTTATTTTTGCTTCTGGTTACTACTAGGGAGACTGGTGAGGGATCTCTGCTACTGCATTTCTTCTTCTTCTAGATCGTAATTCAGTTACCCTCCTTTTCTTCTTTGTATTTCACTAAGAGCTCTTCCATTTTTTTAGCTGCCTTGGGGATGTTGAATCCATCAATTCTTCCATTTTTTAGACCTTCCTAGAGGCCATTTTCTTAGGACAAGGATTGGATTCTTGTGAGGGGATGCCTCTCTACTTGTTCTACTTCGGACTAGAGAACCCTTCTTTCAGAGGGGTTTCAAGGTAGTCTGGGATGAAGGAGATGAGGTCCATTCCTGGGAAAGAATCACCTCCTTTAGCGAAGTCATCTTCCTTGATCTCTTCCAAGATTTCTTGTTGGATGTTGACTTCCAAAATATTACCAATGCCATCCAAGGGAAGGAACTTTCCCATGTTCTCTAGAGTTTCTTTATGATGGCTGATCATCTCCCCTTTGTCAGTTTTTGCCTTTTCTGCCCTATCTTCCTGGATTTTAGGGAGCATCGCTACTTGGTCCCTTTTCTTCCACACCCTTTGGTTGTTGGCCTCATAACCATCCTGGGGTTTTTTTTTTTTCTCCCTTTTTGGGTCTACCTGTTCCTAGCTCATGGTTTTGCCAGAGTTATTTATTTTGGGTGTATCTAGCTTTCCTTTCTTTCTCCAAGCTCTAGAACATGAGACACAATTTGGCAAAGTGTCTTGCTTTCTTACAATGGAAGCAAGAAAAAGGGACACTTTAAAAGTCCAATTTCTACACACATCTTCCATGTTTGGAATGAATCTCTATGGTTTCTAGCATGTCTTGACCTTCTTCCACCCCTATACAAATCCTAGCATAGGTGAGGTGTCGCCTTGCCACCATAATCAAGTTGATTAAGAGAAGGGTACCAAAGGATTTGGCTATTCCATTGAATACATCTTTATACCAGAACTCCAAGGGAAGTTCTGGTAGTCTAACCCACACTGGGGCTTGGACAAAGAAGGAATCATTAAGGTCAAGCTTGGGTGACCATTTTTGCATCACCAAAGTAGCCTTCCCTATAGCCCAAGTTCTGGCACATAGGATTTTATCTAGGTCCTCTTTGTAGGAGAACTCAAATGACATAAATCCCTTTGCCATGGATGTGATTTGGACTTGATCCTTTAAGTCCCACTTCTTTTTTGTGAAGACCCTAACTATATCTATATTGGGTCTCAAACCAACAAATTTGTCAACTAGGGTATGATTCATGGTTTCTATATTGTGATCAACTAGCTCATTAGGAATCTCAATGTATTTTCCTTTTTCCATGTCTGATAAATCCTTAATAGTAGGGAAAGAGGACTTGCCTGTGGGTTTAACCCCAAAGAGTGTTGACCACCGGTGATTGAGGACATTCTCATCTTGATCACGTGGCTGGGTCCTCATGGTTGAGGTTGGTCTTGGAGAAATGCCAAGAATCTCTTCCCCCACCCCCCCCCCCCCACCCTTTCTAGGGTCTTTATGCTTGTTACATGGGGCCCCATCCTTTTTCTCTAGCTCTGCAAATTCCTATTCTACAAGGGATCCATTGATGCGGGCATCACCTGAGGATCCCACTGTCTGTGGGCTAGGACTCTCACCTACCTTCAAATTTAAAAGACCTCCCACTCCTTCTACTCCTACACTCCCCATGACTATGTGTTAATGTTATTTATTCCACTGTAGCTGACTATTACCCATGATTTTATTTTACCAACAAAATCAACCAGTATACCACAATGATCACTATCTTTTTCTTTATTATTTCATTATTATTTAAATAAATTGTAAGCCAAAGATGGGAACATACAAATCTATGTAGTGGTATTTAAAGTGATATAAATTGTATACATTAGTCACTCAAAGAAATGAAAAAAAAATGAGGGAAAAGGGGGTTTCAGAGGATCCCAAGGCAAATGCTAAGAAAGAGACCATGCACCCAGATGATCATTGTATTAAGATAGTGGTCCAGCATTCTGACGCTAATGTTTTGTATGTTTCTGCTATGGAGCCCCAATCATCAAACCCTTGTCTTGAAGAAAGTAAAATCCACCCAATTCAACCTTCTCACACCTAGGGAGGTATTACCTTCAAATTTCCTCATGAAATAGTAAATGTTATTGATGATTACAAAGAAAGATCAGTTATTCTTTTTTTCATGAGAGGAATACCAATAGAACAAGACTTTAACAAATGGGCTTGCACAAACTAGAACATAAGGGTTGGGTAATTGAGTTCTCTTTAGGGGTTTAGTCGGGGATATGGTGCTTTTTGTTGGTGTCCAAAAATGATGGATCACTTTTGGCCAACTAACAGGTACACACTAATACTTCTACAATTCTGGCTTAATCAAGCCAAGGCTGGTAGGCCTAAATTCACTTTAAACTATCAAATTTTCTATGTTGCACAATTGCATACATAAATAAACAAAGTTCCTCCCAAGGTGATGAATGATCCTTGGAGGAAAGAAACAAATCCTCTAATAATCTATATTCTATAAATCTTGACTAAAGTGGATTAAACTAAGGACTCAAAAGTAATATTTTTAAAATAATGATTATATAGTCTACAAACCACAAAGTTTGAACCAAATGACAATTTCTAAATTATAGTTAGATCAGTGCCTTCTAAATACTTAGGCTATAGAGTCATAAAAATTTCAATCATACGTACAATCAGAGATGGTTTATAGGTAACTCACTCCTGTAAAGTGAGACCATCACCCTACAAGATTCTTTGAAACAAAATTTAAAACAACTTATACAATAGGTCCTATGGTTTTTAACCCAACTTAAGAGCCTGAAAGGAAATAGTAACAGGTTCTTAGACCATGCTACCATTATTCAAATTGCACAAATTAGTCATAAATGAATGCATAAAATAGAAAAACATAGTAGGATACCCTGGTTCATGGGGTAATTTGAAAGACTAATTGAAAACATATAACGTATAACCACAAATAAAAAAGAAGAGCACTTATCTTTATTAATGTTGAAAAAAATAGTACATTAGAGTTCATATTGTAGTTTTGATCGGATTATATCCTATGAAAATATATCTTTTATTTTCTTGTCTTTCTTTACATTTTACATTATGTATATATACATGTTTGAGTGGCTTTCACACCTCTTTAGGGTGAAAAGACACACCCTTATTACAAACTGTTTTGAAGAAATGATAAACTAACTAAAACATAACTACCTATCTTTCGGATTTGGGCTTGGTTGAAACACCAAAACACCTCATGGAAAGCTAAGATTTTTATTAGAGATAGGAAATTTGATTTCCTGAACTGGGTCATTTTTATATTTTTAAAATTCGACCATCTTCTACCTCTATCGACATCATCTTTGTAGCAAGTCGAAATTCCAGCATTTTTTGAAGGCTTTGATCATAGAATTTTGATTGTTCTTGCATAGAGCTTCCTTCCATAATATCTCAACTTTTTAATTGAAAATTAATTTAATATTTTATCCCATTTCATGTACTCCATCATTAATTATTGGGCATGGAGTTTAAGAGGCCATTTTTTAGGGTTTTATCACTATATAGGACTCCAAATTTTGCCCAAAATTTAGAGCTCCAACAGGCTCTTTTTGGGGACGTATGCTCCATGTGAGCATGGTGAGATTCTAGCTATCTCTAGAGAAGTAGACCAAGTATCCATACTAATCTAATGCGAAGTAAAATTGGGTGTCCCCAGGCACCCCAAAATTGAACATTGATCCTTTGCTCTATCAAACACTTGATTTTGATCACGTAACACTTTTAACCTTGCTGCATTACACATGTCATCCTTATAGACAATTCTCACCGCTTCATCAATACTATCTTTGGCATCCAATCTATATTCAGCCCTTGAGAAATCATCAGGTCCATTGTAATCCTTGCTTAATAGAAGATTTTGGTTAATCATACAAACCTCTAGGTTAGTCTTCTTTTTTCAGATACCTTCTTGCTCACAATCTATCCCATCTCTATATTTTGGATATTTTTTCTCCTCACCAAAAGGCTTTGAGAATAGCTTATCTTTAAGAAGTACAAACTCTCTCTCACCAAGAGTTTGATCAGCTGGGACATTTCTAAAATTTTTAGAACTATGCTTCAACACATTCTCTTCATCATGTCTAGTTGATTCCATCTCATCTTCATATGTTTGGTGTACCTTTGGCTCAAAGGATGAACTCCAAGATATCTCATCCTCTGAATGCACTTCATGAGTTTCATCAAATTTAAAATTAGGGTTGTTATCTTCATTATGATGCTGATGGATTCCATTGCATAAAGGATCCTCTTCAATCAATGGATTTGATAACATAGAGAAATCAGACATATCTTCATCTACTTCCTCTTCAAACAAAGGATTCAAGAACATGGAGAATTTAGACATACATTCATGAGAATTTTCATTTAGATCATCAATTTTTTCATCAGCAAGACTAACATCTTCATTGACATTATTTCCTAAATCTTCCTCATGTTCATGTAGTTCTATTTCATCTCCATAATTTGATCCCTGGGAATTATCATCTCCTTCATCTAGTACCCAATGAATATGTGTTGATCTGCCAACTTGTTTACCATGACGGATTGAGAAAAAAATTGGGTTGTTCCTCTCAGTATGTTTATGATATTCTATGTCTAACAAGGTTGAAATCTCTTCCTCATTGAGAGAATTCTCTTCCTCATTTTTATATTCACTGATGTTTGATATCATACAAGTATCATCATGGAAAGATCTTTCCTCAAACTGTCCAAAAGAGTCTCTTTCATTCAAATTTGAAACCTCACTTGACTCATATGCTACTTTAGTCTTGCATTCATTCTCCTTTGCAAACAATTCATTATTCATAAGTTCAAGAAAATAAATAAAATGATGATCATATAAGAGACCTAGTTCTTGCATTCTTGTTTAAAAGATCAGAGGATAGAGGTCTGCATTCTGAAGGTATTTCTTGATATATATTAAACATCCTTATGATGAATTGTACTATAGATTCTTCTTCTTGTTTCTCTATTTGTTAGGAATGAATGTTGAATGCTTGGTAGTCATTCTATAGTAGTTGTTGTTGCATTCATGACTATGATTGTCATTGATGTCAACACAGTGATCTTCTGGAGACTTGCAGAGAAGCAGACAATGTTTTGATTAGCGCACATAGGATATTACAGTTGGAGATATGCAATTTTGAGTTTATACTCTTTGATATTTTATATGTCTATGGTTAAGAGTGTAGATAGTAATTATTTTATTCATGAAAGTTGTGAGCATTTTGGTGGAAGCAGTATTCAGGCAGTGTTTGTGAGTAGCGGTTTTAGGAAATCAGATGATATCTACTAATCAGGATGGAATCTAGTTTTGCATAGTTAAATGGAATTTTGAGACACATTTTTAGTGACATGGTTCATAGCACAAACTTTTAGGTCACACGAGTGAAGAGTTATTATATTTGGAAGCTAACAGTTTTGTGTAATTTTGATGTAGCATGTGGTAACTTTTATTTTGTAACTGTGTGCCGACTCATTTGTAATTATTTGAGTGTGGTATAAAGGAAGGAATGTTTTTCCTTGTTGATATATGAGAAAGGAATGTTGAGATGTAATGTGGTATGCATGAAGTGAAGAAAAGAGCTAAGTATGAGAGCGAAATTGTGAAGGAAGACATGTGAAGTACAAAGATCTAAAATTGAGATCTGATGTAATAGTGAGTGTGGTTTGGCATAGTTAGAGAAGAGGTAACATATTATTCTATTGAATAATGAAAAGATTATTTGGATAGTGAGTTCAGTGATCTTACCCTGAAGCTATTTGGGTAGTGGGTCCTTCTATCTTCCATAACTCCTAACAAGGTTAGAATCTTTTAACAGGGATTCAAAATCTCCTAATAGGGATTTATATGTACTGAATGTATTTCATAAGACTCCTAATAGAGTCCATCCTTTCACAAGGAATATTCATATGAGTGCATATTTTGTGGGCATCATTCCCACTGGGGTTACTCTTTGATCAAGAGGTTCCCTAGTCAACATATCTTGTGTTATTGTGTCATTGTGTATGAATATCTTTCTATGGTTGGTAATTGAATAGTTGTGATTTGGAATCACCACTATTTGTGTAAGTGTGTGGGGAAAATGTAAGATTCACTCCTAAATCCAAATTCCCAAAGGAGAGATCCAATTTGATCAACCAAGAGGTTAATCCCCGCCGCCCCTTAGAATAGTAGGGTGACGTTTACTGGCAGAGTCTATCTCAAATAGCGACAACAGGATCTACTTTCTGAGTGGTGAGGTAATCAGAAAGGAGCTGCTTTCCTAAACTATAGGATAAGAACGGGGGTAGTTTCCACATTATATTGGTACAGATAAGGACTCTGGAGTAAATGGAAAAGATCACCCTCGAATAACCTCATGATCCAACTATAGTTGAAGTGAGTGGTTGGACTGAACTCATGTTGTTTGAGCCCAGAACAACTCTTTATCTATGAAGAATATGAAAGAAAGAACAAATCCTATACTTCCCTATAGTTGGATTAAGCTTGAAATCTGAAATAATTAAAGTGCAAATACTAACCTTGAATTAGAATAGATCTAGAAAATGTTGAATTCTAGCTTCTGTATGAACTTTTTGAAGATTTTGTCACCTATTCTGGACTGGAAATACTGAGGCAGACAAAACCCAGAAATATTTTCTCCAAATTCACACAAGTCAACTTTGACCTTTTAAAAGGTCAAAGACCACATTATTTATTTGAAGTCTGATTCGGATTCTATTCACAGATCCTGAAAGATTGTCAAAAAGGGTATCTGAATTCACTCTCAGATCTGAGATTTTGAACCTGTACCTACAAGAAAATGGGGGGTTTTTGGTTGTATGGGGGGTTTACCTTGGTCAAACCCCAATTTAGGAATTAACCTTGAAATTGTATTGTGTATAAATAAAGTAATTGAAACAAATCACCTCGCTTATGTTGAAGTCCTTGTAGAGGATTCGAATCCTCAAATCCACAAGTAACAATGCTTCAATGAAAGTAGGATGTCTCCAATCAATGGTATTTTGATCTTCAACACCAATCTTGATTTGATCTTTGCATATGAGAAGGCTTGAATGAATGAAGAAGGATGGATCTTCAAGGGGGCTCCAAGGAGGTTGAATCCTTCAATAGCTAACAATGGAACTCCTTGATGGATGAATGCTTGAACACTTGAATGCTTGAAAACTTGCTTGCACTTGAAAGCTTGCTCATGAAATTACTTGAGTGTGGATGTGATATGAAAATGAGAGAGGAAGGCCTCCTTTTATAGTGATCTAGAGAACACTCCTCTAGATGTGCCACCTTGAAGAATTAAATCCCAATTAGGTCCTCACCTTAAGAAAATATACCTTGATTAAATACCATTAAAGGATTTACCATTTTGGAGCCCGAAACAGCCGACCCGGAAGCAGAGAAATAACTTTCCCGAAAGCCAAATTAGTGGGAAATGAAAATTTGAAATTTTGGCAGGAAGAGGTGAAGGTTGAGGTTGACCCTAACCTGGTTAGGCTCGAGGTTGAATTTGACCTCAAACCCTAACTTTGTCAAGATTTGCAGAAAAGGTTCCTGAAAATGCTAGAAATACAGAATTTGATGTCAGATCAGGACCCAATGTCTGGAATAGATAGGAAAATCCTCTGAATGATGTGATGAAGGACTAGGAGGTATCATTTCTAAATCGTACCTAGAAAATGGAGTCATGGAAGAGGAAAAATTAGGAAAGTCCTTAAGACCTTAACCCTAATTTTACCTAGAATGAAGAAATCAAGTGCAGAGAAGAAGTGGAAAGCGGGGAGAAAGCCAAATACATGTGTAGACACCTAAAAATCCTTTAGAAAATAAAGTATTTTTATTTTCTGAAAAATCCCTGATGACATCATCATTTATTAATTAATTAATTATTTAATTAATTTATTTATTTTTATGTCATTAAATCCTTTTTTCTTAATTAAAAATATTTAATTAAGAAATCCCTCCCAAAAATGTTTAAATCTTATTTAAACATTAATCCCCTATTTATTAATTATTTTAATTAATAAATTGACCAAAAATCCCCCAAAAAAATAATTAATTTATTTTTTGACCAAAACTTGGCCAATTTTTTTAAGACCACTAACCTCTTCCAAAATCTTCTAATCCCTTCTTAATTTCGATTAAAAGGCTAATCCCATCTTTTCTAACCCTAATCTCAACTCAAAATATTTAATTAAGATTAAATATTTAATTTTCATATTTATTGAAAATATTTCAATAAATTTTCCCAAACTTAAGCTTTTGGAATGAATAAACTTTTATTCCATAAAACCTAGGAGAATTCTAGACTCTTCTAGAAACTTCTCAACCCAACCTCTTCACCCATCCTAATCCTAAAATCCCCTAATCCTAATCCTAATCCCCTTTCTAATCTTGTCACATTCCATTAGCAAAAGGTTTACCAAAACTTATGCTAACCTCCTCTTAGTCATCCTCCTTAGTCAACAAAGATGGCCACCTCTTGGCCACCTCTTGCAAATGCATTTAAGAATGCATTTAAGCCTTCCTTATCTTTCTTACATGCATTCATTATGCATTTAAGACCTTCTTATCCCTTCCTTGCCACCTCTTGGCCTTGGGCACATTTACCAAATTGTGCACATGCCCTCAAACTTTCAACTCAATCCTCCCTTGACACTTGTCAGGACACTTGTCCTTGACTCAACCCTAACCTTAGCCCTAACTCTGACTCATCCTTTTTAACCAAGCCCTTCCCTTTTCCTATAAATACCCTCACTTCCTAAGGCAAATCATCTTTGAACTCTCAAACTCAATAGAAAAGTTATAATGCCATTTTCATTCTAGCATAAGCATAAACTCATCATTTTAGATCATTTTCAAGCTTAAATCACATTTAAATTAGCTTAATTGGATTAACATAGATTCATTTCTTGTTTAATCAATCTTAGTTCATCTTTTAGCTTTGCATATTTGTGTGTTCTTGAGGCCTTTGAGGCAAAATAGGTTCCTCATACCTATTTTGTGTCATTTTGGGTCTTCTTGATCCTCAAATCATCCTATTTGCATGCTCCAAGTGCTTGAGTTTGCACACCCACATCCATTTATATCCAAGCATATCAAACGGTGCATGGGCGCATCCGTTTTAGGCTTAAACTGAGGTGGCTTTGATTTTAGTTTGTTTACCATTAAATTTGATTTGATAATATGCTATGACGTTTGTTTGTCTTTGGCCTTCAAAACAGGTTTAGGTGCACACTCAAATCCTAGTCTACATTCTGCCACGCCCGGTGGGACCCACTTCACGGGTTCTTTGCAAACATTCTGATGAGTTTTAGACCATTTTCAGATTTTTAAAGCTTATAGGTGGACGTAGCACTTAGATCCATTCTTCTTCTTCTTGTCTATATTCTTCTTCCTCTTCTTGTCTATATTCTTCTTCTATTCCATCTCCTTTCTTCTTCTTCTTCTAGCAAGGAGGTCATGGCCATTTTTTTTCAAAAATAATAATAAAATCCATAAGGAAGCAAAATCATACACACCTTATTTTAGTGCTTAAAATGAACCCCCAAATCATTCTTGAATGCATTAAGGACTAAAATTTGCAAAATTTGTTCTAACAAACAAAACAAAAAAATTAATCAAGGCATTTGCATCCTTGCAACATCAAGGATTTTTAACAATGCATTCATGCAAAGTAGGAATGATCATATCTTTTTGGGCATAAAAAGAACATCAAATCTGCATTCAAACGAGTCAAAACAAAATCTTGAATGAAGCTAAAAGGAAGAACTTAGGTCCTAAAGCGTCATTTTCCATTTGAAAAGCAAACACAATCTTGAATGCCTTAAAGATCAAAACAAAGCTTTTTTAAAAAAGTTCTTAATCAACACGCACACTCAATCTTGAATGCCCAAGTCAAAAAACTTGCAAACGCTCGATTTACTTTTTGGAGAAAGGAACAAATCAAAATCTAATCACGAGTGTCTTCATTTCAAAGTTCAAACATCACTTAATCAAATTTGAGAAAATGAACAAAATCTGTTTGATGTGCATGTAGGAGTTTTTCAATTCTTGCATAATCCTTGTTACAGTAAGCAACGTGGAACATTTGAACTTGGACAAGTTCACCTGTTCTACTTTTAGCAAGGCCTGTCCAAGGAGAAGTGCTTCCTCCTCAGAGAATGACCTCAAACCGGTATCCCCTCCGGCCGGTATACAAATAAGTGAAGTCCAAAAGAATCACTTATATCTCCTAATCGCCAGGCGTTCGTGCCAAACACGTGTCTGGGGATGGTAAACATTCCTCTCCCCCAGCATTATTGGCAAGGCTCTTAAGTGAGTCACGGATGATCAGCAAAACCGGGTATGGAGACACCACGGAACTATTAAAAACTTGATAAAATAGAGGCTACCCTATCTACATCCGAAAGTATCAAAATCCTTGTGCAAGGACCGATTCCAAGGGGTTTACCGGGTCACCTCAAGATTACTCACCATTTGTATTCCCTTCTGGGAGATACCAAGCTGTGGGCAAGAGATTTTGATACTCACCTTCCTTAGGTAGATCTGTTTGAAGTGCTTGATAGTCAAAGACTCTGTGAAAACACTTGTTGAAACATACACTTTCAAAGCTTTGTCAGAGTCAGTTGTCTTTGTTTGTATCCCGCAGGGTTGCTTTGTCCCTTGCGGAGATTGCTTTGACTTTAACTTTTGCCATTGGAAACCTTTGCCTCAAAATCAGAAGCCTCTTTTCCAAAGTGATGCCCAGCAAGAGCAAACATCCTAAAAGCGAAGTTGCCCAAATCCCAAGCCTATCAAGAGTGAAAAGTTGCCAAGAAGAACACCAAGACCTATCAATCCATTATCCAAGCAACCCAAGCAGAGGAAAAATCCCAAGCCAGACTTGAGAACATTGCCCATAACGCCCGCATCAAATAGTTCACCTTCTGTTTCCGAGTTAACCATCACTTTGTCAACCTTGAGCCAGAAGATTAGCCAAATCCTTGTTCATGTCTTGTTCCATCTTCAGATCTTGAAATCTTGCCTCAAACAGCCTTGCATCTTAGTTTCATTCTAGCTTTCATCTTTGCATCATTTATCAAAACCTTAGTTGCATTTGCATTCATCCTCCTACCAGCATTTTAGAATCAGTCCTTGTCATTTGCACTTGCATCATCCTTCTAGAGCATTGTCCCTTCACCCTTCAAAACCTTTTCCACCAGCATTCCCCCCATCAGCTTTCCATATCTTTCCAGCAGATCCATCATCTTTTGTTCCAAATCTAGAGATCCACCAACACTTAGTGTTCTACCTTTTGACTTGTTCCTATCCTATATCCAAGATCAGAGACCATCATCCTCTTTTTTGACACAACATGTTGTCATAAAGAAATCAAACCTTGTCCTTGCATAGCCATCATCTCGAGCAAGAGATTGGAGTGCATTGATAAGAAACTTGTTGACCGAAGATCATCAGTCTATCTTAGGTTGACCCCATCATATCTCTGATCCTCCATTTGGGAAAAATAGCAGCTCATTTGTTGACCACTCAGTAATCTTTCACCAGCTTTCCACCAGCAACCTATCTTTCCTCCACCGTCTTGATCCATATCCGTTCCATCTAGCTTCCATCATCGCCATCTTGATCCCTATCTTTGCATTTGCATCTTAGAAGTCATCATCTTTAGAAGTTCATCAACTTTGCATCCATCAACATCTTTTAGCCAAACATCTTGCATACATTTAGCACTTGCATCTCCATGCCTGTTGAGACCAGATCTCGGAAAAGAAGAAGCATGAATCCTTATCCACCAAGAACCTCATCCGATCCCAAACTTTTCACCAACGCCATGATGACCTACAATCCCCACATCCAAGCCAGTAACCCATGTGAAGATCCAAACATCCCTTCATCCCCCTTGGCAAACCAAGCATTTGTAAATCCTCCAGAAAGCCCACCAGCGACCAATGCCCTTGTACCGCAACATCAGCAAAGCACATTTGCCCACTATCTGCCAGAAAGTACCTCCATCCCACCATCTCTCTATCCACGCATCCCCATCAAAACTATCCAAGTTCCAGCACAAGCGTATTCTCCGTTTGTCCAATCATTTCCCGATCCTATCATGCAAACACCCCAAGAGCTTTCCACCATTCCCCTTTTCTTGCAAGGAAGCCTCGCCAGTCCCACAACACAAGCTGCAGCACCATCCACTCCATCTCCTACCCCTTTTGCTTCATCATCTGCTATGGCTGCCCAAGCCCAAATCCAAACCCAAAGTCAGCTTCCACCTCTCACACAAGCTTTTACACCGCCGCCATCCGCAAGTCAAGCAACGCCTTTCACCATCAAAGGAGCACCGTCACCCTTCACCCCCCAAGCACCCGTACCTTCTTCTTTGGGGTTAGCGCAATCGCTTCCCATTCCAACCTCATCTTTCTCTTGGGTGTTTCCTTCATTTTCCTCCTCACAAGCATCCGCTCAACCACAACCTCAACAAGCTCCTTTCTCTCAAACATCATTCGTGTCCCAAGCTCCCGTTGCTCCTACCATTCCATCATCCACTGCAGTGCACCCTAACACAAGCTCTCAGTGGGGCCTTACACAAGAAGAAATGAAGGCATGGGGGATCCCATCTCAATCCCCTACATCTATGGTTGCAAGTCAACAAACTGCCTTCGCCCAAGCAGCACAGCAGCAACTACCCCAACCACCGCCGGCTTCAAGCTATTCGTCCCAAATCCCAAATACCTTCCAGCAAGTTCCACCACCTCAACAGCCAACTTTCCCCAGCTATCTTATCCCATCACCCTTTTCTTCTGGCTTCCCCACATCTGTTCCACCTCTAAGTAACGCAGGCATGCACCCAGCTTATATCAGCCAAACCCAAAGCCAACCTCAGCAACTACCACCATCATACCCGCAAGCAGCATCATTCCAACAGCCTCCCCCACAGCAACCACATGTCCCCTTTCAGCAAACAACCATCATTCCTCAACAACAGCAAGTCCCTTGCTATCAGCCTCAGCAACAAAACCCTATCATCCCCCAGCAACAACAAGTTCTCACCCATCAGTTACAACAGCAAGTTCCAAATGTCCAATATCAGCAAGCAGTCCCACAACAACCGCCAGTTCAACAACAGCAAGCAGCCCAACAACATCAAGTGGTTCCATATCATTTACCACAATATCTCCCTATGCCACACCAGCAATATCCCCAGCAACCATTGCCCCAAAATCAGTTCCAACCCCTTTATCCACAGCAAGTGCCATATCCAGTTCCACAACTTCCATCACAAGCAGAAGTCCCAGTTCCCTCGCCACTAAATGCTGAGTGGGAAGCAATGAAAAATTCTCTAAAGGAGCTACAAAGTGGAACAGAGAATAAAACATACAAGTTCGAAGAGGTGTGCTCATATCCCTTCGATCGGTCCATAGCAACTATCCCTTTCCCCAAGCATTTTAAGATGCCCAAGTTCGACAAGTATCGGGGGAAAGGAGATCCAGTAAATCATATCAAAGAGTTCTACATGGCATGCCAAGAATTGGCTTACAGTGATAACTATCTCCTGCGCCTGTTTCCCAAGAGCTTGGGAGGAACTGCTGTTGAGTGGTTTTACAAAATACCACATGGGACAATAAAAACCTTTGCTGAACTCTCTGAGAAGTTCATCACACACTATGCCCATAATGTGGAGAATGAGTTGTCCTTGCTAGACCTATGCAACTCAAAGCAAAAAGATGGAGAAAGCCTTGCAGAATACTTGCAAAGATGGCAGAATCTTACAACCAGGTTATCATATCAGCCGCCAGAGAAGCATCTAACAAAGATCTTCATTGATAACCTCCATCCAAAGCTATCCCATCACATGCGAATGAACTGTCTCCAGACATACCAAGACATCAAGAGCAAAGGCATAGGCATCGAGAAAACTCTCCTAGACGAAGGCACTATTCGTCACTTCAAGGATGATTCCAAGAACAAACCCAACAATGATAAATCCCGTTACTGGAATCGTAACAAGAATGTTGTTACAGATGGAGCCACTGACACTAAGAATGTACAATTCATTGTGGCTAGTCCTACACTAGCTCAAACATACCAACCGCCACAAGTGCCCATCTATCAGCAACCACCAGCTCCTGCATATCAAGCACCTATTTATCAGCAGCCTCCTCAAGCTCATCAGCCACCTGTGCAACAGTATCAGCAGCAATACCAACAGCAAGAGCCAGCACGTCAAGGCAATCTTATTAACACAGTTAACGTTGCCCCAAGGCAGAACAAGCCCAACAATCAGAACAATCCAAAGAGGACTTTCACACCTTTGGGTGAGCCTCTGGATCAGATCTTTTATTGGCTAGCCAAAGCAAATATGATCACATATCCGCCCATCCCACAGAAGGATGACAACGCACCAAAGTCTGATTGGTATAAAGAAAATGAATACTGTGATTACCATCGTGTGAAGGGGCACACAACATTGAAGTGCATGTGGCTTAAGAACTACATCCAGGATCTCATTGATTGCAAAGAGATCCAGGTCGATGCACCAGCTCAAGCTTCACCCAACGCCAATTTGCAAATATATCAAAATGTGTTCCCTCAACACGATGCCGGGAAGAATCAAGCCAGCGCCAATCAGCCCCAAAATCGTGGCAAAGGCAAGCAAGAAGATCACACAGTGGCCTACATCAACTATGACAAGTATGTCAGATGCATAACTCAAGTTGAGCCCATCTAAGATGAGCCCACCATCAATACCATCCATGTCAGAGGGCCGGATCGACAATGTGCTGCAACTACCCGCAGTGGTAGGATAACTGTTGCCGGTGCTCCTCCGAGATCAGCTGCTCCTCCAAGGCCAACGTCTACTGCATCCACAGCATATTCTAACACCAGGCTAGCATCAAATGCATGCGCAACACAGCATAATGCACCAAGTGCACAATACAATATCATAGAGCATCTTGGGAACATGCCAGCCCAAATATCTATCTTGGATTTGCTCCGCACATCACCCATCCATCAGGAGATCCTGGACAAAGCTCTAAAAGAAGGCCATGTCCCCACGGACATTAACACAACTCAGTTTGAAACTCTTGTGGGACACCTATCAGCAGCATGTGCCTTATCCTTCAAAGAATCTGATATACTAGATGTCGCTCCTGACCATACTCTCCCTCTCCGCATTGCCGTCATGGTCAGAGACTTTGCCATCAAACGAGTTTTAATAGATAATGGCTCTGCCCTCAACTTGTGCACATTAAAATTCATCAAGAAGATCAGGTTCACGGAGGCCGACATACAACATGAGATGATCACCATCAAAGCATATGATAACTTGGAGCGTACCTCTGAAGGTACTATCACCTTGCCTATCCAGCTAGGCCCAGCAACGCAAGATACTATCTGCCACGTTGTTGATCTCGACCTACCATTTAATATTCTTCTCGGCCGCCCATGGATCCATTCCATTAGGGCTGTACCATCTACTTACCATCAGTGCATCAAGTTTCCACATCAAGGCACTGAGGTTACCATCCACGCTGATCCTAACCCCTTCGCATATTGCCGTGCGATGGAAGCATCTTTCCCTCATTCTACTCATTGTCCTGGAACCGATATTGGTACTTCTATTGCTAGTTCATCCCGATCCCATCGCGATCCAGAGACCATCCTCTCTTCCACCTTATCATCCGTCAAGATCAACAACCAGGGTTGTGGCGAATACAGCCTCAGTGATGCATTTGTTGTAGGGGCTCTTCCACGTGATCCACATACTCAAGGATGCCCAAGTTGTCAAAACAAGCCTGTTGAGAAACATTATAAGCTCAAGCAAATCGGAAACATGACTTTTGAGTCTCATGGTACCATCAACAGCAAAGAGATAGATCCAGATATTAACAAATGGTTATACAAAGATCCCCCATCACGTGACACACAACTTCTTGAGTACTTCAAAGAGAAATATCCAATCCCCTACAAGAATTTCACAGAATAATATAACTATCAAGGTGGTGGTCTAGGACCACAAGAGGATGGAAATTTGTTTCCTATCATACCATCCCAGAATCCAGAACAGCAAGGACTTGGCTTTAATACCCCTCACCTGCTTGAACAAGAGCCCAATACCACAACTATGGGCACTAACATGACCAACGTGAACTTTTCAAATAGCCAGGATGACCTTGTGAAAATTGAAGACATCCCCGAAGAGAAAGACATCCGATCCTACGACGATATCTTTGCTGACGACACCCTCCTGGGGACTTCTGTTCTCCAACAACTCTCCATTAACCTCATAGATCTTCCCCTCACAAACCCCAACCTCATAGATTGGGACCAACCAAGCATCACACACATCGATGAGTTCCAAAGCGCACAAACACTCCTAGAATTCATGGGGGCATCAGATCCAGTAAGCAAACAGGATCCAACATCAACCTCTGTCTATCAACTTCACCCAGAAGGATATTTTGGGGAAGAGGCAAGCTTTAGTCACAAAAATGAAATAGCAAGAGAACATCATGAGTCTTTATGTGAAAACCCCCTTGGGGAACATTCTGATTCCAAAATAGTAAAAATAAAGGGCGTATCTTCTAGTGAAAACCTAGCAATTCAGGCGCTAGAAGATGAAGCCTTGCCTCTTCCCCCTATCCAAGATTATAGACCAGAGTAGTCGCCGATCATCATAGAGGAAACCAAGCCAATCAACTTGGGAACAGAAGAATGTCCAAGGATCACCTACATTGTAGTCAACCTAACAGAAGGAGAAGAAATGGCTCTCAGTGCCTTGCTCAAGGAATCCATCATCAACTTTGCATGGTCATACGCCCACATGCCTGGGCTTGATCCAAACCTTGTTGTTCATCATCTATCAGTAGATCCAACATCAAGCCAGTGAAGCAGAAGCTAAGGAAAATGCATCCAAAGGTAGCATTGCTCGTCAAAGTAGAGCTTGAGAAGCTCCTCCAAGCTAAGATCATCAGAGCAATAGATTATTCAGAGTGGATCTCTAACATGGTGCCAGTCACAAAGCCTTCTGACGACATCAGAATCTGTACTAATTTCAAGGACTTGAACAAGGCATGCCCTAAGGATGACTTCCCATTGCCAAACATAGACATGCTTGTAGACCTCACAGCGGGTCATGAGATGTTATCATTAATGGATGGCTTTTCAGGCTACAACCAAATTCATATAGTAGAAGCAGATCAACATAAAATAGCATTCACAACCCCATGGGGTACCTTTTGCTACAACATGATGCCATTTGGGCTAAAGAATGCAGGAGCAACATATCAGCGAGCAATGACAGCCATTTTCCATGACATGATCCACAAGATCCTTGAGGACTATGTGGATGATATCCTTGCAAAATCCAAAACAAGAGACGAGCACCTCAACATCCTAGAGCGTGTATTTGATCGTCTGAATCATTATGGCTTAAAGCTTAATCCTAAGAAATGTGTCTTTGGTGTTACATCTGGCAAGCTTCTAGGTTTCATCGTCTCTAGACGAGGCATAGAGATCGATCCTAAAAAGGTAAAAGCAATAACAGAGATGCCTCCACCAAGAAATCTCAAACAGCTCAGAAGCCTATAGGGAAAGCTTCAATCAGTTCGGCGATTCATCTCTCAACTAGCAGACAAGTGCCAACCCTTCTCACATCTCTTATGCAAAGACATCAACTTCAAGTGGGATCCCATATGTCAAAGAAGCTTTGATAAGCTCAAAGAGTATCTAGCTAACGCTCTGATCCTTGTACCACCAGTTCTAGGATGCCCACTCATCCTTTACATCTCAACAACAGCTACAGCACTAGGGGCACTCCTAGCACAGCATGATGATGAAAACAGAGAACGAGCTGTCTACTACATCAGTCGCACTCTTGTGGGCTATGAGCTTAACTATTCACCCATGGAGAAAGCATGCCTAGCAGTGGTCTTTGCCACTCAAAAACTTAGACATTACATGCTTAGCCACACAATCAAGCTCATATCAAAGGTGGACCCTCTTAAGTATCTGTTATCAAGGACAACCCTCATAGGCCGTATGGAAAAATGGGTCATGTTACTCAGCGAATTTGACATTCAGTATGTAGATCGCAAAGCAATCAAAGGGCAAGTCATTTTCGATCAACTAGCAGAAGCACCACTGGTGGATGCCTATCCACTAATCATGGAATTCCCCGATGAACATCTGTGCATGATTGAAGAGCAGCCCATGTGGAAACTATACTTTGATGGTTCCAACACATCCCATAGCTCTGGGGCAGGAATCCTATTCGTCACACCTCAAGGTGACTATATTCCAAAATCATTCAAGTTGGGATTCCCCTGTACCAACAACATTGCAGAATATGAGGCACTCATCTTAGGTCTCAAAACAGCTATCCAATGGAACATCACAGAACTACAAGTCTTTGGAGATTCATAGCTCATTATCAAGCAAGTCCTTGATGAGTATCAGACAAAGGATGACAAATTGCTACCCTACAAGCAACTGGTGGATAAACTGAAAGAGCATTTCCTACATCTACAATTCAATCAGATCCCAAGGCTTCAAAACAAAGCAATAGATGCAATGGAAACCATCAGATCCTTATTGGAAATCCCACGTGACGCAACACAATATGAATTTCTAGTCGAGCAGCTACACTTGCCAGCTTATGAGAACACCGATGCAAACATGGTGTGTGTCTTGGTTGGTCCCCAATCCCCATGGTACCATGACATCCATGCATATCTAAAAAATGGTATCATATCTCCCCATCTCACCAATAACCAACGCCAAAACCTTATTCGCAGAGCTTCCCGCTACACTCTTGTAGCCAACACCCTATATCATCACGGGTATCACAATGTCCTATCTAGATGTTTAGATTCAAATGAGGCCATCCTGGCCTTACAAGAAGTTCACGCTAGAATTTGCGGTGCCCACACAAGTGGCATGGTTCTAGCAAAGCAGCTGCTTAGAGTTGGATATTATTGGCCAACAATGGAACATGATGCGTGTGAATTTTTCAAGAAATATCTCCCATGTCAACAGCATGCCAATTTGATACATGCACCAGCACAGGATCTACAGCCTATTGCACCACCATGGCCTTTTTCATGTTGGGGCCTCGACCTCGTTGGCATGATCACCCCCCTCTCTTTGGATGGACACAAGTATATCATAATAGCCATAGAGTACTTTACCAAATGGGTTGAAGAGATTCCGCTCACCCTTACTACTGGCATCCAAATATCCAAGTTCATCCTCTACCATATCATTTGCCGCTTCGGCATACCATCTACCATTTTCACAGACCATGGCACACCTTTTGAAAACCAGCACGTGGATGATCTGTGTGCCAGGCTCCACATCCATCACCGTTTCTCTAGTCCATATTTCCCTCAAGGAAATGGCCAAGCTGAGGCAACCAACAAAACTATCTTGAAAATCCTCAAGAAGGTTGTCAATGATTCTGGTCATGACTGGCACCTCCAAATCAATCCTGCCCTTTGGGCCTACCGCACTTCTTATCGCACTCCCACAAGAACCACCCCATACTCTCTTGTATATGGTGCTGAAGCCATTCTACCGATCGAAGTTGAGCTCCCATCCTTGCGCGTCTCCATGAAGAACTATACAACTGATGAAGACTATCGTGTGGCCCGGCTCACACAGCTAGATCTGCTAGATGAAAAGAGACAGCAAGCTTACGATCACCTAGTGGCATACCAAAATCGACTCAAAAGGAGTTATAACAAAAAGGTCCATCCTAGACAATTCCAGGTCGGTGACATGGTCCTTAAAGAAAATCAGAAGGTCCTAGCAAATAGAGAAAAGAAAGGCAAGTTTGAGCCTACTTGGTTGGGCCCCTATGTTGTCACCGCATCCTTCGGCTCGGGATCCTATCAGTTATCAACACCAGAAGGTGAGCCCTTGAATGATCCTATCAACATCATCCATCTAAAGAGGTTCTATGCCTGAACCTGATCCTGCATATATCAGAAAATCCAAAAACATTCAAAAAAGCAAAAAAAGCAAAAAAAAAACAAGCAAAAAAAGCAAAAAAGAAAAGAGAAAGAGAAAATAATCGTCCAAACGGTGAAAACTTGGCAATTCAAGCACCTTGGACAAGTATGTTGGTGAAAACCTGATAAACAGGCGCCAACATAGTAAACTGGGCTATTTATCTATTCAGTTGTCCTTTCAGCTACCGTCCTCTTCCTCCATCCATAACAGATCTCCCAGCAGTTCCATCTCCCCTATCCTCCAAGCATTCGGCTTCCATCTTCCTCCAACCCATCTGCAATCCATATCCTATTCCAAAGCTTTGTACCATATCTTGTACCATATCCCTTTCCCTTTCCTGTACAGCGCTTTCCTCCCTGTATTTATCCTTCTTGTCTCCGTCCTAGTGAGAGTCCCGCCGAGTGTGATCTTCCTATCCCCAATCCTGAGCTTCTGTACATATCCCTTGTGCATATCGTTCCTCCTTGTTGTACATAACCTTTGTCCGTCCTGCAGCAGCATTTGATCGAATATCTTGTCCCATCCCCAGCCTCAGAAAATTTGTAGTCCCACTCAGGCCTTGTGCTTCAGCAACATCAATTGATGACTTATCCTTGCTCATCCTGATTATTCCTTGAACTTCAGCTTTTTGCCAGCGAACAACTACACTTATTCTCTCACCAACCCATGGGTCCTTGAGGATATATCGTTCCTCCTGTCTGACCTAATCTTCCATCCTGGTCCTTGAGGATATATCATTCCTCCTGTCCGACCAATCTTCCCACCATCAATCAAACCTAATCTCTCTCCTTGGCAAAGGATGTCTTTTTGGAGTTATCATTTTGATCTTGGATTTTTTGTCCTTTGGGTCTTGTTAATCTTTTTGGCTTCTCTTTATCCCACCAGGGTCACCACGATTCTTTATATCACGGTGTGCTGCGTGTGCGGATAATCTGGGGCAAGGTCTTTTGATCTTTCGCTTCTGCCTGTGAGTCAGTTATGTGTTTGTGGTTCCTTCAGCATCGGATCCGCCATGTCGCCTCTGCGCTTCATGTGTGATGTTGGGGCAACCCTGTGTGTTTGTTTAGCGTCATTCCTCGTCAGTCCTTTGCGATGTTGTTGACAGGCCTCGTGATCCCAGTATCTTTGGCAGGTCTCTAACATAGCTATATTAAATCTAGGTTGTGCACTCCCATTTGCACTTGGAGCTATCTGGTCCCTTGCATTTATCATATAGATTAATCTTGCATCTTTACATATAGCTGCATCTTGCATCTTGCATTTCCATCTCATCTTGCATTCACCCATCTTTTCTCTTGGAAGCTTGGTAATTTATCTCCCCTGCTTCCTCAGTCGTTCCTTCTCTGTTTCCTTTCGAGAAAATTCCACAATGTTTACTCCTTGCGTTATTTTCTCGAGGGGGTACAATCCCTTATTCCTCTAAATTCTAGCTTGGGGCATCTTATTTTCTTGTCTTTGAAGCCATGCCACTTGCGGCATCGCATCAAAGAGGGGCAAAATGTAGACACCTAAAAATCCTTTAGAAAATAAAGTATTTTTATTTTCTGAAAAATCCCTGATGACATCATCATTTATTAATTAATTAATTATTTAATTAATTAATTTATTTTTATGTCATTAAATCCCTTTTTCTTAATTAAAAATATTTAATTAAGAAATCCCTCCCAAAAATGTTTAAATCTTATTTAAACATTAATCCCCTATTTATTAATTATTTTAATTAATAAATTGACCAAAAATCCCCCAAAAAAATAATTAATTTATTTTTTGACCAAAACTTGGCCAATTTTCTTAAGACCACTAACCTCTTCCAAAATCTTCTAATCCCTTCTTAATTTCGATTAAAAGGCTAATCCCATCTTTTCTAACCCTAATCTCAACTCAAAATATTTAATTAAGATTAAATATTTAATTTTCATATTTATTGAAAATATTTCAATAAATTTTCCCAAACTTAAGCTTTTGGAATGAATAAACTTTTATTCTATAAAACCTAGGAGAATTCTAGACTCTTCTAGAAACTTCTCAACCCAACCTCTTCACCCATCCTAATCCTAAAATCCCCTAATCCTAATCCTAATCCCCTTTCTAATCTTGTCACATTCCATTAGCAAAAGGTTTACCAAAACTTATGCTAACCTCCTCTTAGTCATCCTCCTTAGTCAACAAAGATGGCCACCTCTTGGCCACCTCTTGCAAATGCATTTAAGGATGCATTTAAGCCTTCCTTATCTTTCTTACATGCATTCATTATGCATTTAAGACCTTCTTATCCCTTCCTTGCCACCTCTTGGCCTTGGGCACATTTACCAAATTGTGCACATGCCCTCAAACTTTCAACTCAATCCTCCCTTGACACTTGTCAGGACACTTGTCCTTGACTCAACCCTAACCTTAGCCCTAACTCTGACTCATCCTTTTTAACCAAGCCCTTCCCTTTCCCTATAAATACCCTCACTTCCTAAGGCAAATCATCTTTCAACTCTCAAACTCAATAGCAAAGTTATAATGCCATTTTCATTCTAGCATAAGCATAAACTCATCATTTTAGATCATTTTCAAGCTTAAATCACATTTAAATTAGCTTAATTGGATTAACATAGATTCATTTCTTGTTTAATCAATCTTAGTTCATCTTTTAGCTTTGCATATTTGTGTGTTCTTGAGGCCTTTGAGGCAAAATAGGTTCCTCATACCTATTTTGTGTCATTTTGGGTCTTCTTGATCCTCAAATCATCCTATTTGCATGCTCCAAGTGCTTGAGTTTGCACACCCACATCCATTTATATCCAAGCATATCAAACGGTGTATGGGCGCATCCGTTTTAGGCTTAAACTGAGGTGGCTTTGATTTTAGTTTGTTTACCATTAAATTTGATTTGATAATATGCTATGACGTTTGTTTGTCTTTGGCCTTCAAAACAAGTTTAGGTGCACGCTCAAATCCTAGTCTACAACATGCAAAGACCCAATCAAGGAACTTAACATGACCCCAAACCACTTACTCAGAGGGATAAATTCTCTTATCATGGAAGTGCTTCCATTTTAAGATGATACATTAAGCCTCCACTTTAGCAAGAGTATGGACTTGATGCAAACTCTTGGTAAAGGAGATAAAAATATCAAGATAATCTTATCGTAATCTAAGGGACAAAGAGAAATCCCAAGCCCCCAAGGACTCAAGTCTTCATTGACTCTTAAATCATAGATAAGAGAGACATCTCTAAAGAGAGAAATAAAAAGTGTGATTACCTCGCCCAATGAGAACTTACGCCCCATTGTGAACCACACAGGAAAAAGTTGCAACTAGAAAGATGGAATCGAACCGCCTAGTGAATGTGGCTACTCACTAGTAAACCCGTCAAGGATTTATCCTTAGAATATTATATTCCATAAGAATAAAGAAAAGAGATCTAGTCTTAAAGACACTTCTGACCTTAAGGGATCACAATATATGTGTATTTGAAACTGGAGGGATCAAGAGATCCTAATATAAATCCATACTTTAAGGATTAGCTTTTAATCCAAAAAGAAAGATTGAAAAGTAAATTTAAAGTGTGTGTCTTCCTCAGGATTTAGCAACTTATGTACATTACCTTTAGAAGATTTAGCATGTTTTGAATTTTTCATAAGTGCATGTGTGTAATAAGTGAGTAGAGCATATGCCCCCACGTTAAAGTTTTTGCTGACACTTTAACAAGAGCAATGGCTTTAACAGAAACATAAACAACTCCACTAATTACGGTTCCACGTCAAGATGCCCCCAGATGAAGACAAATCAAGGGAAATATCATAGAAACATACAGAGAACATGGAAGGGATCTACCTACCATGTGGTCAGTATGATCATAAGATAATATATATATGATATTATTGCAAATGAATTGACATCATTCCCCAAAGATAGTAGAACTACAATCACAAAGGAGGAAAGATTATGTAAGTTCTACGAAGGAGAATCTTTTTGGACTAGGAAACGGAGACCAAAAAGATTTAGTGCTACCATATCTTGAATCCAAGTAGATTACACAAGGAAACATTTATGAATAAAATAATCTAACAACATTTAGCAAACACATTATGGGAGAAACACAGTATAGTAGGAAAACATAGGACAAACCTACCATGAAGGACAAGCCACTCAAGCGTGCCACCTACTTTCCCCATCTCATTGTATATCATTTAGGGTAGGTGGGTAACTTGCAAGAGGGACTATATCCAATATAATAGGAATGATAGCCAATTCCAAACAAGGATCCTCTTGAGAATCACTATGTTCGATACTAGGTGTAAGAGTTAATTGAGATGAAAGCATATTTGGCAAATCAATGTCAATGTCAATAGTCTCATATTCATCATTAACATCATCAGTATCATCAAGAGTATCTTCATCATCCAAATTAATCAAAATAGGATCTAAGATATGAATAGAATCATCATAATCATGCATGTGAACATCATTATTAGTAACAACATTATGCATAGGTGTATTCGTAGAAAGTAGAGATCTTTTAGCTTTAGCATGAGCACAATGCTTTTTACGACATTCATTAGCAGATCAGTTACATTTTGATTTATTTGAAATAGGTTGAGAACTAGGAGGAACAATTGTAGGATCCTTCACAGGTTCTTTAGGAAGATCAATAGGATTATCAACCATAGGAGGAGCAATTACAGGATCTTTGATAGATTTAGTAGCAGGTACTTGATTAACAAAACAAGAAGCCATAGTTGAAGGAGGTATCAAAGGTGTAGGTAAAAGACCATGATTAAGATCCATAGGAGGTATGCTTAATTGAAGAATCTTACGATGCTTATAGGCTTGATATGATTGAAAAAGATTATCAGGATGAGGAGGACATGAATTAGGTAAGGAAGGCCAAAAGAAATCCAAAGCAGCACAATCTCTAGGCCTAGAAGGTCGATATAGACTATGATTGATCATCTTCACTTCGCCATCATGAATGAACTTAAGACACTTATTTATAGGTGAAGAAACAACATGCATGGCAGTCAACCAAGGCAAACCTAGCTTAACTTGAAATTGATCAGAAGTAGGAACCACAACAAAGGTAGTGTTCACAAGTTTTCCAAAAAGTTCAACTGGTAAAGTAATAGAACCAAATGAGGGATAAAAAAAACTATTACAATTTTGAATCCACACATCCGATGTATCATAGAATTCACGTTGTAAGCTTTTCATAAAAATATTTTCTTCAGTGATAACATTGACTAAGGAGGTAGGATCAACAAGACAACCATGAGTAGGTATCTGAGCAACCCTAGCAGCAATATAAAGGGGACCATCAGGAGCCTTAACAATCTCAGAGTCATCAAAGGTAATCAAAATTTCCCGAGGTCTTTTATCCTTAAATTGTTGTCGAGGTTTAGGTTGAAGTTTCACTTTAGGTTTGGGTTTATCTTGAGGTTGAGATTGAACTTGAGGTGAAGGTTGAGGTGGAGATATAGGCTTGGCAACATGCTCCACTTGATTAATGACATGATTAAGATCATCCATCTTGGAATCATATACAATTTCCATAGCAGATGGTTGAGCAATAGTATTAGTATCATGCATAGGTAAAGGATTCGTATAGATTTGAAGGTTCTGATTAGGAGGAGAGACAGATTGATTCCCACTACTATCCAGATTATCAAAAGATAAAGCTTTAGCATCAATGAGATCTTGGACCTTATGTTTTAAAGAATAACATCTCTCAGTATCATGACCAGTCTGATGATGATATTGGCAAAAAGCATTTTGATCAAAATATTTAGATGCAATTGTAGTAGGTAAAAGAGGTCAAATAGGAGGTAAAGTAATCATATTAGTAGCTAACAACCTATTCATAATAGCATGTAAAGTTTTAGAAAGAGGAGTAAACGTATGATTTAATCGAAAAGCAGTGGATTTAGAAGTGGGATTATGAGATGCAACAACAACCTAATCAGCAACTGCATTCGCTTGTTTGTTTATCTTTACATAATTATTGAATTTTTGAAACTTATTTGGCTTAGGAGCGACATCACTCTTATCAACTGGAATAGGAGCCATTGGAGTGTTGCTCTCAAACTGGCTCACTTGTAATTGATAATGATGAAGCACTACACAAAGTTGTTGAAAAGAGGTAAATTTAGTAAGCTGAATCTGATCTCTAATATCCTTTTACAAATTTGAAATAAACATACGTTGAATATCAATATCAAGAATAGGATAGGAAATCTGAGCATGCAAATGCTTAAATCTACCAATAAATTTAGTCAATTTTTCTTTAGCACTTTGTTTACAATGCATTAAATCAGTCAAAGACACTTGCGGGCCAATATTGTTTTGAAATTATCGAATAAAGACATTAGCAAGTTGTGGAAAGGAATAAATTGAATAAGGAGGCAAGGAACAATACCATTGTAAGGCCTTGTCATGAAAGGTTCGAGCAAATAGTTTGGCTAAAATCCTATGATCATGAGCATAATCACTACAAAGGATTTGGAATGTTTTAACATGATGAACAAGATCTCCCTCTCCATTATAATTCTCAAGATGAGGCATATCAACTTGCTGAGGAACAGGAGTTCGGATAATATCCTAGGACAAAGGACTTCCCATGTGACATGTAGGAATACTAAACTTTTTTTGAGTTAAGGAAGCAAGTTGTTGTTGTAAGGATGATACAGTTTGAGCCAAACTGATGATGGTGGAATCATTAGAGGAAATAGGAGGAGTAACAACATTAGACACACTAGGTAAAGTGTAAGAAGCTACAAGAATAGAAGACACAACTGGAGGAACACTAGGAACTACAGTTGGAAGTGGAGTGGAATAAGTGAAAGGAACACTATGATATGAAGGTTGTGATGTAGGAAGGGACATGGGAGGAACACTCATAGGTATAGAGGGAACCATCATAGTCACCAAAGGAGGAGTATAGATAGGAATACCAGGTAAAGGATTAGAAGAAGGTTCAACACTAGTGATAGGAGTAGTGAAACCTAAATCTTGGGCCTCTTGAGTTAAAGGTTTAACATTGGAATGCACAAGATGAGTAATACCACACAAGAGGTTAACACCTTGATCACTATCATGGAGAACTTTCTTAAGAGCCTGTATAGCTTGAATAGAATCTTGACCATGGTTTTCTTGAAGAAGCCAATTACCCATTTTATCAAGTTCAGTGGAAAGTTTTTGGACTTGTTCAGGAGGAACCCTTAAAGCATCATCCTCATCATGTGATGAGTGGGAAGAGTTCTACTCCATAGTAGGATTAGAATCATGAAGAATCAAGTTATCATCAGGAATCCTAAGGAAAGGAGAAGATTCAAGCTCAAAGGCACCCATGAGTCTACGACTTCTTCTAACTGGAATGTTATAAGTAGGACTAGTGGTAGTAAAGCTCATAAACTAATATAATGTAAATGAACTAAACTAAGAACACATAATGCATGAACATGAAATCTAATTAGCAGACAAGATCAATCACAAAGGACAAATCTAATGCTAACAAGATAAAAGGGAATCTAACACCAAAAAGAAAGAGAGTAAGCTAGTCAGGTTCACCAAAATGAATAGTTGTGATTTGGAATCACCTCTATTTATGTAAGTGTGTGGGGAAAATGTAAGATTCACTCCTAAATCCAAATTCCCAAAGGAGAGATCCAATTTGATCAACCAAGAGGTTAATACACAATTGGATCAATCTATGAGGAATATGAAAGAAAGAACAAATCCTATACTTCCCTATAGTTGGATTAAGCTTGAAATATGAAATAATTAAAGTGCAAATACTAACCTTGAATTAGGGAAGATCTGGAAAATGCTGAATTCTGGCTTCTGTATGAACTTTCTGAAGATTCCATCACTTGTTTTGGACTGGAAATGTCGAGGCGGACAAAACCCAGAAATCTTTTCTCCAAATTCACACAGGTCAACTTTGACCTTTTAAAAGGTCAAAGACCACATTATTTATTTGAAGTCCGATTCCGATTCTATTCATAGATCCTGAAAGATTGCTGAAAAGGGTATCCGAATTCGCTCTCAGATCTGAGATTTTGCACCTGTACCTACAAAAAAATGGGAGTTTTTGGTTGTATGGGGGGTTTGCCTTAGTCAAACCCCAATTTAGGAATTAACCTTGAAATTGAATTGAAATTGTATTGTGCATAAACAAAGTAATAGAAACAAATCACCGTGCTTATGTTGAAGTCCTTGTAGAGGATTCGAATCCTCAAATCCACAAGTAAGAATGCTTCAATGAAAGTAGGATGTCTCCAATCAATGGTATTTTGATCTTCAACACCAATCTTGATTTGATCTTTGCATATGAGAAGGCTTGAATGAATGAAGAAGGATGGATCTTCAAGGGGGCTCCAAGGAGATTGAATCCTTCAATAGCTAACAATGGTACTCCTTGATGGATGAATGCTTGAAGACTTGCTTGCACTTGAAAGCTTGCTCATGAAATTGCTTGAGTGTGGATGTGATATGAAAATGAGAGAGGAAGGCCTCCTTTTATAGTGATCTAGGGCACACTCCTCTAGATAGGCCACCTTAAAGAATTAAATCCCAATTAGGTCCTCACCTTTAGAAAATATACCTTGATTAAATACCATTAAAGGATTTACCATTTCAGAGCCCAAAACAGCCGACCCGGAAGCGGAGAAATAACTTTCCCGAAAGCCAAATTAGCAGGAAATGAAAATTTGAAATTTTGGTAGGAAGAGGTCAAGGTCAAGGTCGATCCTGACCTAGTCAGGGTTGAGGTCGACTTTGACCTCAAACCCTAACTTTGTCAAGATTTGTAGAAAAGGTTCCCAGAGATGCTAGAAATGCAGAATTTGATGTCAGATCAGGACCCAATGTTTGGAATAGATAGAAAATCCTCTGAATAATGTGATGGAGGACTAGGAGGTCACATTTCTAAATCATACCTAGAAAATGGAGTCATGGAAGAGGAAAAATTAGGAAAGTCCTTAAGACCTTAAACCTAATTTCACCTAAAATGAAGAAATCAAGTGCAAAGAAGAAGTGGAAAGCGGGGAGAAAGCCAAATACATGAAAAGACCCAATCAAGGAACTTAACATGACCCCAAACCACTTACTCAGAGGGCTAAATGCTCTTATCATGGAAGTGCTTCCATTTTAAGACGATAGGGTAATTATATTGCTTACATGGTTAAATCCTATTGAAGTTGATAAAAGTTATAATTATCTGATAATTGATTCAACCCCCCCTCTCAATTATCTTGGTGGAATTTACTTTCTAACAATTGGTATCAGAGTAGTAGGTCCTTGAAAGGAAAGTTTAACAGCTTAAGGAGATCCATTGCGAATTTTAGGAAAGAAAGCCCTAAGTTTGATGGAGTAAATTCTGACAGCTGGAAAGAAAAGATGAAGACACATCTATTGTGTTTAGGACCAGGTTATTGGTTGATTACAAAGAATGATAAGACTATCATTGAATAAGATAATCTTGAATCAATTTCAAAAGATGAGCTAGATCTATTCATGTGTAACATACTTGCAAGAGAAGCACTTTTGACAACACTTTCTGAGAATGAATATAGTAAGGTAAAATGTTTTAAAAAATCTCATGAAATTTGGAAAGCTTTACAATCTAATTTTGAAGGTGATGAACATGAAAAGAAAGATAGATTACATAATTAGATATGTGCATTTGAGGATATTAGAATCATGGAAGATGAATCTGTTAGAAGCTATATTGGTAAAATGTTAGAAATTGTTGCAGGGATAAAATTTTGTGGAGGATCAAAGACAGAGAATGAAGTGATATGGAAAATTCTGAGGACATTGAATCCTGTATTTAAGAAAACAACATAGATTATTGAACAAGTTATACCTTGTACTATGAAATTTACAAGAGAAACTCTTCTTGGAAGATTGGAAGCAGCATAAATGAACTTGAGGGTATCAAGAGACTTACCTAGAATGGAGACATCATTCAGTGCTCTTAGTGTTCATCCTACTTTGTCAAGAAGTACTAGTGTGAATGGAGATTAAGCCAGTAGTGAATCTAGAAATGAAGAAGACAAGAAGATTGAAGAAGGTATTGCCTTTCTTGTGAAAAGAGAACCAGACGGTAAGAAAATTTTTAAATTTTGGACTTGTCAAGAATATGGTCATTTTGCATCTAAATGTCCTAAGAGAGTTAAGAAGTATAGAAATAATTTCAAGCCTAGAAGACCTAAGGAATGTTATTATGCTAATGATGAAGATCTTGAAGCTAGTATTGAAAGAACTTTGAGTGAAAGTGATACTGAGAATAATGATGAAATAGGATTTATAGCAATTAAAGAAGAGAATCTTGAATTTGATGTTAAGGAAGAAAAAACCTTAGTTTCCCAAGTTGAAAAGAAAGATGATTGGACTATAAATAGTGGTTGTTCACATCATATGACTGGAGATATGAAAAAGTTCATAAAGTTTAACAATTATGATGGAGGAGTTGTTAGAGTTGGTAACAATGCACCTTGTTTGATTAAAGGTATAGGATCTATTACTCTTGATGGAAAGACTAATACTGATGATGTTTACTTTGTTGATGGATTGAAACATAATCTTTTGAGTGTTGGACAGTTAGTTGATAAGGGATATCAAGTTTGGTTTACTGAGAAAACTTGTGTGATAAAGGATAAAGATGGAAATCTAATTGGAACTGGATCTAGAACCAGAGGTAATATATTTTAGTTGAATCCTATTGAGATGACATGTTTGATTACTAAGATTGATGATAGTTGGTTATGGCATAGAAGTTTTTGTCATATAAACTTTCATAACATTGTGAAAGTAAGTACTACACTTGCAGTAAGGGATTTGCCTAAAATTATGAAGCCTACTAACATGGTTTGCAAAGAATGTGTGATGGCTAAGAAGAAGATAAGTTCATTTCCTAGTAAGAAGTTCACATCGGCAAAGAAGTTGGAGATTGTTCATACAAACTTGAGCAGTCCTACTAGGACTAGAGGATTCTATGGAGAAAGGTATTTTATGATTCTTGTTGATGATTTTACAAGAATGATGTGGAGTGCATTTCTAAAAGAAAAATTTGAAGCATTTGATAAGTTTAAGATCATTAAGAATAAAGTTAAGAATGAATTTGGAATGAAGATTAATGTTTGAGATTTGATAGAGGTGGTGAATTTACTTCTAGAGAGTTTAACACTTTTTGTGAAGTGAATGGTATTAAGAGATAGTTTTCAGCCCCTAGAACACCTGAACAAAATGGTATTTCAAAAAGAAGAAATAGGTCAGTGACTGAAGTAGCAAGAGCTATGTTATTTGAGAATGATTTGGTGAAGACATTCTAGAGAGAAGCAGTGAATACAATAGTATATACAATGAACAGAGTACAAATTAGAGTAGACACAAACAAGACACCTTATGAATTATGGTTTGGACATGCACCCTCAGTTAAGTATTTTAGAATTTTTAAAGAAAATGTTATATAAAGAGAGATGATGATATTGGAAAGTTTGATCTTAGAAGTGATGAAGAAATTTTTCTTTGATATTATTTGAAAAGAAAAGCATATAGATGTTACAATAAGAGAACTAAAACTATTGTTGAGAGCACAAATGTTAAAGTTGATGAGAAGGTCAAAATTTAGGAAAGAATGCTTGATTATGAAGGAGCTCATCCTCAGCCTAACATTGAATCTACTGAATTATTCTATGAGACTGATAGTGAATTATTGAATGAGAGTCCAGAAAAAACCAAAGAGGAATCTAGAGAAGAATCTACAATTGAAACAATATTTGTGACTATGACACCGAACAGGTATCTATCAATGCATCATCCTATTGAAAAAGTTATTGGAAGTTTGGATAGAGGAGTTCTGACTCATAATAAGGTACATTTATGTTTGATTTCTCAAATTGAACCTAAATCTACTAGTGAAGCTTGTGTAGATGAACATTGGATTAATGCTATAAAAGAAGAACTAGATAAGATTGAAAAGAACAAAACATGGGAACTGGTCCCTAGACCTAAAGACAAGAATGTAATTGGAACTAAATGGGTATTGAGAAACAAAATGAATGAACAAGGAGAAGTGGTAAGAAACAAAGCAAGATTGGTATGTAAGGGATACTCGCAGCAAGAAGGAATTGACTATGAAAAAACTTTTTCACTAGTAGCAAGACTTGAAGAAGTAAGAATGTTTTTGGCTTATGCATCTTTTAAGAAATTGAAAGTGTATCAGATGTATGTGAAGTCTGCATTTCTGAATGGTGAATTGGAAGAAGAAATCTACATTGAGCAGCCTGAAGGTTTTCCTTTGACTCAAGAAGGAGATATGATATGTAAATTGAAGAAAGCATTATATGGACTAAAGCAAGCACCTAGAACTTGGTATGCTAGACTGGATAAGTATTTGTTGAAATTGGGACTTACTAAAGGAACAACTGATAGCAATCTATACACAAAAGAAATTGAAAATGGTTTGTTGGTTATAGTTATTTTTGTTGATGACACTATCTTTGGAGGAGAAGATGAAGCTAGTGACAAATTTGCTGATGAAATGAAGACTGAATTTGAAATGAGTATGATTGGTGAGATGAAATACTTTTTGGGATTATAGATAACATGGAATAATGATGATATCTTTGTATGTTAGACAAAGTACTTGAATGATTTTCTGAAAAGATTTGTGATGGATAACTGTAAACTAGTTGGAACACCTACGGTTACAGGACATAAACTATCTAGCAAAGATGAAACACCAGCAGTTGAGCAGAAGAAATACAAATCCATGATTGGAGGATTGTAGTACTTAACACACACTAGACCAAATATACAACATTCAGTTGGAATGGTAGTAAGATTTCAAGCTGAACCTAGAGAGTCATGTTATGTAGTATTAAAGAGGATACTAAGATATTTAAGAGGCACAATGGACTATGGATTGTGGTATGAAAAATATGATGATTTTACCCTATGTGCATATATAGATGTTGATTGGGGAGGTAGTGTTGATGACAAGAAAAGCACCAGTGGTGGAGCCTTTTTTCTTGGAGGAAGATTAGTTTCTTGGCTAAGCAAGAAGAAAAATCATATTTCACAGAGCACAGCAGAAGCAAAGTATGTAGTAGCAAAAAACAATTGTAACTAGATAATTTGGATGAAGAAAATGCTAAAGGATATTAGAATTAAGTTTGTTGAGCCTGTTGTCATACATTGTGACAACACCAGCACAATTAGTATGTCTAAGAATCCTGTATTACATTCTAAGACAAAGCATATAGAGATCAAATATCATGTTGTAAGAGAGAAATTTTCTAAGAAAGAATTCAGACTGGAGTACATAAGCACAAAGGAACAGATAGCAGACATATTTACTAAGCATTTTCCTAAGGATACATTTGAGTATCTGAGAGGTATGCTTGGGGTTATGCCCCAGCCTACTTTTGAGTAATGATGCAATTGGTTCCATCCATCTAGTGGTATATGAGCCCTATCTTTATTCTGGATTGGATGTTGGTACTTCCTCTATGGGGGAGTATGTGTATCTGAGCTAAGTCATGAGGACTCTTGTGAATGTATTTTCTGAACAGTGTCTTTTGACATTGAGTTGTTGTTGACATAGTGATGAAATTTCTATCATTGATGTCAATGGGGGAGAAGTGTACATGAAAAACCACTTGTACCATTTGTTGGAGACAACTGAATAGGAAAATGAAGCAAGATCTTATTTGATGAAGAAGATTTGAAAATGTTTGTCAGAGTAGCAGTGTTGCAGTATTGGATTTTTGGAACATTGGATGTTTTTCATTTATGTTGCCATCAATGCCAATGGGGGAGATTGTTAGGAATGAATGTTGAATGCTTGGAAATCATTCTGTAGCATTTTTTGTTGCATTCATGACTATGATTTTCATTGATGTCAACACAGTGATATTCTAGAGACTTGCAGAGAAGCAGATAGTGTTTTGATTAGCACACGTGGGATATTGTAGTTGGAGATATGTGTTGTTGAGGTTATACTCTTTGATATTTTTTATGTCTATGGTTAAGAGTGTAGATATTAATTATTTTATTCATGAAATTTATGAGCATTTTGGTGGAAGCAGTATTCAAGCAGTGTTCCTGAGTAGCAGTTTTTGGAAATCAGATGATATCTCCTAATCAGGATGGAATCTAGTTTTGTGCAGTTAAAGGGAAGTTTGAGACACATTTTTAGTGACATGGTTCATAGTGCAAACTTCGAGGTCACATGAGTGAAGAGTTATTGTATCTGGAAGCTGACAGTTTTGTGTAATTTTGATGTAGCGCGTGGTAACTTTTATTTTGTAATTGTGTGCCGACTCATTTGTAATTATTTGAGTGTAGTATAAAGGAAGGAATGTTTTTCCTTGTTGATATATGAGAAAGGAATGTTGAGATGTGATGCGGTATGCATGAATTGAAGAAAAGAGCTAAGTATGAGAGCGAAATTATGAAGGAAGACATGCGAAGTACAGAGATTTGAAATTGAGATCTGATGTAATAGTGAGTGTTGTTTAGCATAGTCAAAGAAGAGGTAACATATTATTTTATTGAATAATACAAAGATTATTTGGATAGTGAGTTCAATGATCTTACCTTGAAGCTATTTGGGCAGTGGGTCCTTCTGTCTTCCATAACTCCTAACAGGGTTAGAATCTTTTAACAGGGATTCAAAATCTCCTAACAGGGATTTATATGTACTGAATGTATTTCATAAGACTCCTAATAGAGTCCATCCTTTCACAAGGAATATTCATATTAGTGCATCTTTTGTGGGCATCATTCCCGCCAGGGTTTACTCTTTGATCAAGAGGTTCTTTAGTCAACATATCTTTTGTTATTGTGTCATTGTGTATGAATATCTTTCTATGGTTGGTAATTATATTTCTTACATGGTTAAATGTTGTTGAAGTTGGTAAAATTTATAATTATCTGATAACTAATTCAGCCCCCCCCCCTCTCAGTTATCTTGGTGGACTTTACTTTCTAACACTATGTTCAAAAACACGTCCAAAGGGGATATGTAATTTGGATTTTCTTCATCATCACTAATATTATCATAAAAAACAAGGCCATGTTCAATTTGATCATAAGCCTCCTCTTCTTTTTCTTCACTATCTTCTTCTGATATCTTAACAAGAAGCTTCAAATCAGGTTTATCTAATGAGATTCCCAAGTTTTTGACCTTTCCCATTAATTATTTTTGTGAAGGCATAATTGTTTTAGGTATCCTCTTATATATTCGCCATCCTTAAGAATAAGTGTGCATAAGACTCCCCTTTGAATCTCTCCAAACTGAAAAATGCATCAAGTAGAGACATACTATGATCCTCTTCAATGATGCAACTTTGGTCTTCACACTTTTCATAATACATGTTATCTTCATTGCTTGCATCATGAAATTCATATAGAAACCATTGTTCAAATTCTTTCCAAGATGAAATACTTTGTGTAGGTAATGATTCATATGCCTCTCTTGCATCATCCTTTAATGACCAAGCAAATAATTTCATGGCATCAATTTTTTAATCATCAAGGAACATATGAAAAGCATCTAAATGATCAAGAGTTGGTTCATCTCCATAAAATTTAGGCACTTTGTGTGCAACCTTTGATAAATTAGTACTGCATTGAAATTTTTTGAGATCCAAAGGCTCACTGGAAATCAAAAAACTTTTAAAAATTTTGTTAAACATCATGTAATAAAGCTTCTATTACTAACTAAAGGCCAAATATTCATTCCTTCCAGGTTCTCTCCCTCAATGGAGAAATTGAAAATTTCTGACACATGAAGTCACCACCTCTTTCAAAGATGAAAAATTTACTTATCTCCTTCTGAGTCTTCTTCCTCAGTAGAGACACTAGTTGAAATGCTTTATTGAATAGAGTCGCCACCTCATTCGAGGAATGTATTGCTTCTAGGTTCTTTCTTCCATTAGAGTGTGCTTTCAAAAAAACTAATATAACTACTTTCTGATTCTGATCTGCGAAATCTAAAATTCTAGGTAACTTCACAATATATATTGTGAGCAACTCTTCCCCAGTAGAGTCGCCAATTTGTTGGTGCTCAAAAATGTTGGACCATTTTGAGGCCAACTAACAAGTACAACAAGTGCCTCTACAATTCTAGCTCAATTTAGCAAAGGCTGGTAGGCCTGAATCAAATCCTTCCAATTTTCTTTGAAATGCAAAACTGTCTCTAAGGTTGTACGTAGGGTTGAGGATTAGGTTGACTCCATTTCCCAAGGTGAAACAGGCACTGGTCTTATTGATAAATGGAATTTGGTCATCTAATCATTTTTTTCTAGTTTTGGAATCCCATTCCTTTCATTTCATTTTACATATCTTATCTGTTATCTTCTTTACAAAGCATTCAATTAGGTTTAGCATTACTTTCTAGCCTTAGTTTAGATTTCAAGTTATCTTACGATTAGGATATTAGGTTGTTTTTCCTCCAAGGATTATTAACCCCTTTGGAAGGAATTTTTGTTGTTTATGCACATGTTTGTGCAGTTAGGAAGCACATTTGATTTAGGCCTACCAGCCTTGGCTAAATCGAGCCAGAATTGAAGAGGCACTTGTTGTGCCTGTCAATTGGCCTCAAAACAGTCCAGCGTTTTTGAGCACCAAGAATTTTTAATTTTTCCTATGAAAGTATATCTTGTATTGTCTTGTCTCTCTTTACATTTTACATTATGTATATATACATGTTTGAGTGGCTTTCACACCTCTTTAGGGTGAAAAGACACACCTTTATTACAAATTGTTTTGAAAAAATGATAAACTAACTAAAAAATAATTACCTATCTTTCGGATTTGGGCTTGGTTGAAAAAAAAAAACACCTCGTGGAAAGATAAGATGTTCATTGGAGATGAGAATTTTGATTTCCCGAACTGGGTCTTTTTTAGATTTTTAAAATTTGACCATCTTCTGCCTCTGTCAACATCATCTTTGCAGCAAGTCAAAATTCCATTATTTTTTGAAGGCTTTGATCATAGAATTTTGATTATTCTTACACAGAGCTTCCTTCCATAATATCTCAACTTTTTAATTGAAAATTAATGTAATATTTTATCCTATTTCATGTACTCCATCATTAATTATTGGGCATGGAGTTTAAGAGGCCATTTTTTAGGGTTTTATCACTATATAGGACTCCAAATTTTGCCCAAAATTTAGAGCTCCAACACTTGTATCTCTAGACACTAAAAAATGGTCCCGTTTCTAATATGTCTTCTATGTTGTGTGTTTGATATTTATCATTCAGCAATATGTGTCATTTCTTATTAATTAAATATTGAAAATTATGTAATTAATTATTAATTTTTGTCTTCTAATTTTGTCATGTCCTATCAATTTATCTTTGATTAAATAATTTTTTCAATTAATTAATGGGAGTCTTAGGTGCAAATATTTATTTATTTCACCCTCTTATAATAATGTCTTTCCTTTGGTAAATAAATATATTATTTATTTATCCTTTTTCCCTTTTCCCATAATTAAATAAATTTATTTAATTAATTACTTATCTAGTTTTCCACCTTCCTTTTTTCTCTCCACTTATAACTCCCACTTACTAATTTATTTTTTCACTTAACTTTTTCCTCCTTCCATTTTCTCCTCCATTTAACTTATTCATCACTCGCTTGTAAATCACATTCGTTGTTGAAAATAAATATTTATAATATTTATTTTCACTTAACTCTATCATATTTATATTTTGTCCTCCACTTGCAAATGACTTTTTTTGTTGAAAATAAATATTTCCAATATTTATTTTCACTTAACTCTATCTTGTTTCTATTTCCTCATTCATTTAGAAATGTAATTTCTAATTTTTCATCACTTAACTTGTCCTCTCATTTAATGTTGACCGTTGATTGAGTTTCAATCTTGTCGGTCGATTTGAGTTACAATTTTTCTATAAATTGGATTCTCGTTTCTCTCTTTTTTTAAGAACCACAATTACTAATATTATTTCTATCATTTTTCTTTCAAGATTAGGTGCATATTATCACATGGGAGCAACATATCAAATTGAAAGAAGAAATAAATGCATTGGAGCACCTTGAGGGAGTGTTTGTTTGAATTTACTTCAATATATTATGCATTTTCCTTCATAGCTTTAATGTTAGGTTAGGATCTTTACTTTTGTATGCATTTAGCATTACTGGTTCCTCTAGCATGCAAGTGATTTCTCCTTTTTCCTATCCTACGATACCTTTATAAACTGTGATCATGCTAGAGCAGTTCTTTATTATGGCTCTTGGATAATTTGTGGTCAAATCTATTATCTCCAAGCCCAAGACATCAATTTCCATCCTGAAGGAGTTTATAAGTGCAAATATCCTTTGTGGGTGTAGTTTCCATTGCTTAACCTATATTTTTTCCCCTTTCTTCATAACATTGTTGCACAACTCAGGAGAGTCATCTGGTGCAAATCAAATTCTAAAAATGTGGATAGTCTGAAAGTGCACCCGAGAGTATGTGCTGAAATGGATTTAACCCAACCACTTCTTGAATCCATCAAGCTTTTAGGCCATGTTTTTGAATCCACTCAAGGGATCTCATATCTCAATGAGCCTAATGGATGTTTCTACTATTGAAAGGAAGTGAATCTTATTAGAGATTGTCCTCATCATAAACCTTGAAACCTGTAGGTCTATATTTCATAACCCCAGACACCCAATGATGTTGTTGTTGATGGTCCTAAGAATCCTTCTCTTAAACCTCCTCCTCCTTTCAAAACCTCCACTCTTGGATCCAACATTAACCCTTAGGCCACTTCACCTACCCCTCCACCCAGAACATTGCTTCTTTTAAAGATACCCTTCTTTCTGAGAAAGGAATCCCAAAAAAGGGAAAGAAACAAACACTTCTTCCCCTTCCTCTACCCAACATTATACCGAGCCTCCCTAGCCCCCTTCACACTTGAAAAATCTACCAACCAGCCCTGTGAGAACTCAAGAAACCACAGAAGATGATACAAATAGCCCTATGAAAACACCCCCTTCCAGTTGTATTAGATTATGATATAGATCATCTTTTAGGGAGAGGACCTTGATTGACGGCTCCCTAGAATCTCATTCCCTATTGTCATCTAATCAGTTTAATAATCTCCTCAGTGATGAGAAAATCCCTTATTTCCAATGAATTTTCACATACAATCTTGGAATGTGAGGGGATTGTGAATCCCATCGCATAAAGTTCAGGTTATACTATCTATTTTAAATAGTCAAACATACATGTTAATGCTTCAAGAAGTGAAAGTTAGTCAAATTCTCCTTGACGCCTTGATGTTATTTGGAAAGAGGAAAATTTTTCCATACTAACCACTTTGAGGGCTCTGGACATGTTAGGTTGGGTCTCACCCCATGGATGGCTAAATATTGTGATCTTCGTATTTGATCCTAATAATTATTGTGTGTGGACTACCACTCTTATCTGAGGTAATATTCTTAATTTTTTTGTCTATCTATGCCCCAAACTCTTCATCCAAGAGAGCTTCCTTAAGGGACTAGATACGTACTCATTTACCTATTGAAAATTAGGTCCTGGGAGGAGATTTAAACATGGTGGAACATAATATTGACCATTGTTGGGATTGCACTCAAAATTTGCCTCAACCCTAGTTTCAAGCTTGGACCCTTTCTCGAAACTCCCTAGGTGTTCATGAACCCATCATGGACAAAATGGACTCTCATGGACCCTATTCATTCACCAGGAATAATTTTTGTGAAGGTTTTTTTGTGAAAGATGTGTTGGCTGGATAAATTCTATATTTCCCCCAACTTGTCCATCCTCCATTCTCCTTTGTGTAACCTTGCTCATCTTGAGTTGACTGCTACTCTTTCAGACCACCTTCCTATTTTCACTACCTTATCTCTTAATGGAACTATTGCCCTTCCTAATGACCTCCCTTACAAATTGAACACTTCCCATCTTCAAAATCAAAACTACATTATTGACCTTCTATCTATTTGGAAGGATGAGCCTAAATGTCAAAATAAAAGATGGATCTGTTGGTGGGAAAGGACCATTTCTTGTTGCACTATTTTCTTCTGAGATTTCGGTAGGAGAGAAACAACTAAGTGTCAAAAAATGGATAAATCCCTTAAAGGACAACTTGTACAAGATTGGAAATGCTTGGACATGGATCCTCATAGCACTCCTTTACAGCAAGAAGTTGCTCACATTGAAAAAATGTTTCATAAAATAGATTCATATGAGGGTAAAGGTGCTCAGTTAAGGGCTCATTTACAATTGCTGAAGGATAGTGACAAAAGAATGAAGTTATTCTTACAATTTTTATAGCATACACATAAAAAAGAGCACACTTCTACTATTAAATCAGATGGTGGACAACTGTGGACCAGCCAAAAAGGTATTATGAAAATATTTTTTTATTATTATAAACAACTCTTTTTTGACAAGTCCAACAAAGACCCTTTGCTTCCCATCTTGGAAGAGAGTCTTTCCAAGTGTATCCCTTGCAAAATTTGGCATGACTATAAATAATTTCTTGATCACCACCTCTCCTTGGAAGAGTTTGAAGAAGCAATGAGTAATTTGGCCTTAGAGAAGAGTCCAGGCATGGATGAAATTCTAGTTGAACTCTATCACACACTTTGGCCTCATATTGAGGATGACTTCTATAATGTGTACTTGGAGGGGATTGAAATAGGAAACTAAGCCAAAATATACTCAGACCATGAGATCCAAGTAAAATATTTTACCATTAATCATAATCATCAAAGAGAGAGATCGAGAGAGTTCAAAATGTACTTCATCTATCCAATAATCAATGTAAGTCACATCAAAATATTCTTTTTCCCTCAGAAATAGATGGCACAAAGAAAAATAATATATTAACTAGGAAAAGTACACACACTATTTAGTTTACTACTCACTTTAAAGTATTCTAAAAAAAGGTAAAAAGGGAATTTTCAATAGTTTTTTATTAAGAGAATATGGGTGGCTACAAGAAGTTGAGTCCCACTTTTAGGCAAAAAGTGGAAGTGTTTTCCTTGTTTTTCAATTTTTTTGTCAATTGATGTCAAAAATTGAGGCACTTAAAGATGGAATATTAGAAAACTTTAGTAATAGCTAATGTAGTGTTTAGAGTCTACATTTAAAATATGTAATTTATTTGAATACCCACATGGTAGAAATTTCTTTTTAGCAGGCATGTTTGAAAACCACATTTTCAAAATGCATGTTTTAAGAATTTACCACGTGTACGGCCACCATATTTTGACATAAATAAAGGAATTTTTGTAAATCCCTCTAGAGAAAGATGCCTAAGACACCAAAAATTGATGAGCATATTTTTTTATTGAATATTAGTTTTTTTTATTAATTTTTAATTGACTATAAAGTATATAGTCTTATCAAGCTTATACCTTTCCATCTCTAAGATCTTTTCTCTTCAATGATTAAACTTCCTCAACAAGAGAACTAGCTCTGATACCAATTGTTGGGATTATGGAAAGGTGAGATACTGAGAGGGGAGGGGTGAATTAGTAACCCTAAAAACTTTTAACTCAATCCTTGTAACAAAGTGATTCATTAACTAACTGTAGTATTTACTATCTCCATACATTTAATAACATAACTAAAATGTAAATACATATGATCTAATCAAATAAACAATCATGAAACTTCATACACATAACACTTATATTTTGGTATCATAGAAACCCTTGTTAGAGGGTAAAAACTATGGTGAGGATGACACCCACAAAGATTCACTAACTACAGTAATAAAGTTTGTCAATTAAGGCTATAATATTTATCACTTCTAATGATCTTACCTTGATAGGAGTAACAAAACTATCTATGAGGATCTACTTGGTTAAAGGATTTTACCAACACAATTAAGTATGCACTTGGTTAAGAGATTTACATAAAGACTATTAAGTCTACTCTATTAAAATATTTAAGTCTATAGAAATGGTTAGAAAGAAATAGTGAAAATGATCTATAGATAGCAACTAACTTTTCCTGATTTTAGATCTAATAAGTACTTAGCTGTTATCACCTTACTTTGATAGATCTCTTCTCTGAAGTCTGTTCAGTAGCCTTTTGATCTAATATCTGATTTATTCCTTGAATGCTCTGTCCATGCTTCAACTTCACAACCTTGTCTAATCTTTAGATGTTGATATGTGTGGCTAGTTCATGTATGATAATTTTCAAAATGAAATCATTACAATTCTTATAACAAAGGATTTTGACCTAATTAGGGCTATGAAAACATCTTAGAAAACCTAAGATAAATGATCCAAATGAATAACCTAAAAATCATTACATAGGGATCATGAATCATTAAGTGATTATATCCGCATTTAATCTTCACCTCGATCTTCGTAAAATAGTTTCTAGATCGATGTAAATTGTTTATCTTGTAGTTTGTACCATTACAAACTTCTATGTCATTTCATGGTTTACTTGATATATAATACATTCCTCACTTAGTAATTAACTTACGCTTGGTACATATGAATGCTCAATGCTTGTTAATCTTTTGGCTCGATATGAGTGCTCGATCAAGACTATGTTTGGTTAATATACTCTACCTTGTGCTCTTCTTGGTATCTTTTCTTGGTGTGTTGACCGAATAGCCTATTTTCTTCCTTTACCAGTTGTATGTGTGAAACTAATGACAACATATAGCTAACATTCTCCCCCTTTGGCATTAGTGATAAAAACACATATATATGCCTTAAGAAATTTTTTGAAACTGCATACCCAAAACTATAAACTCCCCTTTTGTATGTGCCTCGGTAAGTATACAACCTATTTATATATATCTTTTCCTGTTTACTTATTCCTTGTAAGTATATATATTTATTTCCCCTTTTTTGGAATAATGTAAAAAAATTTATATACTTAAAGCCTATAAAAAACGGTTTGATGGGTTTACTTCAAGTTGGCCAAGAGGTTTTCCCATTCCTCTTTCAAACTGTTTGAGGCAATTTTCTCTAGACCAGCTTAAGCATACATATCAAATATATTATCTATGACAGATAGCTTGGGAGTAGCTATGAGATCTTTGGCTTTCTTTACATGCCTTATTATCATCTCAATGTGTGGTAAGAACTCTACTTGAAGCTCGATTATTTCATCTTGTATTCAATGTACTTGTCTTCTCATCTCATTCCTCAATCCATGTATATGCTTGACCTTAGCATAATGTGATTTGAATGCATTTGGGTCTATAGGCAAGATTTTTTCACTCTTCTGTAGATCTTCATCTAATTGCTTTAGCTTGAGTATCCATCATTTTCTTTGATTTCCTACTTGCTTTAACTCCAACTAAATCCATTTTGATTCTTAACTTTTCTTCTTCATAGGTTTCGAGCCTAGTTGCATTTTTGTCTTTAGGCTTTTTAAGTAGTGCCTTGATTGACCTAGAAGCTCGGTCAATGTTAAGTTTGTAGTCCATGGGTGGTAACCATACAGTCCTTGGTTCAACTATTTTTATGAGAGTGGTGTCAGTGTCCACTAAAAAAATAATATCATCTTTGTATTGTTCCATGAGCTATGCAGGTATCTTACTTCTCTTATGTATTCTTTCTTTGAATTTTCCAAAGTAATCACCCATTACTGCTTCAAAAACATTTCCTAGACTCTTGATGAATTCACCAATTTGTATTATCATCAGTTTGTTAACATCCCATTGTACATTACCGATTGAGGGAAATGAATTTTGTAGATAGAAAAAGATACATACAAGTAGTGAACCAAAATTATATGTGTTGGTCTTAACAAGATGAATAGTCCTCGTGTTTTCCTCTAGTTGTTTCAACATCAGCTCGGTGAGGTCTAGTTGTAAACCCTGTTAGGATTAAGTAATACTGAGAGGGGGGTGAATCAATATTACAACACTTCAAATTAAACTTAAACCAATTGAAAATAAACCATATGAATACTTAAATGAAAAGAACATAAACACATAACTCATAACATCATTATTTTTTTTCGAGGAAACCTTGGCCAAGGGAAAACCCTGGTGGGGATGGTACCCACAACTATGAACTAAAATATAGAATCCTTGTTAGGAGATCTATCTCTATTAGGAGCTGAGTATTACATATTACATTTCTTTGTTAGAGGAATAGAAATGCTACTAGGGGTATACAAAAACCCTGTTAAAGGTATACTGAGCTTATAGCTCTTACAATCAATAATTCAGTAACAAGAGTGTTCTTCAAGAGTAAACAATACAAGCATCTATTATTCTTTGATAGTTCTAGTTGTAGCTATGTCAATCTCTGATCTCACATCTGCTATCTGCCATTTTCGATATGCCAAATTTGCATCCATATCATGTACATATATTTCACACTTATCGCTTCCATAAAAAACTCTTTATTTATATCTATTCTGTCATCCAGACGGCTCTCAAATACAACAAAAAATATTATAATTACTTATACAAATGATAAATATGTTAGGAATGAATGCAAAGTGTTTTGGTAGTCATTCTATAGTAGTTTTTGTTGCATTCATGACTTGAATTGTCATTGATGTCAACACAGTGATATTCTGGATATTAGCAGGAAAGTAGGTACAGTTTTGTTTTGCACACATGTTGTATTGTAGACTAGATTTTGTGTAGTTGATGGTATGTTCTTTGGTGTGTTATTAACCTATGTTTAATAGCGCAAAAAGAAATTCATTCATTTCTAAGAGTTATGAGCATTTTGGTGAAAGCGGTGTTTAGACAGTGTTTCTGTGTAGCGATGTTCAAAAATCGAAGGATATCTCTTAGCTGGGATGGAATCTGATTTTGTGCAATTAAAGGGATGTTGGAGACTCATTAATGATGACATGGTTCATAGTGCAAACTTTGAGGATATGTTTGGAGAAAGTTACAGTAACTAGAAGCCGACAATTTTATGTGAATTCTGTGTGTAGCGTGTAGAATTTATTATTTTGTAATTGAGGACTGACTCATTTGTAATTATTTGAGTTTGGTATATAAAAAGGAATTTTTTCCTTATTTTAATGTGTACAATGAAGATTGAGATGTGAATATATGCATGAAGTGAAGAAAAGAGCTAATTCAGTGATGAAGGAAGACTTGTGAGTACAGAGATCTGGAATTGTGATCTTGTGTAGCAGAGAGTGCAGTTTTGGCACAGTGTGAAGGAGGTAATATATTTCATATTATTCTATTGAATAATTCTAAGATCTTTTTGATAGTGGGTTCAGAGATCTTGCCTTGAAGCTATTTGGGCAGTGGGTCCTTCTGTCTTCTATAAACTCTTAACCGGGTTAGAATCTTTTAATAGGGATTCAAAATCTCCTAACAGGGATTTATATGTACTAAATGTATTTCATAAGACTCCTAAAAGGGTCCATCCTCTAACAAGGAACTTTCATATTAGTGCATCATTTTGTGGGCATCATTCCCATCGGGGTTTACTCTTTTCAAGAGGTTCCCTAGTTAACATATCTTGTGTTATTGTGCAATTGTGTATGATTATCTTTCTATGGTTGATCAGTACATTGATTATATTGTTTAAAGTTGTTGAATGGATAAATTATCTGATAACTGATTCACCCCCCCCCCCCCCTCTTAGTTATTTTGGGGATCTTTACTTTCTAACAATTGGTATCAGAGCAGCAGGTCCTTGAAAGAAAAGTTTAACAACTTAAGGAGATCCATGGTGAATTTCAGAAAAGATAGCCCTAAGTTTGATGGAGTAAATTTTGACAACTGGAAAGAAAAGATGAAGACACATCTATTGTGTTTAGGACCAAGTTATTGGTTGATTACAAAGAATGAGAAGACTATCATTGAGGAAGACAATCTAGAGGCAGGAACTAAAGATGAACTAGATCTATTCATGTGTAACATACTTGCAAGAGAAGCACTTTTTTTAGCACTACCAGAGAATGAATATAGTCAGGTAAGATGTTTAAAAACATCTCATGCAATTTGGAAAGCTTTACATTCTACTTTTGAAGGTGATGAACATGCAAAGAAGGCTAGATTACATAATTGGATTTGTGCATTTGAAGATATTATAATGATGGAAGATGAATCTATTACAAGTTATATTGGTAGGATGTCTGAGATTGTGATAGGAATAAAGTCTTGTGGAGGTGATAAGATAGAGAATGAAGTGATATGGAAAATTTTGAGAACTTTGATACCAGTATTCAAGCAGACAACGTAGATGATTGAACAAGTGATACCTTGTACATCAAAATTTTCAAGAGAGACTCTTCTTGGAAGATTAGAAACAATAGAGATGAACTTGAGATTATCAGGAGAGCTACCTAGAATGGAAACAGCATTCAGTGCTCTTAGCATTAGACCTACAAGAAGTACTAGTGTGAATGGAGATTATGCCAATAGTAGCATATCTGAGGAAGATAAGAAGATTGAAGAAGGTATTGCATTAATTGTTAAAAGAGAACCAGATGGTAAGAAAATCTTTAAATGTTGGACTTGTCAAGAATATCGTCATTTTGCATCTAAATGTCCTAAAAGAGTTAAGAAGAATAGAAGCAACTTTAAACCTAGGAGATCTAAAGAATGTTATTATGCAAATGATGAAGATTTTGAAGCAGGAATTGAAAAAAATTTAAGTGACAGTGATAATGATAACTTTGAGGAAATAGGATTTGTAGAAATTAAAGATGAAAGTTTTGAATCTGATAAAAGGGAAGAAAAAGCATTAGTTTCACAAGTTGAAAAGAAATCTGATTGGATTATAGATAGTGGTTGTTCACATCATATGACTGGAGATAAAAGAAATTTTGTTAAGTTAGATAATTATGATGGAGGAATTGTTAGGGTTGGTAACAATGCACCTTGTTTGATTAAGGGTATAGGATCTATTACTCTTGATGGAAAGACTAACACTGGTGATGTTTACTTTGTTGATGGACTAAGACATAATCTACTAAGTGTTGGACAATTAGCTGATAAGGGTTATCAAGTTTGGTTTTCTGAGAAAACTTATGTGATAAAAGATAAAGATGGAAATCTGATTGGAAAAGGATCGAGAACTAGAGGTAATGTATTTCAGTTGAATCCTACTAAGATGACATGTTTGATAACTAGGATTGATGACAGTTGGTTATGGCATAAAAGGTTTTTTCATATAAACTTTGATAATATTGTCAAGGTGAGCACTACACTTGTGGTAAGAGATTTACCTCGAATTATCAAACCTACTAACATGATTTGCAAAGAATGTATGATGGCAAAGTAGAAAAGGAGTTCATTTCCCATTAAGAAGTTCACATCGACAGAGAAGTTGGAGATTGTTCATACAGACTTGAGTGGTCCTACTAGGTCTAGAGGATTCTATGGTGAAAGGTATTTTATGATTCTTGTTGATGATTTTACAAGAATGACGTGGATTGCATTTTTGAAAGAAAAATCTGAAGCATTTGATAAATTTAAGATCATGAAAAGCAAAATTGAGAATGAATCTGGAATGAAGATTAAGTGTCTAAGATCTGATAGAGGTGGTGAATTTACATCTAGAGAGTTTAACACCTTTTGTGAAATGAATGGTATTAAGAGACAACTTTCAGCCCCTAGAACACCAGAACAAAATGGTATTGCAGAAAGAAGGAACAGGTCAATAACTGAAGCAACAAGAGCTATGTTGTTTGAAAATTATTTGGCTAAAAATTTTTGGAGAGAAGAAGTGAACATAGCAGTATACACTATGAACAGAGTAAAAATCAGAGCAGATACAAATAAGACACCTTATGAATTATGGTTTGGACATACACCCTCAGTTAAGTATTTTAGAATTTTTGGAAGTAAATGTTATATTAAGAGAGATGATGATATAGGAAAGTTTGATCCTAGAAGTGATGAAGGAATATTTCTTGGATATTCTTTAAAAAGAAAAGCATATAGATGTTATAACAAAAGAACTAAGACTATTGTTGAAAGTGCAAATGTAAAAGTTGATGAGAAGTTTAAAATTCAGGAAAGAATACTTGATTATGAATCTGATGGAGAAGCACAACCTCAGCCTAACATTGAAAATGCAGAATTATTTTTTGAAAAAAATAGTGATTTGTTGAGTGAAATTCATACTGAAGAAAACAAAGAAGAAACAAAGAAGAAAGCAGATAAGAATCTACAGTCGGAACAAGATCAGTAACTATGACACCTAACAGGTATACTTCAAGACATCACCCTATTGAGCAAGTTATTGGAAGTTTAGATAGAGGAGTTTTGACTCGGAATAAGGTACATTTATGTTTGATTTCTCAAATTGAACCTAAGACTACTAATGAAGCTTGTGAAGATGAACATTGGATCAATGCTATGAAAGAAGAACTAGAGTAGATTGAAAAAAACAAGACATGGGAATTGGTCCCTAGACCTGAAGACAAGAATGTGATTGGAACAAAGTGGGTATTCAGAAACAAGATGAATGAACAAGGAGAAGTGATAAGAAACAAAGAAAGATTGGTATGTAAAGGATATTCACAACAAGGAATTGACTATGAAGAAACTTTTGCACCTGTGGCCAGACTTGAAGTAGTGAGAATGTTTCTAGCATATGCAACTTGCAAAAAATTCAGAGTGTATTAGATGGATGTGAAGTCAACATTTTTGAATGGTGAATTGGAAGAAGAAGTCTACATTGAGCAGCCTGAAGCTTTTCCTTTGACACAAGAAGGAGATATGGTATGTAAGTTAAAGAAAGCTTTATATGGATTAAAACAAGCACCTAGAACCTGGTATGCAAGATTGGATAAGTATTTATTGAAATTGGGATTTATAAAAGGAACAGCTGATAGTAACTTATACACAAAAGAAATTGAGAATGGTTTGTTGGTTATAGTTATATTTGTTGATGATATTATCTTTGGAGGAGAAGATGAAGCTAGTGACAAATTTGCAGATGAAATGAAGACTGAATTTGAGATGAGCATGATTGGAGAAATGAAATATTTTTTGAGATTATAGATAACACAAAGCAAGGAAGGTATATTTGTAAGTCAGACTAAGTATTTAAATGAAATATTGAAAATATTTGGAATGGAAGATTCTAAACCTATTGGAACACCTATGGTAACTAGACATAAGTTATCTAGCAAAGATGAGACACTAGCACTTGAGTGGAAAAAGTATAGATCTATTATTGGAGGATTGCAGTACTTGACACATACAAGACTTGATATAGCACATTCAGTGGGGATTGTAGCAAGATTTGAAGTAGAACCTAAAGAATCACATTATGTAGTAGTAAAGAGGATACTGAGATATCTGAAAGGAACAATGGATTATGGATTATGGTATGAGAATTCTGATGATTTTACTTTATGTGCCTATACTGATGCAGATTGGGGAGGTAGCGTTGATGACAAGAAAAGCACCAGTGGTGGAGCCTTTTTTTTTGGAGGAAAATTGGTCTCTTGGCTAAGTAAGAAGTAGAATTGTACTTCACAAAGCACAACAGAAGCAGAATATGTTGCAGCAGCAAATAATTGTAATCAGATTATTTGGATGAAGCAGATGTTGAAAGATATTGGAATAAAGTTTGATGAGCCTATTGTTATACATTGTGATAACACCAGTACATTGAGTATGTCAAAAAATCATGTTTTACATTCTAAGACTAAACATATTGAGATCAAGTATCATGTTGTAAGAGAGAAAGTTGCAGAAAAAGAAGTAAGATTGGAGTACATAAGTACAAAGGAGCAGATAGCAGATATATTTACAAAGCCTTTACCTAAGGATAAATTTGTGTATCTGAGAGGTATGCTTGGGGTTATGCCCCAACCTATTTTTGAGAATTGATGTATATGGTTGCATCCATCCAGTGGTATATGAGCCCTATCTTTCTTCTGGATTGGATGTTGGAACTTCCTCTATGGGGCAGTTTATGAGATGAGTCATGAGGACTCTTGTTATTGTATTTTTCTGAAAAGTGTCTTTTGACATTAAGTTGTTGTTGACTTAGTGATAGAATTTCTATCATTGATGTCAATGGGGGAGAGATATATATGAAAAACTTTCTGGATTGTATGAGAAAGCTGAATAAGAAAATGAAGCAAGATTTGATTTGATATTTTGCAGTATTGGATTTTTGGAACATTGGATGTTTTTCACCTATGTTGCCATCAATTCCAATGGGGGAGATTGTTAGGAATGAATGAAAAGTGTTTTGGCAGTCATTCTATAGCAGTTGTTGTTGCATTCATGACTTGAATTGTCATTGATGTCAACATAGTGATATTTTGGATATTAGCAGGAAAGCAGGTACAGTTTTGTTTCGCACACATGTTGTATTGTAGATTGGCTTTTGCATAGTTTATGGTATTTTATTTGGTGTGTTATTAACCTATGGTTAACAATGAAAAAAGAAATTCATTCATTTGTAAGAGTTATGAGCATTTTGGTGAAAGCAGTGTTTAGACAGTGTTTCTGTGTAGGGATGTTCAGAAATCGGAAGATATCTCTTAGCTAGGATGGAATATGATTTTGTGTAGTTAAAGGGATGTTGGAGACTCATTAATGATGACATGGTTCATAGTGAAAACTTTGAGGATATGTTTGGAGAAAGTTACAGTAACTAGAAGCCGACAATTTTATGTGAATTCTATGTGTAGCGTGTAGAATTTATTATTTTGTAATTGAGGACCGACTCATTTGTAATTATTTGAGTTTGGTATATAAAAAGGAATTTTTTCCTTATTTTAATGTGTACTATGAAGATTGAGATGTGAATATATGCATGAAGTGAAGAAAAGAGCTAATTCAGTGATGAAGGAAGACTTGTGAGTACAGAGATCTAGAATTGTGATCTTGTGTAGTAGAGAGTGTAGTTTTGGCATAGTGTGAAGGAGGTAATATATTTCATATTATTCTATTGAATAATTCTAAGATCTTTTGGACAGTGGGTTTAGAGATCTTGCCTTGAAGCTGTTTGGGCAGTGGGTCCTTCTATCTTCTATAAACTCTTAACCGGGTTAGAATCTTTTAACAGGGATTCAAAATCTCCTAATAGGGATTTATATGTACTGAATGTCTTTCATAAGACTCCTAAAAGGGTCCATCCTCTAACAAGGAACTTTCATATTAGTGCATCATTTTGTGGGCATCATTCCCACCGGGGTTTACTCTTTTCAAGAGGTTCCCTAGTTAACATATCTTGTGTTATTGTGCAATTGTGTATGATTATCTTTCTATGGTTGATCATTACACTGATTATATTGTTTAAAGCTATTGAATGGATAAATTATCTGATAACTGATTCACCCCCCTCCCTCTCAGTTATCTTGGGGATCTTTACTTTCTAACAAAATACTGAGTCAACAATCTTATATTATGAAAGTGTCGGCAATATAGAATCTTCATCTAACTTAACATGTTACCATTCTATCTAGCCTTCCCTTAATCATCATGACTGTTCATATGCCATGTTTCACTATTCATCTATCTTCGCATACCTTCATATTACTATAACATATTGATATCACTACCAAAACACATGCGACATTAACTAAAAGTCATACATATCCCAAATTGTCTGCCTCTAAATTCAAAAGCCATAATATATCATATATCACCTTGGCTAACCTAAACAGTAGTACAATATACTGTAAATATGATTTTGTACTTAGTCATTTTCATGACTATGCCTCCAACACTTATAATCACTTCATGCGAGCACTATAACATAAGTGTTGCCATAAATGGAAACCCTTAAGTCATCCATAGTGTACTCAAAACATCACTTTCCAACAATCTATCCCTTTTTCACTGATGGCAACTTTTAGCGAAAAAGACTAAGTGTCTAAAACACTATCTTCCATCTACTTTTCCTTTCCTATATACATATATAGATTCTTCTTCTCTTTCTTCTCTTCTCTCTCTCTCTTTTTTTATTTACAATTTTCTTCTTCTCATTTTTCTCCTCTCTTCTTCTCCCCCTTTGACATCAATGGAAAAGGTACATACAAAAATGCAAAATTTCAAAAGTTTAGGACTTAGTGCTTGCTCACCAATTTTAGAATATCTTGGAAGGAATCTTCCAAGGTCTTTAATTCATCAGTCCATGACTTAATCGACAGTTCACTAATATGGATTAGTCTATTCAATGCATAAGATGCAGTGTCTACTACCTTCAACTCAATGGGTACAAATTTCATTGACTTCTCAATCTTTTCCATCTCAGTGAGATGAGCTTCAAGAGTTCATAGCTTAGGAGTGATTAGACTCTTTAGAAAATTAAATCTTGCCACTAATCTCCCTTTCTATGTATCCAAAATACTTATCTTATCCAAGATTTTAGATGTCTTATTGTCTATTTCTGATATAGATTGTGAAGAGGTCTCACAACTGTCCATCATGTTGTCCAATGTAGCCCTATCCTTAGCTATAGTGTTATCAATATTCTTAATATGTCTAATAGGATTGATGCAATAACTGTAGACCTTTCTTCCTTGTGCAATACAACTTTTGGCTTTGATAGTAGTTTCTTTCAGAATGCCCAAGTCCCATGAGATAGACTGGCATACTTCCTTCAACTTCTTTTCAAGGTATCTCTTCTTAGCTTTATCCTCTACGATTTTCAACAGTGACTCATAATGGTTGTCAAAGTTGTCCAATGCCATGTTCAAGTTCTCAACATCATCCTTTCCTTGAAATGTAAGAGGTGTAGGGAGTATTTTATTCATATTTTCTACTTCCCTAGCAATCACCTTTACCTTCTTATCCCCCTTTTTTTCTGACCTTTCCTTTTCCAAGTAGAAAATACCATGAAAGATAGTCTCATTAGCTCATTTGCATCCATACTTTCCACATCAGTGCTTACTAGTTTGGCCATACTTGCCAACAATAAGGTGGAGGAGGTGTCAGGTTTTTGTTTGATCTCAACTCTTACCTCTTCTTCTTTTTCTGCTCCTATCTCTTCTACCTATTCTTCCTCTTTCTATGTTTCCTTCTCTTGTTCTTTCTCTTCCTATTTTTCTTCTATTTGATCTTCCTCTTTCTTTTCTTCCTCTTCTACTGTCATCACACTATCTAGATTTCCTTGAAAAGGGTCATTTAGATCAAGTGAGGTGTCAAGTGATATAGGCATACCAGAAATAAAGAAGTCTAGTTGTTTGTCCACTTTGTTTGCTTGTGTACTCTCCCCAGTTGCCTTAGAGATTTCTCCCATTCCTAAAGGTGTAGGCTTGGTATCTTTGGGAAGTAAAGGCTTCTTAGGCATGTCACTCATAATAATTTTATCCAATGCCTTCTATGCGTCTTCAATTACCTCATCATATTTCCTTTCCATTATCTTTACAAGTTTGGCCTTGGTTCTCAATAGAGGTTTCAATTCTTTAATGATTCTATCCTTTTCCTGTATGGAAACTACATGAAGCATGTCTTTAATAGCCTTATTTCTTATTTTTTCATCCTTAGCATGATCCAATTTTTTCTAATTTCTAACTTGCTATACAAGTCTTTAGGAATACTGGCTTCAATCTCTAACAAGTTTTCCTTATAAACTAGCAAGTGCTCAATCACTATATCTTCAATCACTGCTTGATTATCAGAATCATACCTTTCATAGTATGAATTCAATTTCATCAAATTTTCATCTCTTATTATCCTTTTCTGTAACATTTTGATATCCGTCTTCCATAGGTTTTCTTCCTTCTTCTATTCTACTTTTTCTTCTTTCTTCTCTGTTATCTTATCCTCTTTCTTATTTTCTTCTACTTCTACCTTTTTTTCCTTTGAGCTGCTTGGTTTGTTTGATCTTGTAGATCTCCTAGGTGTGCTCGCAGGTGCATCTTCATTTTCTACCTTCTCAGGGATGATTGATAAATCTATTATATTAGAAGTAGGACTTATTGTCTTTTCTACTTTAGAGGGAGGAGGTGCTTCAATTTCCATGGTGGAAAACCCTTCTGTCATCTTTGTCCTTACATCCTTTAATTGTTCCCTTGTGATTCCTTCCTTCACAGCTATGTCATCTACCATCTTTTCTAGCTTCCTCTTCCTTGTCCCTTTATCCTATTCCTCTCTAACCTTTTCTAACTTTTCCAAGTAAGTTCCCCATCTTTCTTCAGATGTATCAATTTCTGATGCCAATACATGTTCAACTTACATTGTAAGAACCTCAGAACTAACCTTATACCCCATAGGGTAGCACCATTTCTTTCTAGGCTCAACTTATTCAAAGCATGAACAATCATTTTCAACCATGAAATAGATTGTCTTTTTATTTATCAACTAACTCCTCAAGAATATTGTATCGCTCCTTCATTTACCTTTGAAGTATCTTAATCATTGCAAACAATTCACCATCTACCCAATTCTTGTTTTGTTTATGGTAGCTTTCTAATATTTGTATACCACTAGGTACACTATCCTTCCATGCTCTAGGGTGCATTCCAGGAAACTTGTGCTCAATGTGAATGTACATGTGAATCAGGAGTGAACCAAACCTAAATGCTTTTGACTTATCTTTCTTAATAATCCTCACATTATCCAAGAATTGTTATGCTAGGATCTCGCATAGGTTATACTTTGTATTTTTTTTTACCATTCTATAAGCGGTCATGATTACCCCTACTGATATAGAATTAGGTCGGCTACTATAGTATAACTTATATCCTAGTAGCATTGCTACCAATCTAACATGCTGGAATATGTCATTCACAATCATCACTCTCTTGTCCCATATGGAATGAGTTAGGTTTTCTACTTGTTTCTTGATGTTTTTCTCTTCCAATGGGAGGGCTCTAGTGTTGTCTAACCTAGTTATTTCATGAATCAATTGGCTACATATCTTTATGAGCTACTCTCCTATCTAGATGAATTGATCATGGATTCTGTTTAGCATAATTTTGAGCCATTCAGTCTCACATAACTCATTTATCAGGGTTAGCTTAATTATTGATTGGTCTTCCAAGTGTTTAAACTCTTCCTTCATTATCCTATCATACTCTATCATTTCATCTATCTCCTTATAGATCTCTACATCCTCTATCATCTCATACTTACAATGAATATAAGCCCTAATGTCTTCAACATGTAACACATCATAAGGGGTTTGCAAAAACACTCTTTCCAAATCATCCTCACAAGACTTAAATGGGTGCCTCTTAAACTTGTACCTTGGTCTATCAATAACATCATATATGATAGGTCCATCCATAGCTTTAGATAGAGTATATGATCTTAATATCTTAAGTATACTAAATTTTGGAACTTCTTCTTCAATAGATAATGCAATATGGTTGCTACGTGGCTTATGCACTTCTAAAATCTACTCTCTTTGGCCACTTCTTATCAAATGGTGAAGAAATGATATGCTTCAAGATATTTTATCCATTGCAAGGTGAGTAAATTCATTTATCACAATTATATCAACTTCACACACTGTCCAGTCAAACTTAAATCTCATGCTCATAAGATATAAATCTCAAAGTGTTGTGATCATAGATATAGACTCCATAATGTCTGTATATATCATATCTAAGCTTGCATGAGCTCATTCCACATAATCAAGGGTTGGATATAATATGGTGTCTTCATCCAATGCTCCCCCTAAGGCCATGATTAGACTTTTAGGTTGATGTAGTAATGTTGACATCAAGCGAAGACAAAGTAGCATCTATTATTTCTCCTTGAACCAAAGCCTTATTGAAATCTTTTACCTTCCATATATTTTATCATCTTCATCTGTTGGTTTCTTGAAATGATTCTTGAACTCATATATGTACTCATTAAAAATGTTACCACTATCACCAATATTATTCTTTATAACCACATCTAGTGGTCCTCTTCTATTGTCCATTTTATTATTCCTACAAAAAATTTCTATGTGTCCTAAGTTGTTTCATTTGAAACATGTAGGTGCTCTTCTGTCCTGATTAACTTGCTGCTAAAAATACCTTGCAGTATGCCAAAGGTTATTTCATTTGTAGCATGTGATCTTTTCTATTGATTCTTCTCTGATGTAATATTTCTTATATCTTGACTGGTCCGATTTCCTACATTTTTCTTTCTTATGTCCATATGCATAATAGTTATAGCAATAACCAGTAAAGGGTTTGAAAGGATTTGTACCTCTGGAATCTATTTTCATTTGTCCATTGGAAATTTGGCTAAGTTGATTACATAAATGTTGTCATTATGGAAACATATGATCCACATGAAGATCACACAAGTCAGAGAGCAAGTATGATAGAGCGCATTGCAAATTTGTCTAAGTGTGAGATAATATTTTCACTAGTGCACGTGGACAAAGTTTTTGTTTGTGATGTTGACTAGAGTAATTTCAGTGCTTCTGCACTTGAACATAGACTCTATGGTGACTAATTATGACCCATCTTAGAGCAAAAGTCATTATGGCATGTACGGAAGAAGTTATGATAGTTTTTCAAAAGACAGTGTGAAGCCGACAGGACAAAATATGAAGGTAGAATTGGTAAAGAGTTAAGGGATTATTTTGTTTATCAAAATAATGTCTTAACAATATAAAGGTATGAGATCCTAGATGTTTACCCTTGGATAAATTTATTTTGTAATATGGCAGCTGACCAAGTAAAGTTATTAGCCTTAATAACTTGTATAAATGTAATTGTAAAATGTAAGAAAGATGTATGTGATATGCGAGATCTATGATGTATATGTAATAGCGATAGTGAAAGAGTAGCAAAGAGATATTAATGCAAGTAGTATAAGGTTATGTACCTTGACGTAATTTTGTAATTAGTGTATATTTTACATTACTTGTTTGGGTAGTGGGCTTAGCTGGTAATCACATTTTGTACTACCAACTCCTAACAGGGTTGAGGCTTCTAACAAGGCCTATAGTCCCTTAATCAGGACTAATACAATATATTCTTGTAATAGACTCCTAATAGGGTCAATATCCTTAACATGATAATTTTAATTAGTGGATCTTTGTGGGTACCATCCCCACTGAGGTTTTCCCTTGGCTAGGGTTTCCTCAAGAACAAATCATGTGTTATGAGTTCTTTAGTTTTATTGCTATGCATGTTGTTTAGCTTCTTATGTTATGAATGTGTAAAGATAATCTATTATATCCATAATTGGGCAAAAGATAAAGTTTTTAGAATACTTATTCACCCCCCCCTCTTAGTATTCCCTATTTCTAACAATTGGTATCAGAGCTTAGTTACTTGGAGAAGAATCATTCAGGGAAAGCCTAGTAGCTTGAGTAAGATCTATATGGATATGGATCAACTACAGAAGAATATTGAAGAAGCTCTTGAACAGATTGATATGCTTACTGATGAAAGAGACACTCTAAAAGGGAAATATGATGATGCAAAGAACCTTATTGAGAAATTGAAAAAAAAGTTGGAAGATCTAAAATCTGAAAAGGAATCCAAAGTTCTTATTGAAGATTGTGATGACAATTTAGAAAAAGAAAATGAGATCCTTAAGCATGAACTGAAGATAGGAAGTTTGAAGCTTAGCTTGAAAGATGGAAATAGCAAGAATGAAGTGAATCTGAAATCTGAGAATGAAAGTCTAAAGACTGAAAATGAAGGACTGAAATCTAAACTTGGAAATGTAACATCTGAACTTGAGAAAGTCAATTTGCAGTATGTTGAACTTGAAAAATACAACAAGATTGTGAAAGGTGAACTGACTCAATCCAAGAAACAACTTGAAAGGCTATATTCAACTAGTGAGAAGACTGGTCTTGGATTTAACACTCTTAAAGCAAATGATGAAAGAAAGGAACCAGATCTGAAAGTATCTGAAAGCATAGATAAGAAGAAGTCTAATGAGATCAACAAGTCAAAAGATACACCTAAAGAAGAAGAATCATCAAAGCAAGAGGAGTCACCCAAAGGTATGCAAAGAGAATTCAAAGGTAGATGTTTTTCTTGTAATACTATTGGTCATATGAAGAGAGATTGCATAGGTTAGCAATTTAAACCTCTTAATGGTTATTGTTATAATTGTCATGGTTTTGGACATAGAGCTATTGAATGTAGAAAACCTAAGTTTATTGAGAATAAAAATAATAGTAGAATGTTTAGGAATACTAACAATGTAGATAAGAAACCTACTGAAGATATGAACAAAAGAAATGGAGTAATATGTTATAGCTACAACAAGGTTGGACACATTGCTAGAAACTATATATCATAGATTAATCCACCTGGACCAAGATATGGAAACAATGGAATTGTTTGTCAGATATGCAACAAGATTGGACATACAACAAGGTTTTCCAGAATGAACAATGGAGTTTTTCATCCTAACCCTAACCCTATAAATCATGAAAGAAGAAATGAAGATGCAAGAAATAGACAGAAAGGTTGTTGTAGCAATACAGATGAAGTGAAGTTTGTTAAAGGCATATATCAAGGACACATACTCAACATTGAAGGTAATCAGAAAGGTGAAGTATCAAGTGGTAAGAATGAATCCTTACTTGATCTATCCCAAAACACTTAATTTATGAAAATTATAGTAGATTAGGAACTTAGATTAGTGTAGAAGTAGATTTATGATGAATTGAGTCTTGCACAATTAATGCAAGGTATTTTATGATGTTCTAATGCTATGGTTAAGAGAGAAAAGAAAAATATTATGTTTTGCGAGATCACAAGAAGTTTTAAGTTTTGTAGGTTAGCAGAAACAACTTTTTGGAAAGAAGCGGCAAAAGAATTGAATGCAATGTCAGACCTAAGTGAGGTAGAAGTAATAAAAGGTTATGATCGGTGTTATTTGATCATCAAAGTGAATACAAGTGTTAAGGAGATCAAAGAGTAGTGATTGGAAGGATTTTGCAATGATTTGGTGAAGGATTTGAGTGTCGAATCTACGCAAGCCCTAAAATCATGAAATTGAGGTATTTTACTTGGTAGATCTTTGAATCGGTAAAAGGAATTTGAAGTAATCATGGATGTATCTTTAATTCACAATGTCAAAGACAAAAATAGACCTAAAGTAAAAAAGGAACTAGTAGAACACTTGGAAGAAGACCCTAATTTAGCTTTATCATCTGTACTAGACAAAGTTTTACATTTAGAGAATGTAAGAAGTTATCTTGGATGCAAGTTAGAAACCATTAGTGATAGTGATTTTACCAATGAGTATCAGAAGATTTACAACTAGGACATGTTATTAAAAGAAGGATATGATCATCTAAAAGACAATGAGATTGTTAAGTATGCATTGTAGTATGAGTTTGATAATGAAGAATGCACTAAGATAATCCTTAGTAGAATTCATAATGGAAAGTTTTGGCTAGAAGATAGAGTGATAGACATTACAGCTAATTTGATTCATGAAGTCACAGGACTGTCTAAATTTGGAGCTATTCCTTTAAATGAGAAGAACATGAGAAAATAGTCATTGATAACACAGGTTCATCCTATAATGGGAGAGGAATTGTAATTAGTAAGATCCAACAACATGATGTTAGATACTTATGCAAGATCCTAACAACTAAGTTTTGTGCAAATTCAAGAGAGGATGACATGGCAATTGGAATGGTACACATAGCTTATTTGATGTGTGTTGACAAAGTGCTAGTTGATATGTGTGAAATTATGAGAATTCAATTATTTGAGAACTTGGAGAAGATTAAGAAGGAAAATTATGCACAATTTAGATTTTCAACTTTGATCACTTACATGTTTTTCCACTTATTAAGAAGATTTCCTTACACCATTGCAAGTGACTAGAATAATGGACAAAATACAATGGAAAGGATCAATAAAGTGTATATGAGGCATGTTATTGACAAAGTAAATGAGAGTGCAATGTTGGTGATGAAGACTTTTCAGAACTTGATAACTAGCAGATCAAGGATCCCATAGTCTCTTGTGGAGAAATACAAAAATGAAGTATGTTTTATGGTTGATATTGACTTTACCTACATTGAAGCAGTAGAACCTAGAATTGAGTTCATAGACCCTCTTGGCTATGAAATATTTGAAACTGAGACAAAAGAATATGTGAATAGGCTACTTAAGTGCAAGGTTGACACTCACAGTAATAGATTTGGAACTTTTGAAGAAAATTTCAACTCTGCAAAGGCTATAATTGAGGAGAAGTAGTCTAAGAAAAGAGTTGAGAGTACTATTAAGAGAATACTGAAAGATTCAAGAATGACAAAGAAAGAATTCTTAGTGGCAAAGCAAATAGTAGCAACAATCAGAGATATTGGATAGAAAGAGATTTTGTCTGTACCTCCCTTGTCATCTAGTGTAGTACAATAGGAAGCTACACAAGTCAAAGTGAAAGTAGAGGAACCTGAGCAAGAACAAGAAGCAAGGAAACCTACTAGATCCTCTTCCTCCACACCTAGCAAGAGAGTGAAACAAATTGTTACTGGATCTAGTAAGAGGTAGAAAACATTGGTGCCACCAGTTCCTAGGAAAGTTGCAAAAATTAAACATGATGACACTACTATGAAGAAGAAAGCATGGAAACCTAGAGTTGAGAGAGTTAATGAAGAGATTATAAAAGATGGAGACCTTACTAAGATGAATAAATACTATGACCTCTATGACTACTCAGAGAGTTTGAATCTTGAAAATGCAGTGGTCAAGCACTTGATTCTAGCTAATAAGAAGTTTGACACTATTCAGGGTAAGATACCTGATGACTTATTCAAGAAAATTTTTAATAGGAAGAAGAGAGCACAAGAGGAAGAAAAATCTATCAGAAAGAATCTTGTGAAGAAACTATGTGATGTGAGAGATTATAAACATCTTAAACAAATTTTGAAGCCCCTTAGTACCCATTTAAGGACAAAAAGGAGAACCATTCAGATCGTGGTAGGACAATATGAAGAAGTGAATATAGAGACATAACAAGCAATAGTTAAAGTTATGGCAGAAATTATTGGAGAGCCATCAGTTGCAATAGAGCAAGAAGAAGAAGTAGAAAAAGAGGATATTCCCTCTCCACTGGCTATAAACATTGAAGAAGATTCTATGAATGTTGAAGGTACAAAGATTACCTTGGATACTGATTATAATGTATTCAAGAATCTAGAGAACATTGTTGACAATTCGACTCTTGATGAACCGGATAGAATTGTAGAAGCAGATCAAACCAAATCTATTTTTGAAGAACCTAAAGTGATAGAAGTACAAGCACCTATACCCTCTAAAGTATAAATTAGTCTTAGTCCCGAGAGTGGAAAGAAGAAGAAAATTGGATCTTTGTTTGAGGATTTGGGAAAAGAAGTAGATGATGATGATCAGATGGGATTGATCACATCTTTGAACAAAATCATTGGGAAGAATAAGAAATTTAAAAGTCTAGAAGGATGTCTAAAGGACCTTACTGAAAAGTTACAAGGTGTTGTAACTACAAAGATTGTAGAATCAGACCCTCTAAAGAAAGCAAAGAAAGTGATGAGAACTTTTGATGATGAGTTCACTAACTTATCAGAGATTGCAAAGATAAAAGCACAGGCAGACTATGAGGCTGGAATGCTTTTGAACATCAGCCAAAATATCAGAAATGATATCAATAGTCTTGATATCTGTATCAAGGACTTGAGGAAGAATTTGGGAACAAGAAAATCTTTGTAAATACAGTGTACAAAACCAGAGACTTTGACAACAGAAGAAGATCAAAAGATCAAATTGAAGGAAGTGGAAATTCAGAATGAATCTAACCTTCTTTCTAGCCCTAATGTGAAGGTATGTGATGTTGAGAAGAAAGTTTGGAAGCTTTATGATGAAATCAGAGTTTTGCAAGATGAGAGAGATAGAAAAATGAGAAGACTAACTCTTTTGAGAGAGCATATTTCTATGAAGTTAAGTGTTATTGAAGAGCAGTTACAAGAATGTCTTACAGCTAAGATATCTTTTAGAAGTTTAACTTTGAGACCCTTCAAGCATGTCAAATAGCATCTTACGGACTGAGCACACTACTTAATGTGGTAGATTCCATTAAGAAATGATGGGAGAAGGAGATAGAAGCTATAAAGATTGATTTTGTAGATTGTGTTGCAAGCCTACCGGCTTTGCAATAATGGATTAAGGTATAATCTTTTTGAGATACAGTTTTGTAGCCCTCCCTACCTTTATTTTGTCATTGTTGTCAAAGGGGGAGAGATATTTAGTAGAAAATTGATTGTATATGATAAGGATTGATACTCTTAGGGGGAGTATTGTATTAGAGATAATATTTTTTGAGGTGTTATAAGGATAGTATATATATGTTATACTATGGCCACAATTTTGACAATTTTGAGATTTTGGAGTTGCACACTTAGCCTATTTTCTCATATGTTGCCACCAATGACAAAGGGGGAGATTGTTGGCAATTTGGCTGAGTTGATTACATAGGTGTTGTCATTATGGAAACATATGATCCACATGAAGATCACACAAGTCAAAGAGCAAGTATGACAGAGCACATTGCAAATTTGTCTAAGTGTGAGACATTATTTTCACCAGTGCACCTGGACATAGTTTTTTTTTGCAATGTTGACTAGTGTAAGTTCAGTGCTTGTGAACTTGAACATAGACTCTATGGTGACTAATGATGACCCATCTCAGAGTGCAAGTTAGTATGACATGTACAAAAGAAGTTATGACAGTTTTTCAAAAGACAGTGTGAAGCCGACAGGATAGAATATGAAGGAAAAATTTGTAAAGAGTTAAGGGATTATTTTTTTTATCAAAATAATGTCTTAAAAATATAAAGGGATGACATCCTAGATGTTTAACCTTGGATAAAGTTATTTTTTAATATGGTAGTTGACCAAGTAAAGTTATTAGCCCTAATAACTTGTATAAATGTAATTGTAAAATGTAAGAAAGATATATGTGATATGCGAGATCTATGATGTATATGTAATAGGAGTAGTGAAAGAGTAGCAAAGAGATATTGATGCAAGTAGTATAAGGTTATGTACCTTGACCTCTTTTTGTAATCAGTGTATATTGTATATTACTTGTTTGGGCAGTGGGCTCAGCTGGTAATCACATTTTGTACTACAAACTCCTAATAGGGTTTAGGCTTCTAACAAGGCCTATAGTCCCTTAATCAGGACTGATACTCTATATGCTTGTAATAGACTCCTAATAGGGTCAACATCCTTAATAGGATACTTTTGATTAGTGGATCTTTGTGGGCACCATCCCCACCAGGGTTTTCCCTTGGCTAGGGTTTTCTTGAGAACAAATCATGTGTTATGAGTTCTTTAGTTTTATTGCTATGCATGTTGTTTAGATTCTTATGTTATGCACGTGTAAAGATAATCTATTATATCCATAATTGGGAAAAAGATAAAGTTTTTAGAATACTGATTCACCCCCCACTCTCAGTATTCCCTATTTCTAACAGTATCCAAGTTTGTTGCATCCAAAGCATCTACCTCTGAAAGGTATGATCTAATCTCTAGGTCTCTCAAGAGTAGGTCTTGCTTCAATCTTTGCTTCATATGATTCTTCATGAGTCTTAAAACATTCTCCTTCATTTTATCCTATTCTAGTCATGTCTCCTTTAGTTTTCTATCTCTCTCTTTGTTCATCAATTTTATCACTACTCATATGTAACTTCTCAATGTGTAACTTGGATTGAGTGAGTTCAACTTTTATGATCTGATTGTACTTCTCCAATTCCATACATTTGTCCTTGTAGTGATCAATTTCTATTTGCATTTATCCTATTTGTATATTTACTTCTTTTAGAGTCTCTTCAACTTTGTATCTTACATCCTTTTCATGTTGAATATCTTTAATCATCAGAAGATTAATTTAATCTTTTTCTTGCTCCAGCTTCTTTATTTGGTCTGATGTATCATTGTTTGAATCATCCTTGATATTTTCCATAAGGTCTTGTCTTTGACTTCTTGACAGTTCAAGTTGTTCCTTTAGTTTCTTGATAAAACATTTTGCCCTTCTTAACTTGAATTTCAATTCACCATTCTCAGCCTTTTCTTTGTCTAGGTCATCAAGTACTACTTCAAAGTTCTCTTGAAAAGTTTTTGAATCCATTCTGAGCTCCCTTAAGTTGTTAGGCTTTCTCTCTAAGGTCCAATAGCTCTGATACCAATTGTTAGGATTAAGTAATACTAAGAGGGGGGGTGAATCCATATTAAAGCACTTCAAATTAAACTTAAACCAATTGCAAATAAACCATATAAATGCTGAAATGAAAATAACATAAACACATAACACATAACTCATAATACCATTATTTTTTTTCGAGGAAATCCTGGCTAAGGGAAAACCCTGATGGGAATGGTACCCACAACTATGCACTAAAATATAGAATCCATGTTAGGAGATCTAGCCATGTTAGGAGCTAAGTATTACATAGTACATTTCCTTGTTAGAGGAATAGAAACCCTATTAGGGGTATACAAAAACCTTGTTAAAGGTATACTGAGCTTACAGGTCTTACAATCAATAATTTAGTAACAAAAGTGTTCTTCAAGAGTGAACAATACAACCATCTACTATACTTTGATAGTTACATTTGTAGCTCTGTCAACCTTTGATCTCACCTATGCTATCTTCCATTACTAATATGCCAAATTTGTATCCATATCATGTGTTAGGAATGGAAACTCTAAGAGGGGGGGGTGAATCAGTGCTCACTATATTTAATCTTTTTTCTTTACTCTTGAAACTTAACTTGAATGCTTAAGTACTGAATTGAACATAAACATAAACAAGATACATAAACACAACACATAACACCAATATGGTTATGGGGAAACCCAAATAGGTAAAGACCCCTATGAGAATTGACACCCATTAAGAACTGCACTAGTGTCTTAGGATCCTTGTTAGAAGATTTGCAACCCTGTTAGGAGTTGTTCTTTACAATGCTTTTAGTAAAGTGACCTTGTCAAGGGTCGGTCCCTATTAGGAGTCTTTTACAATAACCCTATTAGGAGTGGGGACACATTGTCCTAGAGCTCACTTCTCAAGTGGTGAAGGCTACAACCTTCTAATCTCAGATACACACTATATCTGCTGGATGAATTGGTGATGTGACACTACTTGTCTGATCAGTTCCTTTTATGCATTGATTCTTTGACCTCTTGAAAAGCTCTAATACATTCTAACTACTCTTAAAATACTTTTTCTCTACTTATCTTATCTCTATATGCACTTCCATGCCTTATTACAAGGGCACATCTAATATTTATATGCGCTTGACAAAACAATTAACTAGGTCGGCCTATAACCAATTACATACAATGCTTCCAAGTGAATTGGCTCAAGTGTGTTTACAAACAAACATAATTACATGTCTACAACTTAATTACAATAGGTTCATAGCCTTTACAAAACAACAATATCATCGCTAATCAAATTACCAACAGTCAGCTGCATACTTTGTTTTGTTCTGGGATTCATTGTTTGTGCTACTTCAACTGTCTGTATCTTTGCCATACTGTATCTTCAGATCATGTGCTCTTAGAATTATCATGAATATACTATAAAAAAATTATCTTCTAGGGCACATACCATAACTTTGTCATATGCATGTGCACTGATGCTCTATTAACTATCCAGTCTTCTATACTTAACCAAATTCTGATCTTCTGATAATGTGCACTGACTCCAAAACACTATATGACTTTTTTTTCATAATGAAAACACTAAATCTAGTCATATACAATAATATATTCAACTTTCCAACAATCTCCCCATTTTTCATTAATGGAAACAAAGGAATATGGCAAAGTTACTAACTGTACCCTTATACCAAAAATCTTTAACATACTCTAACTTATATCTCTCTTATACTCTTTACTATGCATCTTCTTTACATATATATAAGACTCCATATTCTATACAATAATCCCCCTTTGAAAATAATGAAAAAGGTGCTCCAAAAATGTATCTACAAGTACTTACAAAAAAAGTACATCCGGATAAGAAATCTGCAGGTTCTGGATCCCTTGTTTCCAAAATGCAATCAATGCATTAACAATCTATAGATGGGCGCATAAGGCATATTGTAGCTTCTCCATCTTCTCCAAGTCTATACTTAGACCTTGATCATATGTCACCACAGTGGGATTGATCTCCTTGATGTTTTGATTTAGTATATTTGGAGAGGGCGCAAGAGCATTCCTGAGTTGTGTTTGCCTTGCCCTTATCTTAGACATCTCTTTCTAAACTTTTTCTATCTTGTCTACTTGTCCCTGATATAAATGGTTACACATGTTAATGTCTGAAGTAGAATCTTCTACTGATTTTCTGACTTGATCTATCATGACCTCTACCTCCTAGATTTTCTTGTAATGATCACCAGTCAGCTTATCCTAGTTCATACAATTAGAAATGATCTTCCTTCCCTTAGTTGCAAAATCTTTCAAGGATGCTTGACCAATCTTTAATGAGTTGAGGTCAAGTGTAAAGTTTCTAGTTAGCTCACTCAATCTTTTCTTCTTAAATTTTTCTTCTCCAACTTGGGATGCAGATTCTTCCAAGCTAGAAACATTAGTCTTAAAGCTTGTAAGAATGGTGCTAACATCATCAACTGTATGAACCTTAGACACTTTCTTGTCTGAAGGTAACATTCTATTTAGAATGTTGAATAATTCAAAAAATAAAGGGTTCCTCATTACCTACTTCTCTTTTTCTTTCTCCATAGCTAGGACACTAATCTTAATCTGGTCTTCTTCTCCCCAAGAGTCCAAGCTAGTGGTGTCTGGTGTCAAACTTGAAAATAATGATGCTAAGGGTAAGGGAGTGATAGGAGTGTTATCTATCACTTCTTGCTTTACTCTAATTGGCTTTTCAATTGATGGTTCATCTATTGGTTCACTTGCTTTTACCTCTTCTTCTCCTTTTTCCTCTTCTACCTTTTCTTCCTCTTTTTATGTCTCCTTATCTTCTTCTTCTCTTGTTCGATCTTCTATTACTACTTCTTCTTGTAGCTTAGGTGAATTGTCACTGCATAGAGTTTCAACCTCTTGTATGCTCACAAAGGCTTCCTCAATCTTATCCAAATCTTTATATGTGGCTTCCATGGCTGGTTGGTCAGAATAATACCCTAGTAACTTCAAGGATTGGACATCCTTTCACAGTGATTCATTGCTTAAAATCATCACACGTCTACTTAGAATATCAAGCTGAACTTCATTAAATGTAGCAATCCTGGAACATGAGCTTGAGATGGTGGCTACAAAGTCTATGCTTTAGTTATCTTCAAAAGTCATCAATACTAAAGTAAAGGTATTACTACAGGAAATTTATACAAAGAACTGAAACTACAACTTAACTCACAACTTAAAGGAAATGCTTAGTAGTAAACTAATAATGCTTTGAAAGTAAATCTATGCTATAGGAAACAACCGATGGCTCTACTACCAATGGTTGTAGGAGAAACTATGCTTATCAACTTCAAAGAAACTTTACTAAGTCCTACTTGAACATGAACAGGGAATTCACCTCCTGCATGGGCCCCCACGAAAGTGTGAATAGATTTTTAAAATCTCGAACTATCATATATTCATTTAACAAAACATAAGTACAAGATGGAATATCAAAGTGTATTCATGTTGTTGCTAGATTACAATATAAACTCCTCAAAACATCTAACTAGCTCAGAATCATAAGTTCCATCTTATTTAAAAGGAACTGAGAAAATAGAACACCTAAAAACTAGGTCCTTCATTACATAGCATAACAACTTTAGTTATAAGAATTACAACATCATTTATGCAAGAGGATAAACCATATTTAGTGCTTCAATAATATAGGAACACCCAATAACTAGATTGACCTGGTCTGTGACAGCAATCGCAAGGTTATGGAAGTAGTGGAGCCATGATAAATTCTAGAAATAGTTATTCACCTTGAAAGAACCACTTCATCATTGAGCCCTTACTCCTTGCTGAATTATTCTTCCCCTGCAAAAGGTTAGCATACAAAAATCCACAACACAAATCCAAGGCAAAGATTTATAATAAGTTTTCCTATTTTAACACATCCTTGTCACACAACTGCAGGAACAATGCCCATTAACACTAGAGAAGAGAAATACCAAATTTCATCATAATATCCATTTGTCTATATATATATTCAATATTTTCCTTTAGTGTCAAAAGTATTAGATATACACATGGCTAAAGCATAGAAACATAAAAGTCTACATAATTTTTATGAAAACCATAAGATATTTAAGTCTAAACTCAAAAAATCATAAACAAAACAACCCATAAACTAGACTCATCATTCCCCCTAGCTTAGCTATTTGTTGGTTCCATAGCAAACATAAAATTCTTCAACATGGCTGTCAGTCTGTAATCAGCAGTTGTCTTCTATCTAGAACCTCCATTGGCAAGGCTCCAATAGAATCCCTTTGTCTCTCTATGTCTTTTCCACTTTTCCTTTTCTCCCTTCATATCATAGCTATCCAAATTTTCTGAGTTGGCTAGGAGAGGAGACATCAGCAATGGCAGTTGAAAAGTTAGTTGGATCCAGAAACTCTCTTGCTCTCTCCCCAAATAAATATACCAAGGTGCTTGCCAATTTTCCATGTCAAAGTTTAGGGGTGAATGTGGTTCCTTATTTCTCAGCTCCCTAGATAAACTGATCTAATGCCATTGAATGGCATTTCTAGCTTCAGGCAATTGAGAATTCACCAGTTGTTCATATGCATCAAATGCTACATTTCTAAGTAGCTAGATGAGCTTACTGCCTGATTCAGAGGGGGCAATTCTTAACCAATCATAATAGAAAGTTTTAGGATCTTTTGCTTCAGGTCTCAGATATAGGGGAATTTCTTGTTCTAAATCCCTATACAACTTGGCTTGAGTGTCCCAACTAATCTCATTCTATACCCAGGACATAAGGGTCCTATGTTGGATGTCCCCAACATATAGTAAGGGGTTCCAAACTCAATCATTTGGGACTACTAGATTGTGGAGGAAGAGTTCACACAGAAGATTTTAAATGGCTGCAAGAGAATTATTGAAAGCTTGATAAAACTGTGTAGGCTCTAGCAATAAGGGAGATCTATCTTGCATAATGCAGGTCATTTGACAGTTCAATATTTGTTCTTTAAAAAATAGGGCATAAACTGGTGATGGAGACATATAGCCCATTAACTCAGGGATAAGGGATGTAACTTTGGTAAGTTTTTCTTGCAACTATTCCACTTTTTCCTCCTGCTCAACAATCTCCTAAAAATGTTGGTCTATAACTCTATTTAACTCTTTCCTCTGTTTCCTCCATTGTTCCCTTTCTGAATTTAATTGATTGGACAACTAAGAAATAATGGATAACAGGGACACAAAACTAGACTGGCCTGACATGGAATTGTAAAATTTTGCATATGTTGAAGAGAGAATAGGGGGCTTACCTTCTTTTGTATTTATCCCTTCCTTAGGATCTATCCAAACCACCATGGCTCTCTCAGTATTAGAGCATTTTTTTGCAACAAAGGCCAATGTATCTAAACCCTCATTTAAAATTTTCTCTACTACCTTATTAACAAGGTCTGTATCAATATCAAGGTTTTCTTCATATGGACTCCTTTCTACTATAAGAGAAAATCTTGGCTCATCCTCTTCTATTATATAACTCTCTGAGTCATCACTATTTGAGTCATCTTTCTAAGGATTCATGGAGGTTGAACCTCTTTTCTAAAATACATAAGCTTGCTCTTCAGAGCTGGAGTTGTCACCAATTACAATGACTTCTACATTTGTTGGCTTATCAGGAACCTATTCTATTTCAATATTAGGAAACCCTTCAAATGTTTCCTTTTGCATAATCGCAGTCCTATGTTCTTCTTGCTCAAAAAGTTTAGGTTGTATTTTAGCTTCTTGTTGAATGTTTCTAAACTCTTCTTCCTTTTTCCCAGAAGCTTCTTGTTCAAAATTTGACTCTTCAAATGGAATATCTGCAGTCGCATTTGAATTCCTCCTTTTACTTCTCCTTAATGGAGTTTCTTCCTTCTTTTCTTGAACTTTCCTTTTTCTGGAAGTGCTTGTGGCTATAGGAGAAGATTCCTTTGTCTATTTACTAGTACGAGGATTATTTTTCTTATTCATGTCTTTCTGAGAAACCCTCTTTATCAGAGGAGCAACTTCAGCCTTTCCTACAGAAGTCTCCTCTTCCTCTTCATGAACTGACCTTGAAGTAGAGGAGGAATTAGGATTCCTAACCCTAGATTTCTTCTTGGATGAAGAACCTTGTCTAAGCTCAATAATAATTTTCCTAACCCCTTTATTAGTTTGAATTCTCTACCCCACTCTTTTCCCAATAGGTTTTGAGGTTGGTTCTTTAAACCCTTACAGTAGAAATTCATCCCAACAAATTTCTGAGTGCTCCCTTAAAGCTTTCTCAACTATCAATTTTACTAAACAGTGATGTGAGACAAAATTATGTTTACCCTCCTGAACTAGAGTGGCCTGCTTTGACAAGATGCTAAACATGAAACTAGGAACATTGATGGGCCTATTGTCATGCCTTAGACAACTCAAAAAATTAAAATGAATGGAATGTAGGTATGTATGTTGTCCTTCACAAGTAAAATATCTAATGACATGAACTGCACATTGCCTAAATGGCTTTGGAAGAGATAGTTTGAATGTACCTTGTTTCCAGTCAACCTCAAGAGGTGGGTCTGAATGCAGGGTGAACTCACTAGTGCATTTGACCACAAATTTTGACCAAAATTTTTGACCAAAGTGCAAAATGGTTTTACTTGGTTGCATTATAAAGGATAAATTTAGACCAACTATGGGTTGGTCAAAATTTTGACCAAAATGTGTATAAAAGTTTTAAAAAAAGAAAATGCATCTCCATTTCATTTTATGTTGTGCGCGCGCGAAGATCATATACGAACGGAGTGAAGCTGGGAGGGAAGATTGCAATTTACTACCTTTCTACCACTACTCTTCACTATCAACAATTCCAAGTATGTTGTCTGCTTTTTGTTTTCCTATGAATTGTAATGACAGTGATCTCCACATTGTGAAACATTAGCAGTTCATGTTGCCACTGGTGTTTCATTTTGCTTTGTCAACTAGATAATAGTAACCTTTGGTGTTTCATTTTTCTTTGTGAAAAATTAGCAGTTCATGTTGCCACTGGTGATGGCCCTTCTAACCTTATGGCCCTTCTAACCTTTTCTTTAGCCATCCCTAGGCTTCACCAGGAGATTATCGATGATGCTAGCCGAAGGTTCTATAAATCGCGCTAGAACTATATAGTTCTAGCACGATTTATAGAACCTTTGGCTAGCATTGAATGAACCAAATGGGTGAGTGAATTAGTAATTTATAGAACACAGTTCAAAGCATTGAATGAATCAAATGGTTTATGTAGATTATGGGAAAATGTTGTGATCACAGTGAAGAGCAGTGGTAGAAAGGTAGTGTTAATGGTGGCTCAGTATAACAGTGGGTGAACCGACCACATAAGTCATATATTTTATGTTGGGAAACATTCTAATATGTTGAGTCGATGGTGTTCCAATGACCAATTTGACACAGAAGTGTCGACAAGGACACAAAGATTGATAAAGCCCTAAGTTTCAAGGGTTTGGGGTCCCAATTTGCGGGTTTGGTATCTGCAGAGCACTGGAGTCTAATTGCTTTAGGATTTGGGAAATTTAGGACATAAATAGGCACTATCTAGGAGTTGAGGTGTATAAGAGGTCATTAGTTTGCACTTCCTTTGTTATTTGAGCATTTTCATGTGTCAAAAATAGGGTATCAGTCATACTTACCAGTGTTTGTCCAAAATAACAATATAGAAGCTTTTGGTATGTTGTAGAGTCTTGTAAAAGGTAACTATAAATGTGGTTATCTCATTAAGTGCTTTGAGAAAAGAAAGAGTTATTTTCATTACAAATTTGCAGCATGGCCAATAGGCAGGGTATTGGGCTTTGGGGTCTAATTTGTGAAAACTTTGTGAAGTGGGATCATAGGTTGTGTTGGGATATTGTAACCAAGAAAAGTGAAGACAATAAACTCAATTCCATCTTTTAGGGACCCTTTGAGATTACCTTGAGAAGTCAGGCTCTTGAGCATTATAGGTTTGGGTAGGCTACAGTGCCTATACCTCTGAAACTTATTGTGAATTGCAGTCATAGACTCCCTAGATCATCATGGAATTCTGTAATTCAGATAGTTCATTGCCTTATCTATGTTATTTCTTTCTATCATTTTTAATTAGGATTGCCTCATCTTTTATTAGTGAAAACTTATCAAATAGTTATATTCCTTGTATATTCTATTGCTTTCTATTAATGCTTCAATATATATTTTCCTAGAAACCTTATCTTTTTCAAAAGAACCCATTTTAGGCTTTTGTAGACATGCATGAAAAATGTGGTAATATAGACGGGTAGTGAACTGTTTGAAAAATTACCTCAATGAAATGTGGTCTCATGTTTCTTAATTTGTCCCAAGAGCATTTCAGAAAGATACTACTCATAGTTCATAGAATTAACTTATCTCAAAGAGAAATATCAATACTAGAAGTATACCTTTTTTTTTTTAATCAATATAATTTCATGAATTAATGACTATGAATGAAATTCATGAACTTTATAAATTACTTATCTCTTTATGTTAATTCTAATGGAGACACTTTATATTTCCTGGAAATCTCTCCAAAGATGCACTCAAGTCTAAACTGTTAGTTGCTCCAAAGAATGATGTCAAATTGTACCATAAAAGCCAAGAACATTCATGAACATCTCTCCAGTCCACTAGAAGAAATTACCTCCACATTGAAGAACCAAATCACAATCTACATAGACTCTTTCTCTTTGAGAGATGTCTCAGTTTTTCTCTATAAATCCTGGATGCTACAATCACTTTCACAAATTCCTTGAAAATTTTTCTAATGCATTGTTCAGTTAAGAAGAATGAGCCTTGAGAATATCGGTAGCCTCTGCATGAACTAATGCTTTATTTCCACCAAAGAACACTAAGGGGATTTTTAACAAAGGTTATAGTTGTATGTGCCTTTCTCAATATGTACAAAAATGAAGAGAAAAACCAAGCACGTGAGCTGCTTCACACATAGTTATGGGTTTTTCTATGATTGACATCTTCTTCAAATGGAACCTTCTCCCCTTTATAACATCCAATACGAAGGAGAAGTTACTCCTCTTCCTCATGTCTATTAAGAGTCACAACCCTTCACAATTACCACTTTTTGAAACAACACAACCCTTCATAATTTTCATTTTTTGAGAAGGTCACAAGCTTTCTTCTTTTTATTTCTTTCTTCTTTCATTAATCCTCTCTTGATTTATATCCTCCGTTCCCTCTTCTCCATAAATATGGATCCCTCTGTGAATTAAGTACTGTGTCATATTATTATTGCCTGATAATTCAAACTAAATCTCCTTTTTCTGCTATTACCCTATTTCCACATCTAATTTCATCTCAAATATTATAATTCTTATTTTATCTACTTTTATTTCTGCCATAATTGTGTTGTGGACCCACTCTAACTTGAGAATGCATTTTCCCTTGTATTCCTCTTCCATTCAACACCTATTTGTGCTTGCATATTTTGAGGAGACACATCTGTTTGGAAAGATGTACCCATTTAAAGGGGTCATATCTCGTCATTGCTGTCTTGTTGATTAGATCTACACTTCTCATTCTTGATAAAAAAATTGCCCCCTTTCAAATGAAGCTACCTTCTCCCTTTTATACCTCATAGTTTGAGGGAGTCACAACTTTTCCTCTCATGCCTTTTGACCATTCATTAACTTAATTTTAATTAAATTTATGTTAAATTTTATTTTTATTTTTTGTATTTTAATTTTGTTATTATTATTATTATTTAATATTAAATCCTATTTCAGAAAGGGGACATTACAATTAGTGAGACCATGTATCAAACATTTCGTTATCCTTAAATTATGTAGATAGTCTGAGTATTCTTACCAAATGAAAACAAGTCTTCCCCAATCCAACTTGAAACAATTTTTGGAAGCTACATCATATTTTGTGAAATGTTTAGTGTAGTCAATATGTTATAATGCTTCTTTCCTCCATGAATATGAACATAGGTGTTCCAGAAGTGATTTGTGAACCTTTGACACAAAAAATTTGAATTTAAAGGCCCCATAGGATTCTGGATCACCTAACTGAATTTTTTCCGTGCTTAGCAATTGTGGAGAGCATAGGATTTATCAATGTAATAGAGAATAATTATAATCTAACTTTATATTTACATATTTATCAATGTATATAGTAATATCAATTATTGATATTGATATGTATGTATATATATAATAAATTATTTCTCATAATAATCATATAGTCAATATTATTTATCTAATCGATGTTACAAACATCAACACTCCAATATTATTTACTTGCAAATATGGACCTCAAAAATATCAAAACATAATATGAGAATGGGAAAATTTGATTCGCTTGAATTTCGAAATCTTCACGTAGTTTGATCTGAAAATAGATTTAATTTACTAAACTATTCAAAACTTTCATCAAATTCAAAATTTTTTGTGTTATGAAATGTGCTAACTTTTTAGTTTGAGTTTTTTCCCTTCATTTTAATTAATCAATTTAACTTAATTATTCTTTAAGCAATGATAGAGGTAAAAATGGTGTGATTTCTAATAAAAGTTAGTCATAATTTAGATAACGTGTGGTTCTATTTATACAAATTTATACATTGGGTTTGTAAGTTTTTGAATAAACTGTAAACCCTTGTTTGCATAGTCATTGCCAATATAGAAAATTTTGTTTTGACCAAAACCCAAAAACTGACAGGATCTTCCTTCTCAAATGAGGAAAGCCTCAATTCATTGATTCCCTCAACTAATATAATTGTCTCTTTATCCGCTCCCTATAGTCCTAAAGAAATGAAAGCTATGAATCAAGCTTCTCAATTTAAGCTCTAGTTTCTGCATCCTTATCCTTTGAAATATTATATATATTATTGACAATTGTGTGATCTATGACTCAATGGAGTCGATCTCATCCTTTATGCTTTTTTTAAAAACTAGGTCATTTCAAGAAAAATTGATAGAACACATACATAACTTCATTAGCACATTCCTTAAATAATTTCAAGTGATGCTAAAATATATCAATTGTGTGCATTTTCATACTGATTAAAGGCTTCTACCTTTCTCTTATCTTTTATCTTACTTAAGGCATCCCACTCTTCTTTATTCTCAATGAGAGAGGAATGATCCTTGAAGGAACCTATCGAAAGCTTCAATTTTTGTTTTAGAAGCAATGAGGAATCAATGTTACCACTTAAATTCATCACTTGTCTTAGTAGTGTCTTGAACCTTCTTAGTATTTTCCTCTTCCTCTTTCTCATTAAGCACTATATTTTTCTCTAAAGGAACAATGTCCTATTCTTTGTTTCTAGTTGTGTTCCTTGAAGGAGGGACACCTATTTCACTTTGATCTTCTGCACCACTACTCTTTGGATGAGTAGTTTTCTTATCCTTCTTATCACTCTTCTTTGTTGTATCCCTCTCAATCATAGGAGCATCAAAGGAAAATATATATATGTCTTGTGTGGATGCATAAGGTATATCCTAAAAATTAATATCATCTATAAGTGCTTATTACATAGGAACAACTTCAACCTTCTTCATCTCCTCTATTATTTTAGTAGTCATCTTTTTAGTTTGTTTCTTTTTCCTCTCTTTCTCTTCTTTGTCCATTCCCATGATGGTATTCACCCACTTTTTGGGGCTGGAACTCTTATGCCTACATTTGAGACAATTGGACTCTTTCCTCATTTGAGAAGGAAGACCCAAAAAATGAGGACCCCCTCTTTTCACTTGGTAGTATTGTGAGGTTTTCACACCATCACCCCCATTTCAAATGGGGACCCCCTCTTTTCACTTTGGTAGTATGAGTAGTGGTCTTAGTTGGTACCAATTTTCAAGTCTCCAAGTTTGAGAGATGAGTTTGAACAACTTTGCCTCATTTACGAGTCAAGAGCCGGACCTTGAAATGTGAAGAGGAGAGCAAGATCTAGTGTTTGAGACTTGAGAGGTAAAGAGAAAGTAGGATGCACCATCAATGGTGACGGTGCATGAAAGTTATGAGAAACAAATCCAAATGGCATTGATATGGGTGTGAATTCAAGTCTGAATTAGATTGTGAACAAGGTATGAAATTGAGGTGAGAATGAGTAAGATCCAAGTATGATAAATGGACAAGTATGAATGTCAACATTCAATTCAGGAATGAATCCCACTAAAAATGGAATCAAAGAGAGTTATCACGAACCTAATTTCAATGAGGAATGACCAAGCAGAGTTTAGCTTTGGATGAGCTATGCCAATAAAGTAACTCCCATTACAACCACTTTGTAGCTCATTCAATAATAAATAGAGGCCACATACATTTCTTTTTAAATAGTGGCTATTAAATATATCATCCTGGTAGACCTGATGTTAAAATACATTTTGTATACAGGCATTTATTGCTTATGTTAATGATGTAATAAGACCCCATTAGTTATGCCAATAAAGAAACTCCCATTACAACCACTTTATAGCTCATTCAATAATAAATAGAGACCACATACCTTGAAGTGTGTGCCATCCAATTCTCTCAAACTTGATGAATCTGTTCTTTCAACATTTGTAGCAAAGCAAGGAATCCATAGGAAGTGTATGCTGATTTAGAGAGAGGAAACCCAAAGAAATAAAGTTGGTATCTAAAAGGGAAGAAATATGTTGTGGACCTGCCGTCTGAGGAACAATTGTAGCACAGATGAATTGTGGTAGAAGGCATGGGTAAAACGTGATTGGGTATGGATAAACAATACCAATAGTTCACTATCTAGATGAAGAATTATCTGATACATCTAAAAAATAAATTGGATTATGGAAGCTCTGAAGATTTCTTTATGGAGATTTAGAATTTAGCAAGCATTTTTCTAGCATCTCTTTTGTGCATTTTCATCATGAAGGTAACAATGAAAATAATGCCTTAGCTAATGTGAGGATTCTCCAAGACCATCTCTTTTTTCTTCAATGATGATGTGGAATCATGAACTTTGTTAGGAAGCATTCTACTGGATGATAAGTCACCTTGATTACTTTAAAGAGTATCAACTTGTCATTCCCAATGGTAGTTGTCTCTTAATCATTGGTTTGTTATATTTTGATGTGACCCTTTGTTCTATCCTTGGTGTATGTTGGTATTGAAGGCATTTGTATTGATGAGAGCTATTTATTTCAGTCACTGCTATGTTCTCACACATGTCATTGCCCTTGTGTTCCATTTATGGGTACTAAGGGCTTCCCTTTGGTAACAAGAGACTTGTTCATGTTTATCTACAAGTTGCAAACAATCATCCTTCTTCCACCAATGAGTCATTCCATTCAAGAAAGATCATGTCTGACGATATCAACACACAAAAAAATAGGGAGACAATTGCTAGACTATGGTCTAACTTAAAAAGAAAGGGTGATGGAAAATTTTATTGTCCTTGCAAACTTTGTAAGGGCTTAAAGACTCGAAGATATCTAATCAAAACAGTTGAGGAACATTGTAGGCAACATGGTCACATTAAAGGGGGAAATGAATTTCGTCCATTGGTATGTATTTTAATATTTTATAAAATACATAAGACATGATTTGATGATGACAACATGGTCATGGTTAATATAAGGTCATCATTTTCATATAGGTCAACGTCCCTCAGTTTCATGTTATGGACCATGACAATCTGGAGAATGTGGATTTCCAAATGAGGGAACATGGAGGTGTGAATATAGAAGTAGAAGGTAATGATATCATGGAAGAAGACCATGATGATGAAGAAGATCAAGATGATCATGATGATCAAGATGATGATGATGTTGATGCAGAGCCTGATGTACCTATACTTGAGAAGGCACACAAGCCCCTATATGAAGGCTCTGAAACAACTCTTCTTGCCGCTGTATTATTGTTGGTGAACTTGAAGGTTATGAATGGTTTATCCAACATAGCAATGACATGTATGTTAAGGTATGTCATCTTTTTTCATTATTTTAGTCGTAATTTCCTTACAATTAATATTGGGTGAATTGTGTAGCAATTAATATTCTTTAAATTAACAAATTATATTTTTGGTCGTAGGTTGATAGGTGAGTGTTTGTTACCACCATCAAACATTCTACCTCACTCATACTGAGAATTATCTACCATTATGAAAGATATTGGAATGGAATATCAAACAATACATGCATGTCTGAATGATCATATTATATATTATAAATAGTATGAATTTGCAACAGAATGCCCTATTTGTCATATTAGTAGATATCAATCAGATCGAATAACTAAAAAGGTCTCTCACAAGGTTCTTTGACATATCCCCATTATTCCACGTTTGCAACGATTATTCAAGTGCAATAGCTTGGCACAATTTATGGATTACCATGCACACAATAGAAGTTAGGATGGCATTATGCGAATGTCTGCAGATGGCTCAGCATTTAAGGAAATAGAAGAAAAATGGCCACACTTTAAAGAAGAACCTCATAATCTCAAGCTTTCATTGGCAACGGACGGTGTCAATCCGTTTGGAGAGATGAGATCTACTTACTCGGTGTGGCCTATTTTTGTTATCAAAAATAACATTCCTCCTTGGTTGTCCATAAAGAGGGAGAACATAATGTTGTCACTGATTTTTCCAGGTATCTTTTGATTTAATGTTCATCTAAATTAATTTATTATTAATAATCCATCAAAATGGTCATAATAATTATGTAATGTTTTTGTTCATTCAACTAGGTAAGTACCAAGTTAAAGATATCAATGTATATATTGAGCCCCTTATTGACGAGTTGATGGTGTTATGGAATGGGGTCACTATGTATGACATCTCTAGACCAATAGGACAAAGACAATTTCAATTCCATGCAATGCTTGTATGGACAATACATGATGCCCCTGGGCTAACACATTTTTGTGGTATGTTCTCTTCTTAACGCCTCTTTTTTGGTATGTTATAGTGCTAACACAAAGTTAACACATTTAATCCAATTATACATGATCTTTTAGGTCTTCAGACAAAGGGAAATTTTGCATGTCCAGTTTGTGGTCCAAAGACAAAATCTCGTCATTCAAAAAGTTTGATAAAGCAGGTGTTTGATGAGAATAGACACTTTCTCCATAGAAATCATAAGTACTGAATTACTGAAAAACATCTTTTCAATGGGAAAGAAGAGACTACATCAAAGCCATGGAGAATGACACCTTGCCTATGGAAGTTGGCATACAATAAAATAAATCATCAAGGTAATGTAATTCCATCTGATGGGTTTTGTTTCAAATTTATATTTTGATATTGTGTTTTTTTTACTGATGATGTAATTGATGCTTGTGAAGGTCATCAAGGCATTAATGACCAACTTCCAAAAGGACTAAAAAGTTATCCTACACAATTTAATAGGTTTTCGTACTATGAGAAACTCCCAATCATGCATTTGTTTGATCCTATGCATATTGGAAAGAATGTAACAGAGACATTATGGAAAATATTGGATGGAAGGCGTGACAAAGACCAAATTATCAAAATTTGTAGTGACATTGAAGAATCCAACCATGCAATGAAAAATTTTATTTGATCAAATAACAATGGAGACCAGATTGATACAAGTGCCCTTCCATGGTTATTGTCGGAGCAGCAGAGCAATGCTATAAAAGAAATTATAAAAAAAATACGATTTCCCACAGGATTTGCTGCAAACATAAATGATCTCATATCAAAGAAAAGTGAATTTGGTCCAGGGATGAAAACACACGATTGGCATATATTTATTAAGGTAATTCATATTATTTTTTATTCACTATATATTTGTATACTGCATGTGGTTTTCATTGCATTCTTTTATAAAATATTGACAAGATCATTTTACAAATATTGCAGTACATTCTACCTCTATCTCTCCCACACCACTTTGCCAATGGTGTCAAACAAGTTATATATGATCTTGGAAAATACATGAGGTGGTTGTCATCTAAAGAAATCAATAAAGAAGATATAAAATACTGGAAGAGAAAAATTCCTCTTCTTATGTGTGAAATGCAAAAGTGTCTACCTTCAACTTTTTTCAATGCACAAGAACATTACCTCATACATCAAGTTGAGGAGATTGAATTGTGTGGACCTATACCAACTAGGTCAATGTGGATGGTTGAGAGGCACTTGAAATTTTTGAAAGGCTTGGTTTGATAGAGAGCACATCCTGAGGGTTCTATGGTGGAGGGATATATGGTATACCAGACCATGGTGTACATTAGTGAATATCTTCCTAAGTTTGCAGCAAAGATCCATGTAGATTGTATTTGGGATCCCAAATCCATTAACAAATTTGAAGGGGAGTACTTGATGGGAAAAGGTAGATTGAGGAAAGTGAGAGGTAAGTCTAAGATGTTATTGTAGTTAATTCATTCTTATAAATCTGGTCGAGAGTGGGATGCAATAAATCTAAGATGTTTTTGATACAGCTAGTTGAGAGTGGGATGCAATACATTTGTATATTGAAAACAATTTTGATTGGATGACGGTATGGATTGAACGATGTCAAAAAAATGGTTTCTCATTAACATGGGAAGGTGTTGCTTCATTGGTTAGAGAAGCTCATCATAATGGAGATTCCAATGTTACTCCAATGGTAATTGATCTAGCACATGGTTTAAGAGGTGGACAGGTACGTACAAATTTATTAATGATCATGACTCATATGTTTCATATCAACTCATGATGTAAATAATTTACACACTTGAAAAATTGCAGGTCAAGCACCACAAAGCTATGTACTATCATGGCCACAAATTTCACATAAAAAAGTTGGATGACACAAAGAAAACTTGTGATTCTGAGATAAGTGCAGTTTTTGAAGTCACCAATAGATCATCTAGAAATGACATACATCCTCAAAAATCTCAAAATCAATACTATGGCATCTTAGATGATATAATTGAGTGTGACTTTAACTCCTTCAAAGTAGTTCTATTTGTTGTCAAATGGTACAGGCTACGACTGAATCAAAATGATCCAGATAGAACTGTTATTCAACATGATAATGGATTTACAATGATTAATACAAGGTTGTTTGAGCCAGTTGGAGATGAGCCCTATGTTCTTCCAAGCCAGTGTGAGCAAGTGTTTTACTCAGAGGTTCCACATAAACAGGGTTGGTCATTTGTTGTTAGACATGATCCAAGAGGAAGGCCGATAAAGTATAATGTTATGGAAGAAGAAGATACTGAAGATGATGAAGAAGCAGATGATGATGATGATGATGATGATGATGATGATGATGATGATGATGATGATGATGATGATGATGGTGATGGTGATGGTGATGGTGATGATGACGATGATGATGATGATGGTGATGACGATGGTGATGGTGATCATGGCAATGATGATGATGGTGATGCTGTTGATGGAGATGATGATGGTGATGATGGCGATGATGGCGATGATGATGATGATGATGATGATGATGATGATCAATGAAATAATTGAAATGCTTACATATTTATTGTGTTCAATTCTAATGATTACATATTTATGTTTTGCTTTAAATTGTAATGATTACATATTTATTTGTGTTTGATTATCACCCTTTTTGCAAACAGGCAATTGACTACAGACATTGTCACCCCGGCCTTCTATTGACGATCTTGCATTCCATACATAAGGTAAATTTGTTCATGTTTACGATGTTGCATATTGTTCATGTTATCTTCTAAGTTATTTTTAGCATACGTATCATGTAATATTTAGCTAACTTAAGATAAATGATTAACATATGCAGGAAATTTGATCCCTTTGGCGTGGATCATGCACAGTGACATGGATCGGCAGGTATAAGTCAATAAATAGACATAATTTTCTTATATTCTTCTTTTTTATCACTGAGCACGTATGTTATAAATAGACATATTATATAATCATATAATGTATATATAGACAAAGAAGAACCGTACGTATGGGTCACGACTTGATTATTCTATATATATTGACGTGGCAATATCTCATTTGATGGATTGCAGCACCCACCAAATAGGTACTTGTCAGATCTATCTACATTGAATGAGGGAAATGAGGGAATGCTAGATGAAAGTTCTACATGTAGTATGGCTAAAATAGGGAGATCAACTAGAGGTCAAAAGATTAGAAAAAAATTTGATAAACACATGGAATATTTCCTTCCTAATGGGGGGTCATGTTCTTATGATGATGAGACTAAAGGCAACATCAAGGTGCCCTTTCAGTACACACACATTGAGAAAGAATGGGTACCCAATGAGCTACCTCCAATTAATACTGATTTTTGTGTTAATGAGAGGATATATCACATTGCTCCATCCTCATTACATGGTTTGGGCCTATTTTCCATGGATGGGATAAAGGTATATTACAACAGAGTTGTTGAATTGTTCAAGTATGTCGGTCCGTGTTACAATTACAATGATTGGATGCGGATTGTTCAATATAAAAAAAATGTGCGTAGGTATGCACTATCAGCTAATTATATACAAAGGAAAGAAAATGATCAAAGTAAAAGATTTGCAATGTACATTGATGGGAGACCAAAAGCAATAGGTAATATTGCGGGTTTTATAAATTGTACGCGACCTTCATCAACTAATAAGCAACCTAATTGCATATTTGAGGCGCGTGAGGGGAATCAAGTTTTTGTATGTGCAATAAAATTAATAAGTGCAGGGGAAGAACTACTAATAGATTATCATTGAAATCGCATAGATACAAACAAAGTTACTATCATGAGGGTGGTAAGTACTATATACCATTTTATTAATAAGTTTTTTTTTGCTAAGTCTATTGCTTTTAGTTCGCTAAATTTTTTATATTTAATCTTTGTCACAGGACGATATGGATCCCGCACATGATAGAGGCCACGAGGATGCTTCTCCCACCTGTTCTTCAGCAAAGGTAAACCTTATTAAAATTGTACAAATTAGATAGTTGAAAAATGTTATATTATTACGTTATTTTATTTATGGTTTTGGATTTTTTATGATAGTTTTACTGATATTCCTGTCACAATTTGATGTTTAGGATAAGGGAAAAGCACCCTCGATAGTAGAGGCAATAGCTACCCCCAAGGATGATGATCTTTTTGCAGATTCGCCTAATGTTATAATCATGTTGAAGAAAAAAATGAAACAAATCAATAAAGATATAATTAATATTTTGTATGAAACAAATCCAACTAAGGAGATGCTCATGAGGCTAACTGAATTGAAAGCACTCGTACGTCGGTATCAAGTAAGCAGTAATGAATCTTTAGTTATAACAAAATCTCAATAAAGGTTAATATTTTATACTCTTTTATGTTGTGAAGTAAAATATATGTAATATGTGTTCTTGTTGTAGGATTTTATGGAATCTCTAGTACCTGGTCAAGGACAATGTGCGGATGAGGCCGGTACTAGTAGACCTCCGGCCGCCTCAGGTAAAATAATCCTTTAGTTGACAAGTTACAAGGAATTTTTTTTTTGGAACATTCAAAAACTTCTCAAGTTAACTCTTACTTTTATTATTTCAAAATGTCTTTGCTCACAATGTATTGTTCAGGTCATCAATTGCAGGAGACTCCTCCTAGCCAGGTTGTCCATAGAAGATTGCCGAGTGCAATGTCGGCCACAAGGGCCATGCAAACATCAACGCCTTCAAGGGCTATGGCAACTGGTAAATCATTGTTTTACTATATTTGGTTTTGTGCTAATTATGATTTCATAATTTGTACTTTAATCTTGGGTGCATCACATAGTGGATTATTTTTTTGGAGTAGGAGATACCCTGGTGGCACCACTTGGTACACCAGATACTGATAAATCTACATGTATTGGTGATAATTCACCACCATTTCCTAGATCTACCCATGTTACTAGCACAGGAGCTACGCAGACGTCATTATTGATTGACAATAATGAATCAATGCCTATAAAATATCCTCAAATTCCAGGTACTTTAAATAATTTTTTTTTATATTGTAATATGCATTTACCTATTCATAACAAGTTTTGGATTGATTATCCTATGACATTTTTTGTAGGAAATGATACATTTTATAAGAAGCTTTATGACCTCACATTGCATATATTCGGGCCCACCATACGTATAAGGTGGAACATCATAAGCGAACTAAGTTTATCCCACTATTTTTTTTTCATATCATTAATTGGTATAGTATTTTTCCTTTCATTCTAGTCTTTTCTTTTAGTGGCTATATCTAACAATTTTGTGTTTTTCCTTAAAAGGTGGAATTTGCACGAAAAAAGTTTAAAAGATCAGCTCGTCAAAGATTTACAGCATGAGTTTGGTAATAATATTTTTGATGAGAAGAAAATTTTAGAAAGAGCTTGCAAACATCTTAAGACCATAAGGGATGCATATAGAAAGAGTCTCGTCCAGAACCCAAAGTACGAGCATCCTCCCTTTATTTTAGTGAGGGATTGGAATGAATTTATTTTAGATGCAAAGGAGAAAGCGGATGCTCAAAAAGGAGTTTCACCAACAAATGCGAGAAGGTATGCAATAGTATTAACTACTAGTGATAAGGTGTTTGGCATGGACTTTTGAGATGATAATTAAATTTTGAATGCAATCATCATTTTTCAATATAATATCTTGGTATGATGTTTTAGACATTTTCACCATTGAATGCAATGTGTTCAACATTTCAAAGTTTCATTTGTTATTCCATATACATGTTTTTATAACCATTTTTTCAAACTTTTCATAGGTTGTAGGACACTTCAAAGGCAACAAAGGCCAGGCTGCAAAAGATTGGGCAACACAGACTTGACGTTGGAGGATATTCAAAAATTAAAGCTCGCATTGTAAGTAGCAGTAAATGAATTGCAGAGAAAAATTATTTATAAAATAGAAATAATTTTGTTTAATAAAAAATGCAAGGCTCTGATTTTAATGTAGAGGCCACGGAAGAACACAAAAAAATTGCCTTCAAGGAAGGCTATCAAGCCATGGCTGAACGCCTATGGCAAGCTTCCACTGGCCCAACCGAAGAGTCTCCTGCATCATGTGCACAGGTAAATATGCCAAAAAATATATTAGAAATTGAATACTTCAGCAATAATCAATTTGATAATAATGTCCATTACATTGCAATGCAGCCTCTTAATCATGACACAGATCATACGCCGCATCATGAAGCCCCTAATGTGCATCATACTATCCAAGGAGGTGCTCGTTTGCTATTTAAAACTAATTATGTAATTATTAATACAATTTAACATCTTAAATTGAACTTGGTGTAACATTTTTGTGTATATTTTAGAGGATATAGAATCAGGTCATGCTGAATGAGTGCCAGAGGATGTTCAGACTGATCACCATGTAGATCATGTGGCACATTCAGGTAAAGAAAATCTATGTTTTGTTCTTTTAAATTAATTTTTTGATCTATAGTTCTTTTACTTACTTAAATACTTGTAATTCAATAATATAAAATAGAGTGAATTTAACTCATGAAGTAGTTATTGCATCAGACCCCCCTTCAGCGCAGCGGCCTCCTGTTCCTGAACAGATGAGGAGGAGACACACGTTGGGATTAGAATCAATAGAGGAGGGGAATGATGAGGACATTGATCTTCCTCTTAGAAATTATATGATTAAAAAAAATAGCAAGAAACCCAAAAAGAAATGATTGTAATTAACATTTATTGCTAATGAAAGAACATTGTCTTAATGGATGTAATTTTGTACTAGTAATGTTGAATAATGATGTGTGTTAATACGTGTTAATGAATTATGTGTTCATGAATTATTTATGAATTTTGTGTGTTAATGGATTTTATGTGTTAATGAATGTTATCATGTGATTATAATGATTGAATGTTATATTTCAAAAATGGATGAATGAATGAATGAATGTTATTAAATGTTAATGGGGAATTTAGAGTGATGTTAGGGGGGGGGGAGGGGCCAAATGAGCTTCCACCTTCACATGGTTGGCCTTGTTTAGTAGAGAATATTAAACTATTCTTGAAACCAAGTGAAGCTCAAACTTTAAAGACAAGCTTAGAGTTTTTTATGCAGAGCCTTCTAATATCCCCTTAAGGAACCCTGTTCAACTCAAGGATTCAACAACATCTTGGAATCCACTCAAGGAACTAGAGTTCAACTCAAGGATCAATAAGAAGTCCCTGACTTTAGGATGTCAACCAAACACTCCTCTGTAATAGGTTCACTGCCTTGATTCATTTTAGACAACTTATCAATTCACTTTGTCCATGTTCCAATTTCCCTCTCCTTGGGAACACTCCTAATTCACCTTTCATGCAATCACCTCTTGATTTCTATCTTCAAGGATTCCCTTGATCCTTCTAAGGCTTCAACAATCCTCAAATAGCCTAACTAAGGAGTTCCAACCCCTACCAAGCATTAACTCTATCCCAATCTTCAAAACTGCCTTTTCTAGGACTGTCCAATTAGCCCTATCCTGCCAGTAAATTGCACTTTTCTCTAAAATTTCTCAAACACCATGGTGACTTCTTCACCTTTCTAGATACCCTTTATGGAGTTCTTCAAAACTTGCTAATACCAATCCTTCAACTTGTGACTATTGCACACTTCTATGACTGTCCCTATCAGCAATTAGGCCTAATTAGCCCTCCTCTTCCAAAGCAACTCCTATTTACACTTACTCTCAACCTTCCAACCTTTATACAGTCTCAAGGCATCTAATAAACATTAGAATTCCTCAATTAGTTTGACTCTCCAAGCTTTCCTAGATACTTTTTCATCAGACCCTCCCTTTAAGGGTTTCTATCCTAGGGCTTCCTAGAAAAGACCCTAAATCAACTCACAAAACCTTTCTAATGGCTCAAACACCTTCAAAAAAACTCTCTCAATCATTTCCAACACTCATTTACCAATTCCACCCTCAACTTGTTCATATTCACCACGTGGTGCTTCCCAAATGCACCCTTCATTGCCTATTCAACAGTCACCTATTGTTCCTTTCTCCTTTCACTGACACCTGCATCCAAATCATGATAAAAACATAATATTTACAGGCCTTAGTACCTCTCCCATAGGTGATTATTAGAACACATACAATTACAAGTACTTTCCCCTTTTTAATCACAACAAAAGTTGATAGTTTCGATTTACATGGAGATCCAATTAGAATCAACTCTAACATACTTCACAGATTAAAAGCCCGCTATTTAAGCTTTACATAGCTTGTTGCCTATAGATTTTAATTTGTAGTATGTACTTCATTCTATATATGAATAAGCCAGCTAGTTTGTTAATTAATGGCCCAATTTCTTTGAGAATTTGCCAGCCTTTTCAGAAGTATTTTTGTTTAGGATGTCAAAGAGATATGAAGAAGAAGAAGAGAACTTTTGTGAATTGAAGTGTCAAGAGGGTGGTATTTATCTTTTGACATTTGGAGGGCGTGACAAGCATGTGTAAGCTGCCTCACTTGCATTTTGAATTTTATAATTCTATCAAATTTATCTTGCTCATTTGGTTTCGCTTGTGCAGGTTTGGGCCTGGGGAAATCCAAAATATCAATGAAGCTTTGAATAAGGTATGAAAAGATATTCATAAATTCACAAGGTATGTGATATTTGTTGGGTCATTGTATTTCATTATATCAATGGTTCTAAGGATAATTTGGCAGGTCGAGGGGGACAGAGATGCAACAGTTCTTGTCACAACAAATGAGGTAATTTCCACCATTTTTACAGGTTGGGTTGGATCATGAGAATAGTTATATAATTTGATAAGTAGGAAATATTTTTTTACACTAAGTTAAATTATGATATTATTATCAAAATTTAACTATGTAGTTTTATAATTAGTTTACTGACAAATGTTTCATGAATAGTAGTTCATAATAACCTTTCTTTTATGAGAATGAATGGAGCACTTAGTACTCATTGCATCTAGATGATGCTCATAGAGGTGAAACGCTACTTCCCAGAAGGTTACTCATCCCAATATTATTCTAGTTCACGTTCTCTTTACTACGAAGGTTCCTCCAACATTAAGCCCACTTTGCTTGCAACCCCATTTGCAAAACATTCAGTAAGTTTTGTCCCTTGTGAACCATTCATTAAAAAGCCTCTTAAGCTCATCAATTGATAATTAAGAGATATTTTCCACAAGTTGTCAAATTGTGATATTGCAATCAGCATTCAACCGTGTAGCTTTATGGTTAGCTTATTGACAAATATTTCATGAGTAGTGATTCACATGAATCCATCTCTCATGAGAATGAATGGAACACTTAGTGCTCATTTCATCTAGGTAGTAGGATGTAGTTTCATGTTTTAGGATATTCAATAAGGTCAATAGGATGTAGTTTCATGTTTTAAGATATAGTTTCATGTTTTAAGATATTTTATAAGGTCATTGGACCAATTATGAGTCATTAGCATAGGTCTAGATATTAGAAAAAGCATAAAAAGCGTATCTTATAATTTGAATTCAAACTCAAACGGTCACTAAGTAGTTCTGGAGGGAAACTTAAGATTTAGTATTTGTCTTGTTTAAATAAACATTCCAACTACCTTGGTTGGTTGGGCAGTCAGTTAGAGGTCTATTTAAGATGTCACAGCCTTAGGCAAGGAGGAGGCATGGTTTTGTACGAAGTACATAAAAAAACTGTACGGACAGGCAATGAATCAATGAGATTTTGAAGTTTTCTTGCTAATTTGAAGCCCTCTTTGATCTAGAAATCTTCCATGAATGTTGGTAAGGCATACTTAAGTTGTTTTGAGTTGAATTTGGTGAATTTAATAACACATTTCACAACTTATTACTGTTGTCACGCCAAACATACAGTTTTGCATTATTTTTTTCAAATGAATAACTGAGGGTTCCATCCTATGAATGTATATCTAACCATGGGATGGACCCTGATGGTTCTAACATGTTTAACTAACCATGAAAATTCAAGGAAAGTGAAGATTTGCAGGATAGGGTGAAGCATATGCAAATTTGAGTGGTGTAGGGATTGATTTGGGTACCCAAATGATGCTAACAGTCACACAGCCGTACATCTAGCTTAAGGAGGTGTGTTTTTTGTTGGAGAATATTTTAACACATGTTGAATACATGGTGAAACCTGAAGTTTGGGTCTTGGAAGTGCCAGATTGACCTAGTTCAATGATGCCCTAGGAAATGAGGGTTTTAATGCATGTAATTGGGGTTTTTGTACCAAAACACTTCATAGTCTGAAATTGATTAGTGATTTCTTTAATTGGGCATAAATAATGATGGTCCTATGAATTTCATGGAGTTTGGATGCATTCAGAGCATGGTTGCTTTGTAAACCCACCTAATTAGCCCTCTAAAAATAGTCTCAATCATGTTTTCTGGTAATATTTTCCATAGTAACAATATTTAAGTTTTGGATATGTTTTAGTAAAATAAAAAGGGTATTCATAAATATAATTACCTTATCAAGTTTTTTGGAAAAAATTTGAGCTATTTGGGTTTTAGTGCTGTTGGAGGGCTACTAGCCTGTCAACTAGACCTAATAGTCAGTTTTGGGGATTTGATGATTGGAGTTGCATAAAAGGTTGAAACTAATTGATTCTTGTCTAAAACATCTATTTTATACCATTTGTGTCCACCCTAGGCATTTGGAGGCAAGATTGAGTGTTTTGTGGGTATTTGACCTTTGGAGTACCTTAAAGGCTTGTGGGATCCTTGTAGAATTGAACAAGTTTTGTGTGAAACCACCACTTCTGCTAACCACTCTACATCATGAAGCACTAGGACTATTTTTTTAATTTTTGATGATTTTGGAATGCTAATGAAAACTATGAATGAATTTTGTCTAAGGTGCATGTAGTATACCCTAAGATAGATAAATGTAAACCTTCTAAGGAAATACCTAAATGATGTTGGGAACTATCTTGAATTCAATTTTGAGGAAGACAAAATTATAATTATGACAAGGTGTTTATGAATAAGACAAATTTAGACAAGAATGACAAGCATCCAAGAAAAGGTGGACATGAAAAGAAGATAACTATATTTAAAGGAAGTCAAGATAATGTGCAAAGCCACTATAGGAATGTCCTCAAAAGATGTACCCTCTAATTTGGAAAATGACTCTAGAAAGTGTAATTCTTGACCCTAGGATGTGCAAGCTATGTTTTTAGATTTTTAGATTTTTTGAATCTAAGATGAGGACTATTCACTATGAAAATGACTATGAAAGGTTATAAACTCTCAATATAAGAATGCCACTAAAATGCAAGGTATGAACTTATAATTTGCAAGGGTTTCCAATCAAAATATTCTAGATAAAGGAAAAATGATATATTTATGACCCATGCTATTTTGTTTCTCTATGTGGGACATTTTTTAGGACAAGTTTTGATGATTCATAAAAACAAAAATCACATAATCACTTATGGTTGTAGGTATGACTAAAATGAAATGTTTTGTCTTTATTCTGTCTACTATATGAAAAAAGGAAAAGTGTGAAATCTATGAAAATCACTTTCTTGCATGAGTTTAAAATGAAATAAGGAAAATTCTATGATGCAGGAAAAAGAAACAAATCTGATAAATACCCCTCGGTATTCAGCATTTCCCCCAGGTTATGAGCTACCAACAAATATTGCAATAATTACACTTCAGGTAAATTTCACATTCTTTTCGAGAGGATGATGAATATTTTAAGGTTTATTTCAAGTAGATTGTTTGGGAGAGTCATTTATATTTATTTTTTCCTCTTTTAGTTTTTATTTTACATTGAACATGCAATTTGGAGAGCAGGAATTGGAGGATAAGCTTACTTTATTGCGTTTAGCACATCTTTATGAGGTAAATTTGAACTTTATATAAACTGAACCATTTTGTTTGTACAAAACTATGGTCTGAAATTGTAAAATTATAAAAACATTTGGCAAAATGTCTGTTGTCCTGTATTCTTGTGCAGATTGGAGAAGATGACAAGTTTTCAACCCCCGCAAGAGTTGATCTTCAAAAACTATTTCCAGGACGGAAGGTATACTCTTTTGCAAATGGACCTTACTAGCTTCTGATGCCCTATTTTTTCATGTGGATATCCAATTACTCCTTTGTAAGATTGATGGTATGTGTTTGTCCTTAGTTGTATAAAGCTTGCCTCAAACATTTATTCCAATGCGCTGCCTTTGTTTCTAGGTTATACCATCCCAATATCATGTGTTTGATTAAATATGTTATCATGTGTTTGATATAACCATATTATCTCCAATCTTCATTGCTGTCCTATTTTGGTCAATTTTTACTTTTCATTTCCTATGATAACCATTGAGAAAATAAACACACTTTCCTTGAAGGATGGAATAAGGTCTTGAAAATATAATCATAACTATTTAAAATGTTGTAGACAACAAGCCATGCATAACATACAATTACCCTTTATTGCTGGTATTTTTCTTCCAGAGAAATCTTTAATGGGTAGTTATTATAAAAAATAGAATTGAACATATCATTATGGCTTTATTTAATTTAATATTTGCCTTTTAGGTCCTTGCATGATCTTTACTCTCCCATCGCTCATTCCCTTCTCATGGGTGATTGACCCTATGTATTGAATCATTTATATATACATCAGGGGATTAAAAAAATTGCATGTACATGTTCACATTTTCTTTGAGTCGGAATATGAAGAACAGTAGGAAGCTGTGGTCCCTTTAATGAGTTTAGATGGTAGACTCAAAGATTAAATGGTATATTTGCTCTAATTCTTGAAATATTTGTTTTGCATGATTTTTTAGATTGAAGAAGTTGTCGAGCTCAATCTTTCTGCAGTTCAGGAAAAGTCAGAAATGACATATTGGACTGGCGAATTGAAGGTGAAGAGAATGATATGCATGAGCCATCTAAGAGAAACAAAATAATGAATGAATAATTTATTGTGGAATTAGCACCTATGGAAATCAGAACCATTCAACTTGAGTTTGATGATTGAGGATTGTGTGAGTCCTATATGAAATTTTTTACAACAGTTAAAAGAACCTATGATTGTCAATTTTTTATGACTCGGGAACCCCACTAGCCCTTCAAGCTCACCAAAGGCTACATACCCACAATTGAATCAACTATGCCTCCAAACACCTAAGATGGACCAAAATGGTGTAAAAAATGTGGTTTCAACAAGAATCAATCATTTTTTATAGCCTTTACAACACCTATTGACCACAACCTTCAAATCTGCCTTCTAGCCCTATGAGCCCCAATTAGCCCTGCTGGACCAATTTTCTCCCTTTTTCTCTGACTTTTTCCAAACAACTTGAGAAAAAAATTACAGTTTTATACACCCTTTTTAGGGTTATTTACCATATGTAAACTTCAATGGTGACTCCTTTAGACCTGTCTTAACTTCCTTCACAATGTACCCTCCTAATGGCATCAAAATCAAGCAAATAACAAAGCAACTATATCATTCTCTTATCCTCATCACTCTAGACTTTCATCATAGTTATAATATGGAAAAATATGACTAAATCCAAGAGATTTTATTCCTATTCCACAAGGAATGCCCAAAACACTCATTCAATGCCTTCAAACCCTTGTTGCATAGGGTTTCACCAAACACCTATCTCCACTAACCTTGGAGACCAAATAATGGTTCATACACCTTCTCTTTGATTCCCTAGGACATCTCAAATCATTAGATAACCTTCTTGTATAGCTCAATATGCTACTGTCATACTATTCCCACCAATCCACCATGGGACATTTCCATTATTTTCTCCAAACTTGTTGTCTTCGCACTAGTGCTACATAAAAAATTGTTAGATTTCTATTGTACATGTTAGTAACATTCCTCCCATGGATTCTGGGCCCTTGAATTCATGGGAGGTTCATCTATTTAAACAAAACTTTTGTCTGTCACAGGAAAAACTCAAGAAAACAGCCTGAAATGAACCAATAGTTGTATATGCTGCTTCAAAATAAAGTGTTATTCTTTCAATAATGAGTGAAATGTGTTTAAATACCCTTCTAATTCATGTATTTGATAGTCCCAAACAAAAATAAGTTCAATACATTGAATGGAACAGCACCAAAATGAAATTTTATTGCTTGCTTTCACATCAGTCTGTACAATAGGCTTTTTTTCTCCCTGTCCCCCTCCATATAATGGATTACATGAACCCATCTCTCATGAGAATGAATGGAACACTTAGCACTCATTGGCTCTAGGTGATGCTTATGGAGGTGAAGCACTGGGACTTCCCGGGAGGTCATCCATCCCAGTACCACTCCAGCTTGAGCACGCTTAACTATGGAGTTTCCTCCATGGTTAAACCCACTCTGCTTGCATCCTCATTTGCAAAAACTTCACCAAGTGTTGTGCCTTATGAACCATTCATTAGAAAGCCCCTTAAGCTCAACAATTAATAAGTAGGAGATATTTTCCACAGCAAGTGAAATTGTGATATTGCTATCAAGATTCAACTGTGTAGTTTTTTGAGTCAAACTCATTGACCCATGATTCATGAGTAGTGGTTCACATGAATCCATCTCTCATGAGAATGAATGGAACACTTAGCACTCATTGGCTCTAGGTGATGCTCACAGAGGTGAAGCACCGGGACTTCCTGAGAGGTCACCCATCCTAGTACTACTCCAACTCGAGCACACTTAACTATGGAGTTAACTCCATGGTTAAACCCACTCTACTTGCATCCTCATTAAACACACTCTGCTTGCATCCAGAGTGGGTTTAACCATGGATGAAATTCTATAGTTAAGTGCGCTTGAGTTGGAGTAGTACTAAGATGGGTGACCTCTCGGGAAGTCCTGGTGCTTCACCTCTGTGAGCATCACCTAGAGCCAATGAGTTCTAAGTGTTCCATTCATTCTCATGAGAGATGGGTTTGTGTGAACCACTACTCATGAATCATGGTCAATGAGTTTGACTTAAAAAACTACATAGTTGAATCTTGATAGAAATATCACAATTTGACTTGCTGTGGAAAATATCTCCTACTTATTAATTGATGAGCTTAAGGGGCTTTCTAATGAATGGTTCATAAGGCAAAACACTTGGTGAAGGTTTTGCAAATGAGGATGCAAGCAGAGTGGGTTTAACCATGGATGAAACTATGTAGTTAAGTGTGCTCGAGCTGGAGTGGTACTGGGATGGATGACCTCCCAGGAAGTCCCAGTGCTTCACCTCCGTAAGCATCACCTAGAGCCAATGAGTGCTAAGTGTTCCATTCATTCTCATGACAGATGGGTTCATGTAAACCACTACTCATGAATCACAGGTCAATGAAAAGAACTCGGTCTATAACATTTTTTTTTATAAAAAAAAAATTGCATTGGTCAAAATTTTGACCAATGCTAGAACCAATTTTGACCAACTATTGGTTGAAATTTAGACCAATGGACCAAAAAATTGACGATGAATCCGTACTTTCGACCAATCCAATGGTTGAAATTTTGACCATTTGATTGGTGGAAAGTATGGATTTGTCGTCTATGGTTTGGTCCATTGGTCATAATTTTGACCAATCATTGGGGCAATCAGTGGTCAAAATTTTGACCATTAGAAAAAATGATGGCGATTTTTGAGCCTGGGATATTGTCAAAATTTTGACCAAAAAACAAGTCAAAATTTTGACAAATAGTAGATGCGTCAAAAATTTGATGAAAAAAGAACGACGATAGTTTTGGTGGTAAATTCGACCAATTACTATCAAAATTTCGAGCACTTTTCATCAAAATTTGAAGTCAAATTTACTAGTGACTGAGCCCTGGATGTGGCTGGATCAAGATTTTCTACAAATTCCTCTCCTTCCTGTGGAAACCCCATAACTTCTACCAAAATTACCTATGAAAATGGTACCCTTAACCCCTTTACTATAGCCACCTTATCCTTTAATGAGCTCAGAAACTACAGTACGACTTCATCATCCCAACTGGTTAGCTTTTGGATATAATCCAGCCAACCTCTTGCCTAAAAATATGGCCTACAGGTTTGGTCCCCCAAAAGGATATTATGTACAGTGGGTTCCCTACGAATGAGGTCACCTACCATCTTCAGGTTGTATGAAATACCCAAAATGAAGTTGCAGGAGATTAAAATAGTCAAGAATAGATTCAAACAAGGAGGCTTGAAAAGGCAAGTTACAGGAAGTTTTCAAACATAGAAAGTTCTAGCAATGTAGTTCAAAAAATGAGCTCATAAGTAATATGAATGAAAATCAATAACATCTCTTAACTACTCATAGTTACTCATTTTTAGACTTCGTAATTAACATGTACTCGCCACCTTCACTTGATATGTGCGAAATAACAACGTAGCACATAGCTCTTCAAAAAATGTCAAATCATGACAAGAAATGCAAGTACGACATCATAAAAGAATAAACATAAAGATTTCATAAAAATAATGACAAAAATCATATAACTTCCCCCCCAGTTAAATTAGACAAGTGGTCTCACACTTACACAGGGGACAAGGCATACGAAAAAATAAGGAAAAACAAATTAAAGTTGCATACCTTGGAAAGTGTATGAAACTGAATTATTGCTGAGGTGGCAGTCATTGTTATCCATGAATGAAGAATAAATGAAATGGATGGGTGATAGACACAAAATAAAATGGAATTTTATTATGGAGAAGTAACTTTCATTAAGAAAGCATTTGTTATGAAAGTGATGAGAACTTTTAGAGTGAGGAAGGCAAATGAGCATAAAGCTCATTATGAGAGGCTATAAGAAGTGTATAACCAGTGGAGGATGAAAATTGCTATAGGAACTCTTCCTTAATCTAGGGTTTGTGATATAACTTCAACCTATGACCATTGACTAATAATTTGAATCGAACTAGATCAGCTGTGGAAAGTTGGACCGCACCATTTGGAAATACTACTATAATCTCATACTATCCTAACCACCTAGTTTGGAATTTGCCTAGATTATGATGATACCAGGAGTCATAGAGGAGTGCCCATTCACCAAAAAAAAATATTTTATGCTTAACATACTTGTCATGCCATTGCTTGCGCTGGTGTTGTATCAATTCTATTTTGTGTAGGGCAGATTTACGCCATTCATCAAGACAATTCAAGCTCAGTATCCATTCTTGTTGTGCTACAGTGAGATCCATACCAAGATCAAGAGTTGTCCTCAGTGTCTTATGTTTTAATTCTACAAGCATAACTACAAACCAACCATATACAAGCTCAAAGGGTGTGAAGCTAGTTGTAGATTTCTAGGTAGTCCGGTAAGCCCAAAGAGCTTCAGGAAGTCATGTGGCCCAATCTTTCTTATGGATGGGTACAATTTTGGTGAGAGTAGATTCCAACTCCTGATTGGTAACTTCTACCTACCCATTTTCTTGGGGATGATAAGCTGAGGATTTACCATGCCTTATGTTATATTCTTCCATTAGGGTAGCTATCAAATTGGAAGTAAACCGAGGACCTTGATCAGATTGAAGCTCCCTAGGTACCCCAAATCTTGTGAATATAAACTCATAAAGGAATTTTGCAACATTGTTATCCCTTGGGTGCTTCATAGGTTTAGCCTCAGCCCACTTTGTAACATAGTCAGTGCATATAAGGATATAGGATTTACCTTGTGAAGATGGCTCAATAGGACCGACGAAGTCAATCCCCTATTTATCAAAGGGTGCAACAATTACCTATGGCTATAGGGGAATTTCATCTATCTTAGTAGGTCATCTCATGCGTTGGCATTTGTCACACTTTTTGGTGTACTGAGCAACATCTTTGTGTAAACTAGGTTAGTAGTAGCCTGTAGTCAAGATCTTCAATGTTGTTCTTTTGGCAGCAAAATGTCCACCACAAGGTTCATCGTGAAATGCCTAGAGGATATCATATGTTTCATCCTCTCTTATGCATCTTCTAGTCACTTGATCGGGACTAGTATAAAACATGAGTCTAGAAATCCATGAATAATTAAAGCTCTTTTTAGTCAACAGTCTTCTTTCTTTAGTAGAGAAATGAGCGGGTGTCTTACTAGTGGTGAGATAATTGGCAATATCAGCATACCAAGGATTGTGTGCAGATAGTAGAAAGAGGTCCTCATCAAAAAAACTATCATCAATGGCTATAGGATCATCAAGTAAATTCAATCAAGAAAGGAAATCGGCTACCACATTGGTCTTACCAGGTTTGTCTACTATGGTGATGTCAAATTCCTGCATAAGGAGCAACTAGTGAGCCAATCTTCTAGAGATTGCAGGCTTGTTCATGAGATACTTAATAGAAAAATGGTCAATATACACATAGATCTCATATCCAGTAATGTAGTGTCTAAATTTATTCAAGACATAGATGACTGCAAGCAGTTCTTTTTCAGTGATAGTGTAATCAAACTCAACACCTTGCAAATTTTTACTAATAAAGTAAATATCATGCTCAACTGAGTCCACCTTCTAACCAAGTACAACACCAATAGCATAATCTAAAGCATTAGTATGAATGTGAAAAGGCAAGCCCCAATTAGGTCCTCTCAAAATCAGTGTTGTGGTGAGAACTTCCTTAAGCTGCAGGAAAGACTTGGCACACTCAAAGTCCCAAGCAAATTGAGCATCCTTTTTGAGCAAGTTATATAGTGGTGTTGCAAGCTGACTGAAATCCTTTATAAACCTTCTATAATACCTGGCATGTCCAAGAAAACTCCAAACATCTTTTTGTTTTGTTGGAGTAGGAAATGTGCTAATAACTTCAATCTTGGCAGGGTCCACTTGAATACCTTTGGAAGATATGAAATGCCCTAAGACAACCCCTTCTTCCATCATCATGAAGCATTTCTCACTATTGAGAGAAAGGTTGTAATCACAACATCATTGAAGGTCTTTTTCCAAGTATTCCTTAGCCTCATCAAAAGTATGTCCATATGCCGTAAAGTCATCCATGTAAATCTCCATGCAATCAGTAGATATATCATAGAATATACTTATCACAGCTCGCTGGAAAGTGGCAGGAGCATTGCACAACCCAAAAGGTAGCACTAAATAGGAAAATGTTCCCCATGGACATGTGAACATTTTCTTCTCCTGGTCCTCAAGTGCTATTTGTATTTGATTATAACCATTGAATCCATCCATAAAAGAGAAGTATTTCTTACCAGCCAGGTTATCAAGGACTTGATCTATGAATGACAATGGGAAGTGGTCCTTCTTAGTGGCTGAGTTAAGCTCCCTATAGTGAACAAAAACTCTCCACTTCCCTCCTTCCTTGGGTACTATAATGAGAGGGAAGACCCACTGACTATCAAAAATGGGATAAATGAAGTCAGCATTTAACAACTTCTACAACTCATTCTTAACTATATCCCTTAAAGCTGGATTAACCCTTCTTTGAGGTTGGTGAACAGGTCTGTATTCAGGACTGATGTAGATTTTATGAGTGTAGAGTTTAGGATCTAGGCATTTCATATTAGTATAATCCCAAGCAAAAGCTTGTTGATGTTCTTGTAGAAGCTGCAAGACAACTTTCTACTAAGAGAGTGACAAAGCACTACTCATATTTAATTCCCATCTTGGACTAACTTCTATCTTAATGACCATTTGTACCATAAACAACTAAGCAACTGGAAAAGACTCCATTTCATGACGTAATAATGTATAAAGAAATTGTGAAGTTGTTGAATATTGTAGAGCATTTGGAGGTGGTAACAAAGTTTACAGAACACAATCCACTTGGGGACATATTTGGGAGTGCACTCCATATTTATTCATGATAATGGAGGAGATTATCTCATCTTCTCCCATAGAGGCTACAAATGGCTCCTTGGATATCATCATTAACTAGCGGATTGAATTGACCTCAGGTTCAATATCACCCAAGTCTGGCCAAATTATTTGGTTATCTTATAATAGAGGTTGAGCTGGGGAATATAGAGTCAGATTTTTAGTGTTGACTCCATTGGATATAGTCATTTTTCTTGACTAACAAGCTATATAGGCATCTGCAGCAGCCAACCATGGCCTACCTAGAATTATTGGATACCCTCCCATGTTAGCCTTTGGAGAGAGGACAACAAAATCAACCGGATACTCCCAAGAATTCAACATGACTATGACATCCTCTACCATCCCATCAAGTGTAATGGTGAAACTATCAGCAAGCTAAAGGATGGTTGGGGTTTCCCTAAGATCGATGATATGCAACTGAGACATTACTTCCTTGGTCATGACATTTATAGATGCACATAAGTCAAATAAAGCATTTTGAACTTGTATTCCTTGAATAGTGACTGTAACCACAGGGCTACCAGGATCAAAATACTTTGGAACTATCAATTTATCCTACATTAGGTTATATAATTGGCCTAGGACATGTATAGTTTTAGGATCCTTTTTCTTCCTCCCGAGCTATTTTATATAGGCTTCCTTGATGGATTTAGTATAAGCAGGCACTTCCTTTATGACATCTAGCAATGGTATTTTGATTGTCATTTTCTTTAGTTAGGTAAGCAAATCCAACACTACTTGGTTTTCCACTAGCTTAGCTTGTTCCTCCAACCTATGAGGAAATGGGGGCTCCTGAGCTGCAGGAGAGCTAGGTTTGATTGGCACATTAATTGGCTCTACCAAGGCATCCTCAACTTCAGTGATGATAGGCTATTATGGAGGAGAAAGAGTTGTGCCTAATCTTAAATGAATATTATTCAAGGAAATAGCATAGCTCTACTATTGTATTGTGTGTTTGGTACTGTTGGGATTAGGGGTAGGCTGAGAAGGAGTTCATTCTATTTAGGGGAAGTAGTGTTGGTTGCAGGAGGAGGCATTAGAGCCTACTGCTGAGGTGGTGGCATTAAAGCTTGTTGGTTTGATTGGTTCATCTAATTGTGTGTTTGTTTCCACCCTTGTTGAGGTTGTTGCTAGGTTTTCTGAGGTTGTTTCCAACCTTGATGAGACTATTGCCAACCTTGCTAAGGTTGTTTCCAACGTTACTGAGGCTACTGCCAACTATTATACCCACTAAAACCACTATGCTATTGATTTTTCCATGCATTATTACTATTAAAATTTTCAAGAGGATCTTGGGGAATACCTAGTCTCTGAGCCCATGGTCACCTCTGGGCAACGTAGAGTACCTCTACATTTTCATCGATGGCTTTAAACTCAGTGGACATAGGTTGTGACTCCAGTCTTGCAATAGGTTTGCACTGACAATTATTTTTCTTCTCCCTATAGTGTGGACAGTATTCTGGTAGCATAGCATCAACTTCATCTTTCTTTCTTCTCACCTACATGGTATCTAGCTATGTCGCAACATCATTGATGATGTCTTTCTTAAAGTCAGATAAAAAATTAGATAGCTCCATTTTTTATACTCCTGAACCATCATTGGACTTATGTGGTAAATCTCTCAGTCCTCTTCCTTTCTTGACTATAGCTCTAGAATAGTTCATGCATATATCCTTTATTTCAGTCCAAGTTTTTTGAGTAATATCACCTCCTTCCATGAGGTTGAGGTCCTCAATACTTCCATCACCCACACCTTTCATAAAAAGATGTTTCTGGGACTCTGGATTCAAGTTATGTTGTGTATTGTGATGCAGGTTGAACATGAACCTGGAGACATAATCCTCCAAGATTTCATCATCTCTCTGGGACATTTTAAAAATGTCATCTCCTTTTAGGTCTCTTCCTCTATAATACTCCTTGTACTTTTAAAGAAATAGATTGCTCATCCTAGGCCAATCTTGTACAGCGTTGGAACCCAGGCTCATGAACCATCATAAAGAAGCTTCCTTCAAGGTAGAGGAAAATAACTTTGGCTTATGGGAGTCATTTGAGTAGTCATAACTCCTATAGAGTATGTCAAAATCAAAGAGAAACATCTCAGGATCTTCTATGATAAGGCCATAGAATTTTGGAAGTGCAGTAGAAGGTATATTCTTTAGGTTTTGGTTAACTTTCTGATTGGGAATAGGAAAATGGAAGGTAGGCTAGGCCATTATTGGTTCATATTCAAGTTCATCAAATAGGTCATTCAAATGGTATGATTCCTCTAAGGTTGTAGGTGAAGGCAATTGTTCATAGGCATCCCCAAATACATTCTCAAATGGTTCTTCTTCTTGTATGTTCTCAGCGTGGCATTCTTCATATTCTTGATTACAAACCTCAAATAATTTTACTTGGATAATATTAGGAAGGATTCTCTAAAGATGATCCCTATGTCTATGCATACAAATAATGTAGAATGCAAACTAACTTAATGACTTTTGGGTTAAACTAAATTAACACCATCCCCAATAGCAGGACCAAAATGGTTGGTCAGAATAATACCCTAGTAACTTCAAGGATTGGACATCCTTTCATAGTGATTCATTGATTTAAAATATTCACATGTCTACTTAGAATATCAAGCTGAACTTCATTAAATGTATCAATCTGGGAATGTGAGCTTGAGATGGTAGCTTCAAGGTCTATGCTTTAGTTCTCTTCAAAAGTCATCACTACTAAAGTAAAGGTATTGCTGCAGAGATTTTAGCTACAAGGTCTATGCTTTAGTTCTCTTCAAAAGTCATCACTACTAAAGTAAAGGTATTGCTGCAAGAAATTTATACTAAGAACTAAAACTACAACTTAACTCACAACTTATAGGAAATGCTCAGCAATAAACTAATAATGCTTTGAAAGTAAATCTATGTTGCAAGAAATAGCCGATGGTTCTGCTACCAATGGCTGCAATAGAAACACTGCTTATCAACTTCAAAGAAATTTTACTAAGTTCTACTTGAACATGAATAGGGAATTCACCTCCCACATGGGCCCCCCCATGGAAGTGTGAATAGATTTAAAACTCAAATGTTAAAATCTGGAACTATCATATATTCATTTAACAAAACACAAGTACAAGATGGAATATCAAAGTGTATTCACTTTATTGTTGGATTACAATATAAACTCCTCAAAACATCTAACTAGCTTGGAATCATAAGTTCTAGCTTATTTAAAAGAAAATGAGAAAATAGAACACCTAAAAACTAGGTCCTTCATTACATAGCATAACAACTTTAGTTATAAGAATGACAACATCATTTATGCAAGGGAATAAACCATATTTAGTACTTCAAGAATATAGGAACACCCAATAACTGGATTGACCCGATCTGTGACAGCAACCACAAGGTTATGGAAGTAGTGGAGCCATGATAAATTTTGGAAACAATTATTCACCTTGAAAGAACCACTTCCTCATTGAGCCCTTACTCCTTGCTGACTTATTCTTCCCCTGCAAAAGATTAGCATACAAAAATCCGCAACACAAATCCAAGGCAAAGATTTATAATAAGTTTTCATATTTTAATGCATCCTTGTCACATGGCTGCAAGAACACTACCCATTAACACTAGATAAGAGAAATACCAAATTTCATCATAATATCCATTAGTTTATATATATATTCAGTATTTTCCTTTAGTGTCAAAAGTATCAGATATACACATGGCTAAAGCATAGAAACATAAAAGTCTGCATAATTTTTATTAAAAACATAAGATATTTAAGTCTAGACTCAGAAAATCATAAACAAAACAACCCATAAACTAGACTCATTAATGGCTACCTCTACATTATCAATGAATATTGTATCATCCTTTTGTGTCTCATTCATGGGCATAGACTTTACTACCTCTGTAGGTGTTTCCACTATAGGCGCTAAATCCTGAGGACCTATTACTAGTACATTGGTGGTCTCTATTGCTTTGTCTTTCTCACTAGATGCTTGAGTGATGGGAGTAGATGGAGGTCGCATGCACTTCTCTAAGAATACCTTCTCAAAGGCCTTTTTTGTCTCCTTTTTTATCAACTCATATTTTTTGTTCATAATGTGTAGTGTTCTCATCTTTGTTCTTAGGTGTAGCTTCACCAAATTCAATAGTAGTGTCTTTTCTTCAACATAATATACTAGAATATTGTCATCTAGTGTTTGTTCCCTGATTCTGAAGTCCTCTTTAGTGGCTTGTCTCTTTAAGGTATCCAAGATCTCCCATACCTTATCTAGAATGACTATCTTTTTGAATTTTATCATGTGCTTGATCAACATCTCATGAATCTCAGAATTATCAATTTCATGATATCTATCATAGAACTTGGCTATTTGATCTAGCCTTCCTTCTTCTACTACTCTGGCCCTTATTACTTGAAGACTAGGTAGGAATCCTACCTCTAGACGTGGTTGCACATTTTTCACTCTGCTTCTTGTGGCTCTAGCTAAAGGGTGGCTTGTGGTAGTTTGTTTTCTCCTCTTAGGCATCTTAGGAGATGCATCTTTGGACTCAATATCAACTATAATAGTGGGTGTAGGACTGATATCATTAATTTTATCCTATTTATCCTTGGGATCATCAGTCTTCTCAATCTTGACTTTCTTCAATTTAGGATCATCAGTTTTGGCTTCCATTGTGGATGCGCTCTCAATCTCCAATGCTATCTTTTCTTCCCTCTCTTTATCAAGGTCTGCCTATGTTACACCATGAATTATGAGTATCTCAGATGTAATCTTAGAGGCTTTCCTCTTAGTTTCTATGTTGTTTAGAACTATATCAACTTCCCTTGTCTTTTCTTCATAAGTACCCCACCTAGGTTCATTAGGGTCCTTAGGTGCTGAAAATAGTACTTGTGCATATACTTCCAAGATTGGTTCCTTAACTTCATATCCAAGTGGATGGATCCACTTTTTTCTAGGTTAAACTACTTCCATACATGTTATATTAGTTTCTACCATAAAGCAAATGTTGTCTTTATATTTGTCAACAATACTCTAGTATTCTATACCTCATCTACATTCTGATCCTAAATGTCTTTAATTCCAACTCCATGTAGTCCTTCAATGTACTCCCAATAGATTCCATAAGAGATATTTGTGGCATTGTAGGTAAACTCTTGTGTAAATACAAATCTGAGATCTTTCCAAGTATGTAAAAGTACATGTAGATAATCAAAGACCCAGAACTAAATATTTTTGTCTTATCATGCTTGATGGCTCTAATATTATCTATCAATTGTGCATGCAAGATCTCACATAGATTGAACTCACCATTTTCTCTGACAAGTCTTATTGCTGCAAGAATAGTGGTCGCAAACACACTATTCACCCTGTTGGTGTGCTAAAACCTATAACCTAATATCATAGACATCAATTTGATGTCTTTCTCCTCTATAGGCTCAATTATCATTCCACACCTATCACTTCTTGACTTACATGCTTTTTCAGCTAGTTTTCTTATATCCTTACCCACTAGAAGAATGATGTCTATCCTTGAAAGGCCTGTCATTTCATGAATGAGGTATCTTGTGATTCTCACTGGTACTTCCCCTATCTGGAATAGGTCATCATGAATCCTAATGAGCAATATCTTTATCCATTCAGACTCATAAAACTCATATGTCATAGCATATTCAACCATGGGATGGTTTTCTAGATGAGCGAACTCATCTAAGAATAATTTATCAAGTTTCATCATAGTCTCAATGTGTGCTCTTAACCTATCAAGTCCTACTGGTTCCTTTTTACAGTAAATGTATGCACAGATGTCTTCAACATACATGACACCCATAGGGTTTCTAGAGAATGAACCTTCTAAGTCATCTAGGGTAGACTTAAAGGGATGCCTCTTGAAAACATATATTTTCCTCTCCACAACATCAAAAACAATAGGTTTAGCCATATCTTACTTGTTTATTGATTCAAATAGGTTTCCAAGAACTTCTAAATCATCGTGTCGGATTAGGGCTTTGCAACTGATCCAACACACTCTTTCACTGGTGAATCAATCTTCAATACTTCACAATCAATTGCTAGGTCTTCTGTGATCTCCAATCACTCTAATTTGAATGAAATGAGTGATCCACAAGTCTCTATGTACTTTAAAGTGAAAATTCCACCATTAATGCTTGCCACGCAAACTAGACTTTTACTGAGAATTTCAAACTTTCATTATGTACTCAATCAGGTTGTGTGTTCTTGCACATAGCCTCAAATAATCTCCAAAGGGTTAAATCCAAAGGTTCATACTCTGAGGGTGAGTATACCGACCGCACAGGGGTCTAGAACTAAATTAGCTCCCCCTATGACCCCAAGGGTCATTTATCTAGATGTAGAGGGTGCATCCACTATGGATGCATCTAATACATACTCATCAACCTTATCCTTCTTTTCCTCTAACCAAATCAAGCTCACACCTTCTGAAGCTTTCACAAACTTGACTTCTCCTTCGATATCTAATATTGACTCTTCTATCTTTTTAGGGCTTTCCTAACTTTGCGTTCTTGATCTACAAAACTTTGAGATGTGTCTAGCCTTGTTACAAGAGTGACAAATAAATGGAGGCCTTAAATTCCTTGGTGCACTGATATGGGTTACCATTTTACACTGTCTAGCTGAGTGACCATTATAATTACAAATATGACATGTAATACTATAAGAAATTCTTTCATTTGTTTGATTCTAATTTCTCTGATTATGCCGAGTCTTGTTATTCTGACTTGTTCTATAATTCATAGCTCTATGACCAAATTTATTGTATGAATAATAGTAACCATTGAAAGGTCTTACCTCTTTACAATTCCTTGCTATATTTCCATGCTTTTTACATGCATAAAAAGTTTGGTCTAATAGCTTGCACTCATTTTTAGATGGTTCAGTATTGTATTTAGTCTGATTTTTAGTCTTCTTGGCATCTGTGGTATCTTCTAGTGCTTTCATTCTTGCTCGCATGTTGTCAATCTGATTTTGTGCTTTATTGAATCCAATACCACTGGTATCTCCTTTAAGCATCTGAGTATATAACTAAGATTCAATCAGATCCTTGCTTGTGTGTAATTTATCAATGTGATTCTTTGCTTCAATCAATTTAGATTATATCTTTTCTTTGTTGTTTCGTAGCTCCAAGATTTCCATGCTTTCTTGCCTCAATTCTTCATTCAGTTGAAGGTTCTCTTATATCTGTTCATCATAAACTTCTTGATTGTTAGTTATCTTTTCATCCAACTCTTCAATCTAATCTTGTAAAGATGTGTTCTCCTTATTCAACTTCTTAACCATTTTTCCCAAATCATTGTTTATACAATCCTTCAAATCTTGTCTTAGTTTCTTGATGAATACTTGTGCGCTAATGACTTTCAATTTTAGTTCTTCAACTTCTTTCTTAGATCTATCAAGGTCTTCAAGAGCTTCCATAAGATTCTTCTTCAACTATTTTGCTTCTTATGAACCCATTGATCTCATCAAGTGGTTAAAGTTCTCTTTAGAGGACCAAAGCTCCAATACCAATTGTTAGGAATGGAAACACTAAGAGGGGGGGTGTGAATCAGTGTTCACTATATTTAATATTTTTTCTTTACTCATGAAACTTGACTTGAATACTTAAGTACTAAACTAAACATCAACATAAACAAGATACATAAACACAACACATAACACCAATATGGTTATGAGGAAACCCAAATAGGTAAAAACCCCGGTGGGAATTGACACCCACTAAGAACTGCACTAGTGTCTTATGATCCTTGTTAGAAGATCTACAACCTTGTTAAGAGTTGTTCTTTACAATGATTTTAGTACAATGACCTTGTCAAGAGTCAAACCTTGTTAGGAGTCTTTTACAATAACCCTATTAGGGGTGGGGACACATTTTCCTAGAGCTCACTGCTAGAGTGGTGAAGGCTACAACCTTTTGATCTTAGATACACACTATATCTGTTGGATGAACTGGTGTTGTGCCACTACTTGTCTGATCAGGTCCTTTGATGTGATGATTCTTTGACCTCTTGTAAAGATATAATACATTCTAACTTCTCTTCACATACTTCAGCTCTTCTTATCTTGTCTCTATATCCACTTCCATGTCTTATTACAGGGGCGCATCTAATATTTATATGCACTTAACAAAAAAATTAACTAGGTTGGCCTATAACCGATTAAATACAATGCTTCCAAGTGAATTTTCTCAAGCGTATTTACAAACAAACATAATTACATGTCTACAATTTAATTACATTAAGCACATAGCCTTTACAAAATAATAATATCACCACTAATCAAATTACCAGCAATCGGCTGCATACTCTATTCTATTCTGGCATTCACTGTCTGTATCTTCACCATACTGTATCTTCTAATCATGTGCTCTTAGAATTAGGATGAATACACTATTACCAACTTATCTTCTATGGTGCATACCATAACTCTTTCGTATGCACGTGTGTTGATGCTCTAATCTACTGGTGCTCTATTAACTGTCCAGTCTTCTATACTTAACCAAATTTTGATCTTCTGATAATGTGTGCTAACTCCAAAACACTATATGACTTTGTTACCATAATGAAAACTCTAAATATAGTCATATACAATAGTGTAGTCAACTTGCCAACATCATGTACATACATTTCACACTTATCGCTCCAATAAAATACTCTTTATTTATATCTATTTTGTCATCCAGTTGGCTATCAAATACACCATGAAACATTATAATTACTTATACAAATGATAAATACTAATTCAGTGATCTTATATTACCAAAGTGTCAGAAATATACAATATTCATCTGACTTAGCATGTTACCATTCCATATAGCCTTCCCTTAATCATCGTGACTGTTCATATGCCTTGTTCATTGTTCCTCTGTCTTCACATACCTTCATATTATTGTAACTTACTGATATCACTACCAAAACAAGTTCTACCTTAACTAAAGTTCATACATATCCTAAATTTTCTTCCTCTAAGTTCGCAAGCCATAATATATCATATATCACCTTCGCTGACCAAAATAGTACTGCAATATACTGTAAATCTGATTTTGTACTGTCATTTTCATGACTGTGTCTCCAACACTTATACTCACTTCATGTGATCACTATAAAATAAGTGTTACCATAAATGAAAACCCTTAAGTGATCCACAGTGTACTCAAAACATCACTTGCCAAAAAACCCTTCTTTACAACCTTGTATGCTATATCAACTGCTTCGCAAGGAACACTGTTGGGTCTAGTAGATTGGAATATCTTATAAGCAATGACATAAGTGCCAAATCTAATCTTGGGATCACTAATTTTATTTATCCTCATGCCTCTTCCATCCCACTTGGCTCTTGTTAATTTCTCAATCTTTGTTCTCGGTGGGTGTCTTAGGAATTTTTCTTTATCACTTGTTGGATAACTGGTAACCATGTGAATAAGATCTTTTGTAATTTTGACTGGTTCATCCAACCATATTTTTCCCTCATCTACTTGGTTGAGTACAACCCTAATCCACTCTATCTTGAACTCCTTTATTAAATAAAGGGCATTAGTCAAACCTTTGATCTTCGGGTGTGTGTGTTCATCCTTTACCTTTCCATCTTGGCATAGCTCCTAGTATGTGGGTTGTAGCTCAAAATCTCCCATTTCACTAATCTTACAGTGAATGTATGATCGTATGTCTTGGACCAAAAAAACCCTAGGCAGTATGCACAAAAAAAAGCCTTTCTCATCAACTTGTGATGCCACCTCGGGGTGTAATTTATACTTTGGTTCTTTGCAGGTTTTAGATTTGATCAATGTGACCTTTTTCTCACTATCAATCTTGGATTGTGCGGTCTTAGATGAGGATGCCATCATTTCAACAAATTAGGGCTTCACTAAAACTTTATGAAGATAACTCAATTTTCTTAGAACTTAGTTGAGTTAGTTTCAAACTATTCATGATCTACTTAAATCTCTATGAAATGCTTGGAAATACTTTGCTCAAATCTTGTCGATTCACTCTAGTTCTCTCTAGTTCATTGTGTAAAGAAATGAGTTGTCTCAATGCATATTTATACCAAAACTCTTTTCCCACTCAAAGTTTGCATTAAATGCTTCACCAACCACAACATGGTTATCAATAAAACATTTGGTTATCTCTTTTGAAACTTCAGCTCGGTTAACACTAACATTTCTCGGTTGACTCTTCAACTTGGTTAACCTTAACACTTTCACCGACTAACAAATTTTCACTTGGTCATGCTTTTATCGACTATACACATTTCATGTTCAAAAACATATAACTACGCAATGCATCTTAATTCATGCTAATTTGGTATTCATGCATTAGATATAAGGAACTATTGTAAGATATAACTGATTAAAAATCAGTTCCCAATACTTACTTGATTTCCTTAGGTGGAGGTGGTAAAATCACCTAACCCAAAGGATGAGGTGTCACCAGTTGTTGTGCTTGTTCTTGCATTGTCATATGTTTCTCTTCTCCACATTTGGTTCCTTATCCTCATTATTTCTTCAATGTTTTTCTCATTTGTATCAATACTCAGTTCTAGTGCTCAATCTTTGCAGTCTCTGCTTAGATGACCGACCTTGTGATAGTGCAAACATGCCATTCCAAAATTTATCTAGTTTCTAGATTTTCCTCTCTAGTGCAATCTCATACAATTTTTTGCAATATGACCATATCTACCACATGTTGTGCAATTAACCCAAGTGTTGTAATCCCAAGTGTAAGCATTACCTTGTCTTCACGATTGATGTGTCTTGTCTTGTCCTTCCAGTTTCCAAACTTGCTTCATCTTTGTCCTACATTCCTATGATATATGTCCATTCCTATTTCAAGTATGAAAATTCTTTTCCATGTAGTGTCTCTTAGGTGACTTATTCAACTTTGATCTACACACATGTGCTTGATGTCCATACTTGTAATTATAATAATAACCATCAAATTTAGGAGTAGATTTAGGAATACATTTTTCTTTTCTTTTGAAAATGTTTTATGTGTGACCTATATTTCCATCGTGATAATATGAGAGCTTCTTTGGCCTTGGATTTGCATAGGCATTCTTTTGTTTAGCTTGTTTTGATGATTCACCCTGCTTGGTGTAACCTAAACCAGTAGTACTATCCAGTCTTCTCTGACTATTTGGGAATTCATCCATTCTTTTGGTACTTTCTTCAACTTTCTTTATCATCTCATTATGTTGTTGTTGAATCTTCACTTCATTCTCCAGTCTTTTATTTTCTTCCCCCAACTCACCAATGTCTTTCAATTTCCTATAAATTTCATTGTTTACTCGATTGATTTCCTGAATCACCACAACCATCTGATTGGATATTTCAAAGTGATTCTTGTTAAGCCTCATTATTTCATGAGATTCCTTTTCTTCCAAATTTTCAATCATTTTTCTTCTATCTTCAATAGCCAAGTTTCTCTCTTATTCAGCCTATCTTGTATTGTTCATGACATCAATCATTCTTACCATTTGAGTCTCTTGTCTAATTTGTAGTGCTTTCACTTGATCAGTAAGGTGTTGATTCCTTTTAGATAGATCTAAAATGGTTCCTTTAGATGCATCAGATATGCTTCCAGATCCTTCATACAATTATTCTATCTCTTCTTCCTCATAATTAGTTTCATTGTGCCGAAATGCTAATTCCTTCCTTTTGATTAATAACTCTCTCAATTTTTGTCTTGAATCCTTAAGTTGTTCCATGAGAATCTACATCTCCAATCTCTAATTTAAAATAGCCTTATCAAGCTTATACCTTTCCATCTCTAAGATATTTTCTCTTCAATGATTAAACTTCCTCAACAATAGAAGTAGCTCTAATACCAATTGTTGGGATTATGGAAATGTGAGTTACTGAGAGGGGAGGGGCGAATCAGAAAACCTAAAAACTTTTAGCTCAATCTTTGTAAAAAAGTGATTCATTAACATAATATAGTATTTATTGTATGCATACATTAGATAACATAACTAAAATGTAAATACATATGATCTAATCAAATAAACAATCATGAAACTTCATACACATAACACGTGTATTTTGGTATCATAGAAAACCTTGTTAAAAGGTAAAAAATGTGATGGGGATGACACCCACAAAGCTTCACTAACTACAGTAATAAAATTTTTTGATTAAGGCTACAATGTTTGATCACTTATGATGATCTTAGCTTGTTAGGAGTAACAAAAGGATCTGTGAGGATCTACATGGTTAAACTATTTTAGAAAAACAATTAATTGTCCACTCAGTTAAGAGATTTATATAAAGACTATTAAGTCTACTCTGTTAAGAGATTTAAGTCTATAGCAATGGTTAGAAAGAAACAGTAAAAATTATCTGTAGATAGAAACTAACTTCAAGCTTGATTTCAGATCTGATAAGTACTTAGTTGTTTTCACCTTGTTGTGATAGATCTCTTCTTTGAATTCTGTTCGATAGCCCTTTGATCTAATATCTGATTCATTCCTTGAATGCTTTATCCATGCTTCAACTTCACAACCCTATCTGATCTTCAAATGTCTATATGTGTGGCTACTTTATGTGTGATACTTGTCAAAATAAAATCATTGCAATTCTTATAATAAAGGATTTTGACCTAATTATGGTTATGACAACATCTTAGAAAACCTAAGATCATCAATCCAAATGAATAACCTAAACATCATTATATAGGGATCATGTATCATTAAGTGATTATATTCGTATTTAATCTTCACCTCAATATTGGTAAAATGTTTTCTAGATCATTGTAAATTGCTTACCTTGTATTTTGTGCCATTACAAACTTCTATGTCATTTCCTAGTTTACTCGGTATACACTGCATTCATCACTTGGCAATTAAATGATGCTCGGTATATATGAATGCTCGGTTAAACTTTTCTTAGTGCTTGTTAATCTTTTGGCTCGGTATGAGTGCTCATTCAAGAATTTGTACGGATAATATACTCTACCTTGTGGTCTTCTCGATATCTATTCTTGGTGTGTTGACCAACTAGACTATTTTCTTCCTTTACCGACTATATGTGTGACACTAATGACAACATATAACTAACATTATTTCTAATCAGATATTCATTATCTCTACAAACCTTTTTAATGATGCTATCAATGGGAGTAACATCATTGTCCTTACTACGGAGCATGATAGCTGAACAAGTTACACTTTTTTAGACATGCTAATTTTTGTTGAAATAACTTATTTTTAATAAAATATGATGATTTAATCCTTGAGAGGTTCCATTTGAAGGAATTAATTACAAATGGTTAGCTCAAAGCCTCTTAGATAAAAAAAACATGGATATAACATCTATACTCATCATTTATACCTACAATGGAGTCTCCTTCGCACCTATTAAAATGCTGATAAAAAATCACTTTGAATTTATCTTTTGGAAGATCAAATGAATCCATTTGAAAAACCTATCTATGTAGTAAGGTACTAGTGAGAAAAATATTTCCAATGATTATAATGTTAATATATGTTAAATTTATTATGACTTTGTACTTTTAGTTTTACTAAACATAGATATTTCACTGTATGTCTACCTCTAAGTTTGACGCTTATGGAAAAATAGTAAAAGAGAAAAAAAAAATCTAAAAAATATCTATGCCCTAGGTATTAAGTTCTCTTTCTATCCAAAAAAATAAAAATGAAATTGGACAAATACACAAGTTATAAGCTATGTAGTCAAGGTATGTCAAAATTACAGTTTAGTCAACTTCAAACGTTAATAAAATATGCAATAAAAGTGATAATGTCATCAAAAAAATTTCATGCCCTCTATATGGATGTTACATAACTAAATTCGAAAGAACATTGATATTTATTTTAGAAAAAAAATTATGCTTTATGAAAACCAAGTAACTCTTTGAAAATGACATTTTCTGCAACATACCATTTTTCATGGGAGAAAGAAAAATCTATTCAAATCAATTCAAAAATAAAAATAAAAAATATATTTAGAATTTGGACAAAAAATTCTAAAAGACTCTAATTTACTTCGTCTTCTGATTTCAAATGGTTTAATGGCAATATGCATCTGAATCTGAAAGTTTTTTTGAAAATGTAGAGTAGAGTGTCTGTTCAAGCAAAAATGTGTAACCCACTATTGTGGGTTAACCTAACATCCTTTGTTAACTTCACACTTGCAATAGGAGAACTTAAAGAACCTTTAGACAAACCTCAAATATCATCATCTCAATCATTTAAGTGTTTTATCCCTTTTGAGCTATGTTCCATAGTTGTATGACCTATAATGACATATACTCTTAATTTTTCATTCACTTTGCTGATAGAATCCTCTAAATTTTTGATGCATTATTTTGTACTTTTCCTTCAAGTCCTCAATCCCTTTAACAAGCTCCCAAATATTAGAAAGTATTTTATCCACATTCTCCACATTTGAGGTTTGAATACGTTTATCCTTCAAATAATTAATCTTGGATGTCATCTACATGAGTAGGGTAGATTTTTTTGTTTGTAGAATCTTTAACAATTCTACTCATATTCACTGATTCATAAATGAAAGATCACTTCTTGAAAGGTGTATCTTTTTCAATAGTGATATCAATATGTAGATGCACTTTGGAACCATCAATAGGTGGGGAATACAATTAATATATGGTTATTACTCATGTCATTTCTCTTTTTAGGTTTTTTCACATGGGAAGAATTACACCTACCTCCCTTTGAATGGGAAACTATGGGATCTTTTCCCTTCCCCTTAGGAAAAAATTGATAAGAACCCCTCACATTACCTTTTCTCTTCACATCATAACTAGAGCCCAAAGAATCAAGGATAAACCCTTTAGAGGAAATACAATCTAAATCTTCATCAGAAAGAAAGAAAAATTTTGTGGTGGTCCTTAGACCCCCTTTTAGTTTATTTTTGTTTACCCAAATAGACATAAGATCCCTCACCAAAAGGTACATCCTTTAGCTTTGAAGAGAAATCCTTCACATGACAATTCCCAATTTTGGGAGGAGGGCTCTTTTGAATAGATATAACCTTTGCATATTCTATGATGAGGAGGACTAAATCCTCATGGATTACTGGGATAGAATGATTTTTACTATGAATCTCCATGTTATAACAAAGGGATTAAAAAAGATATAAAGAAAGATAAATTCATTTATCATGCCAAAAATGGTTCAAAATGACAAAGTGGTAACTAAATAAACTACAAAATTATTTCTCTAGACTTAGATACTACATTATGACTTCTACAACCATTTCCCAAAGATGGTTGATAGTGGCCATATCATAACCACCATCAATAGTCCTTTTCACTTTATCTCTTTTTCCTTTCTTAATAAAAATCACCATCATCTCACTTTTGTTGTCCCTAAGAAATTTTCTTCCTTCCACTAAAGTGTTAGACACCTTTTCTATAAGCTCCTTTGAAACTATTAACTCAATGCAAAACACCTTAGGAGTACCCTCATCCCAACCCTCCACAAACATAGAGGTAACCTACGTAAGCCATTCAATTTCTCTATGTATGAAGTGAGGCCTCCATCAAGAAGCTCATTCCAAATATTATGATTCTCCTACCATTTTTGGTAAACAATAGGTTCAAATCGATTCCTATCTCTACCCATTTATAGAAGAGGAGAGAAAAGTTAGAAGACTTCCAAAATGACAACTTGTAATTCCCCGCTAGGAAACCTAAGAGAACTTAACCTAAAACATGTTTCTATGTTTACAAAACAATAATGATCTAACAATGTGGAAGAAAATCAAAATAAGATACAAACAAGTACATAAGTACAACTCAATTTTAGTTAACTCTCAAGGGTTCCATGGCATAGAATTATGTATACAAATTAATTAATTATTTTAGATTAAGTATAATTACAAATCTCTCATATACAAATGAATAACAAGTATGACCTTATATAAAATAAACATAGATACAACCAATACCATAAGGTATACACAATGAAACAACATCCTATAAACAAATTGTAGGGTATGTAAAAATAATCAAGTATAAAGTATAGTAAAATATCAAAAAATAATTATATCTCAAGTATTGATACAAGGTAAAAATATAAACATCATAAGATAGATATGAACAAGCCTCCAATGAAGAACAAGAAGAAGGTAAAAACAAAAAGCATCATCCAACACTTATACAAGAATGTTAGAATCTCAAATGGTAAAATAATTACTACCACCTAACCTCGTGGAACCAAAGGTCCACTCCCACCATTCTAAGGAGATAACAACAAATCCCACTCGGATAACAATCTCAAAATCCAACACAACATAACACCTAAGCAAGGGATTCTAAAAGATCTCTATCTCAAAAGGTACCACCAACTAATGATAAAGAAAAGATAATAAATATCAAAATACCAACAAGTACCAACACCAACACCACATACCAAAACCAACCACCAGATACCAAAAACTAAATATAAGTAATTACTAAGTTCCACTAGAAATAATACTGAAATGCCAAAGACACATCACCAGAGGCAATTGCAAAAACTACAAAGGAGACTTATGATACATATTGTGGGATTGTCATCACATGGCCAACTATTTGAGTTACTCTGGACTAGTCTCTCTAGACCTCGAACCCTCAAGCATTTAACAAGTGTAGTTACCATGGACTAGTCACTTTGGTCTCCAGACCCTCAACATGACCCATGTAGAACTAGTATACTCTCTCACGAAGACAAGGAATTATAATTATACCTACTCTCTAGGTATCATCACATTCCCATCCTTAGCCTATACAAGCACTCAACGCATGGGTGAGGCATATAAGTATGTTATTAATGTTTTTCTAACAAATTTATTAACTGATCACTTATTACAAAACTTATGATAGGTTACCCTGGTACTGGCCTCTTTGGGCCTCGGACCACTATTGTAAGACACTTCACTAAGATGTACCTATTTAACCTCCTCTAGGCTCACAAATTATAAATAGATCTCATAAATCAAATAAGTCATAATAATCACATTCAATTCCCTAAAAGATAACTAGAACTCATATTGGTCCTCAAACCATAATCTCGCAAACATCATAAGTACATATTGATCCTCAAACATAATATCATAAACACTCTCTTAAAGAGTTGACAAAATAATGAGCTTAGAAAATTGGTTGGGTAAAATGATCATGACCAAGTCAACATCAAGAAACACTAAAGATACATGTCACAAAGACAACAACAACCCCCAAACCTCTGGTCAAATAGCTCCCAAGTCAACTTAAAAACCCCAGTAATCAATAATAAGGATATAACAAGGTTCAACAAAAATCCTTCAAATCAAAATTTTAAACATTTACAACAAAATAAAATTCCCTTAAAAGAAATCCAATTAAATTTAAAACATAACTAGTTCGACCATATTTACATGTCCATATAACCATGCAAGTAAACATATATAAATATAAATTTCTTAATCAAGAACTTCCATATAAATTTTAGTATACCAATTTCCATATTTATACCCATATATAACCCTACCTATATATATATATATATATATATATATATATATATATATATATATATATATATATATATATATATATATATATATATATATATATATATATATAGATATATATATACATATATATATATATATAGATATATATATATATACATATATATATATATAGGTGTTTCCCATTTTGCAGGTCGTACCCTATGCAAGCCATGTGGCTTCCCTTCGTGCTTTCGTTTGGATTTTATTGGTTTTCATGGTTTTGCATGCCTTTCTTGTGTCTTGAAATCATCTTCTTTACTTTTTGGTGTTGTGTTTATGTCTTTTTATTTCCCTTCTTTCCCTTTGTGTTGGTTAGGGTTTAAGTTAACATGCATCCTTTGGAACCAATTCCTCTCAGCTCCAAGCCTGCCTCGCTCGTGTGTATGGTTGGAGTGTTGAAGAATGATGGTGGGAAGGAGTTAAGAATGGATATTAATGAGGGGTGTTTGAGTCATAATGAACAAGCGTGCTAAGATAAACCTTTAGAGAAGGAAAAGCTTAAAGTAATCTCAAAGCTATCATACAAGGTAGTTCTCTCAGAATAATCTCAGCCTGAATGTCCAGTGTTGGCTGCATTTAATGAAGTCTTTTACAAAAATGGAGAACCATCAAGATGGCCCGCAGCCAATGGAGATAGACTGGAAGGGAGAACAGCCTAGGGAAAGTTAGCTGAGGGGATTTGTGGTGGAGAATGTCAAGATGGTAAGTCTTCTCCCCATGATCTTCGAACTCTCTCTCATTCTCCTAATGAGGATATGATTAAAGTCATTAGAAAAGAGAAGTTGCATCTTAAAGTTATTGCTATCTTCTTTGTTTGTTTAGAAAAGGATTCTTTGCCTTCGAGGAAATTTTTTGATGACTGGACTCCTAATATTTGGGGGAGGAAACTATGGATTTAAGTAAGTTTTTGTAGAATTATTCAAAAAGGGTTATTTGTTGTTTTCTTTAAAACCCATGTTATGCAGGAAAGAGTACTAAAGAAAAAACACATTGGAATGTGGACTGTTCATTATTCAGGGCCTTCCAGTGGTCGGCCAAAGGTCAAATTGAACAAGTCATGGCTTGGTCTATTCCACACTAGATTGAAATTAAAAACTTATAGCCAAAATTATGGCTCTTGATTTCCCATATTGTTCAACCCCTTGGCTCATTGTTGTAGATAGAAGATGTCAGGTACACACTACCTCACTTAAATGCAAGAATCTTGCTTTCCCTTGAGCCTGAAATAGATTTTCCAAATATTATATTGATAGAATTAGAAGATGAAAAGTTTTCTTGGGAAATTTCATTATTAGGAGACCTAGGGTCTTGCTTCCATTTTAAAAAGAATAGCCACTCCAAAAAAGAATTTATGGCCCTTAACATTCCTCAAAATCCCAAATTTGATAGTAATGTCAAAAAAAATGGTAAAGAAGATAACTTGTGGGGTCAAGATAAAAAATATGAAAACTGTGTTAAAGAAGTTAGGGTTATTGAAGTGGATAATAGTAATAAATCTTACATCGTCACGAATGTAGTTTCAGTCAATGCTAACAGTAAAGAAGCTCTTGATTGTGGATAATTTTTTGGTTTGAACAACCCTCTATTTGAAGAAGACTTTGAAGTGAGGCCTTCTATAGGGGTGGGGTATATGATGCTCTAGTTGAATGTCAACTAGATAATACACTTCAAAAGGTTAATGTTAAGGGGGGTGAACAACCTTTGCTCCCACCCAAGCTGAATGCTTAATAACTTTCTCTAAACACAATTAATGAAAATGTCAAGAATATTAGGAGGACCTCTAGTGGAACTCTTAATAAAGATAAGGTCCTATCTAGGACCTTAAAAGTAGATTTTGGATATAAAATCACTAATGATACTATTATGAATAATCCCAAGAGATAACTGAGAGGGGGGGGGTGAATCAGTTATCTAAAAGTTTCAATTCTTTATCTAATTAAGTACACTTAAACATAAATCATAATCACAATGAAAGAACACTTGAACACAACACAATATTTTAGTTATGGGCAAACCCAAATAGGTAAAAAGCCCAGTGGGAATTGACACCCACTAATATTTTGCACTAGTGTATTATGATCCTTGTTAGAAGACCCTTAACCCTGTTAGGAGTTTCTTTACAATATATTTAGTACAGTAGACCTGGTCAAGGGTCGGACCCTGTTAGGAGTCTTTTACAATTTCCCCTGTTATGGGAGAGGACACAATGTCCAAGAGCACACTGCTCAAAGGGGTGAAGGCTACAACCTTTTGTTTAACAAATACATACTATATCTGGATCTTGGGGAACTGCACTTTGACCTACTATCTAGATCAATTCTAATGTATAGCACAAATACTTAACTTGGTCACATAGACCTTCTTCTGATGGCTCAATACTTTTCACTCTACTCTGCTCTGCTTAATCAACTATGAACCACACCCAAACAATCACAAATGACTGTCTATAAATATCTTTCCCCAAAATGATATAATCAAGTCAGCCTCTAAGAACCACCTTGAAATCATATTAGAGAAACCATAACAAAATTTGATAAACATTATGTTGGCTCTACTATGCACGTAACATAATCTTGGACCTGTCCAATAAGATAATTGTAGAGGCACGCTACACACTATCATCTCTACCAAAATAATTGGATCTTTCTCCTCAATCTAAATTACATCATGTGCTCTTAACCGAACATAAATAACTCTCCTATAAGCTTAAATCCATGGGCACATACCCATAGGATAGGCGCAACTCCATAATCAATAAAATCTATGTCAGCTCTTTGAATAAACACAAGAAAATTCTTATAGCGAGTAGTGACAGCATAACTTCATTTCTACTAAATATCAAACTATGCATCCATGAATAAAACATCACTAACATATCTTCAACATATATCCAAGCGTGCAAGGCTCCATGATAACTATACAAACAACCATACATAGAACACTGCCCATTACTCTGTCAGGAACACTACTAACACAAGCTACTACATAAATGTATGTACTAATAGTTAACCTTTGTTCCCATGATATCATGCTGATAGCATGTCCATGATACATATATTGAAATCTTAATGCATAAGACTTCCACACATGCTACTTTCCATATGTTGTCACCAATGACAAACATACAGTCAGTACTGGCTTGCTGGAAAATCTCCAACATGTTAATATGATTTAGAACAATAGAGAGGGGGGGGTGAATTAGTTGTTCTCAGGTCCAGATGTATAAAACAATCTTTCAAACTATTCAACAAATTAGATCTAATAAGAAACACCTACTCGGTCATTATTGATTGCATAACAAAAACATATAACATTGCAGTCCACTTATCCAATAGCATCTAACTTGTAAAACATAGAAATGTTCAAAACAAAACATTCACACAAGTATTAACACTAGGATTTATAGTGGAAACCCAATTTTGGAAAAACCACTTTGTAACATGTTACTATTATGTTCACTCTTCTGAAGTGATCTTGGTGAAAAGCCAACCCTGTCAAAGGTTACAAACACACTATCAGGTGTGACTCGGTTAAAGGACTTCAACCACTATGTTAAAAGTGCACCTTGTTATAGGACTTACATACACTCCATTAGAATGTAACCTTGTTCAAAGGATTTATACCTATGACTATTAGGTCAACCTCTATTTAAAGGATTTTGGATATTACAATGGTTAGAAAGTAGCAGTAATATTGATCTGAGAAACATACAACTCACTTTGCAAATATCAGATACACATAAGCTGGCTTACTGACTGTGAACCTTTTCCATCTCCATCACTGATCTTCTCAGAACCCTTCAAGCAATTGCAAAACTTCTCCTTCAGCCTTTTCTGCTTAGATAGTCAATAACAACACTTCCAACATTCACTTCTTTTCATCTGCACATTCAACCTCTTGCTTAGGTTTCCTTAATACTACCTCTATTAGGTCAATACATCTTTTGCCACTTAATCTCCTTCATAGATCTTACGGTTAGGTTAGATTCATTGAATCCATCCTACATTATGTTCTTTGGCTTATCTTTGAAATATCTCAAATCTCTTCAATATTTACAATAAAACTTTTTACAGTGCATTAAATGCTTTCATACAATCAATAAATAAAGTCAACACATTTTACATAATTCAAGAATTCAACGATGTCAGCTGGAAATCCAAATTCTTCAACAAATGCAAAATAATGACGCTCGGTCAATACTGTGTCCAACTTCTTAGTCTTCTCTAGAAATCTCGGTCACCACATAAATTGTTCCCTCGGCTAATAGTGTCTTCCTCGATAATTAACTGGTGTTCGGTCAACATTGTTTTTACTCGGCATTCACTAGCTTGATTGACACAAACAACACTCGGCTTAAACTAGATTTCTTCACTTATGCTCAGTTAAGCCTACTAGTTTATTCTTCATTCTTACTAAGATAAACAATACATTGTCTTATCATTGTGCCACATAATCAAGTACTCATTGAAGTATCAAGATAACTCAACCTTTCCTTAGGTGTTGTTGTTACCAACCTTGCCTATCCCCTTATCAACACTCAAATAGATATAGTACTTTCTTAAATAGCAATAGTCTCGCCAGTTAAGGTTTGACATCAATGACAATACAACAATTTCTTCAATTTTAGTTTCCAACAATCTCCCTCTTTGGCATTGATGGCAACACCATATGAATATCACATGAATTACCAACCAATCCAAAACTTATCTGTCATTAGAGAAATGTATAATATCCTTAGCTTCATTCTGATACAGAATTTTTTAGCCATACATTACCATCCACTGAATTTCTCTCACTGTCTTGATCTTCTCATTCTGTGTATTCAATTGTTCATTCTATGTATTCAACTATCATTATCTCACTCTTTGACAAAAATGCCAAAGCAAAAACAAAAACATACATCCTGTAGATGTGGATATCATCCTTTCAGTTCAGTAGAATATTTCTCCCTCTATCATCTTCCTTATGACTTATTTTGACTTGTTGTGCTCTTCACAACTCTAGGCTCCTCCTAAAGTGTGACCTTTCTCCGCATCAATCTATTATATTTTCTTTGCAGCACACTTGATGCAGTGATCCTAGCTTGACTAGGTAGCCTCAATTAGGGGAAGGACCCCTAATTGACTTCATAGCTATTCATGAGCTTCTTTATGTAAAGAATTAGTGAATATATCTGCTATTTGTTCCTTGGTATTCACATATTCCATGCGGACCTCTTTATCTTGTACAAGTTCTCTCGAGTAGTGATACTTTATGGCAATGTGTTTGGTCTTTGTGTGCATCACTAGGTTTTTAGAGATGTTGATAGCACTTGTGTTGTCACAGAAGATGACAATTGGTTCAGTGATTTCTTCTTTCATGCCTACCAACAATTGCTTTATCCATATCAAATTTGAATAATTGATGGCTGCAGCCACATACTCAGCTTCAGCAGTAGATTGGGAAATACAATTTTGTTTCTTGCTTGTCTAGGAAACTAATCTTTGTCCAAGAAAGAAAGCTCCACCACTAGTACTCTTTCTGTCATCTACATTTCCTACCCAATCAGCATCTGTATACACTCTCAATTCAAATTTGTCATGCTTCTTGTAGTACAATCCATAGTCAGCAGTTCCTTTCAAGTATCTCATGATTCTTTTAACTGCCATCATGTGAGTTTCCTTAGGATTGGCAAAAAATCTTGCCATAATCCCAATAGCTAATGCAATATTTGGTCTTCTATGTACAACATACTGTAGCTTTCCGATCATAGATCTATACAAAGTCTGGTTAACTTTTACAACATCATCACTCTTAGACAACTTTTGTCTAGTAGCCATGGGAGTACTTACTGGCCTTGAGTCTTCCATACCAAAGGTTTTCAGTATCTCATGAACATATTTAGACTAGGTGATGAAGATTCCTTTCTCCATCTGATATACTTGCAAACCAACAAAAAATTTGATCTCTCCAAACATACTCATTTCAAATTCAATTTGCATTTCATTTGAAAATTTCTTACATAAGACATCTTGTCCACCAAATATAATATCATCTACAAAGATTTTGGCTAACAGGATTCCTTTACCTTCTTCATCTTTCATGTACAAATTTCTTGTGTCATTTTTCCTTGAGAATCCAATCTATATTAGGTAGTTGTGGAATCTTTCATACCACACTCTGGGAGCTTGCTTTAATCCATATAGTGCTTTATTAAGTTTGCAAACCATGTGTCTTCTATTTGGATCAACAAATCCTTCTGTTTGTTCAATATATACTTCTTCTTCCAATATACCATTTAAAAATGTAGACTTAACATCCATTTGGTATACCTTGAAATTTTTATAGGCAGCATATGCAAGTAGAGCTCTAACTCCTTCCAATCTTGCTACAGGGGAAAATGTTTCCCCATAATCTATTCCTTCTTCTTGTGTGTAGCCTTTTCAAACCAACCTAGCCTTAATTCTTATGATTTGACCATGTTCATTTAGCTTATTATGAAATACCCACTTTGTCCCAATGACATTCTTATCTTCTGGTCTCAGCACCAAAGTCTAGGTATCATTCTTCTCTATCTAGTCAATCTCTTCATTCATTACTTCTATCCAGTCTTCATTTTCTAATGCTTCCTTTGTTGTCTTAGGCTCATATTCACATAGTAAACATGTTGGATCTCTTACCTTGCTTCTTGTTTGAATTTCGGTATCTTTATCTCCAATAATCTATTTAGGTTTGTGATGTTTCCGTACATATGTGCTAGAATAGGTTCTACTCTTCTTTCATTCGAATCATTAGGTTCTCCCTCTAGATTGTCAGATTCAGCTTCTAAATGCTCGACAACCTCTTCCTGATACTCGACAGCTTCTTCCTGTCACTCAGCATGTTCTTCTTCTCTCTCAGCATTATTATCCTAATGCTCGGCATTGCTAACCCAAGACTCAGCATCAGGTGCAGGTCTATCACTTGCCTCTTCTTCCTCTATATACACAAAAGATTCATAATCTTCTAGTACTCTGTTACTATCAACTTCATTTTTCTCTACATACTCATCAACTTTGACATTTACACTTTCCACAATTTTATTAGTGTTAGAATTCAGACACTTATAAGCTTTACTTTTTGTGGAATAGCCTAGCAATATACCTTCATCAATTTTAGCATCAAATTTTCCATTCCTACTATCCTTCAATATGTAGCACTTACTTCCAAAGATTCTAAAGTATTTTACATTCGGTGCATACCCATGCCATAGTTCATAAGGTGTCAGATTTGTACCTTTTTTGATTTGTACTTGGTTAAGAGTATAAACAGCTGTACTTAGAGCTTCTTTCCAATACTTCTCTACAACATTCTTTTCAATCATTAATGTCCTTGCACAATCCAAGATAGATATGTTCCTTCTCTCTGCTATACCATTCTATGGAGGAGTTCTAGGTGCAGACATCTTTCTTTTGATCCCTCTATCATTGTAAAACAGATTGAACTCATTTGATGTAAATTCTCCACCTCGATTATATCTCAAACACTTCAGGTTTTTACCTGTCTCTTTTTCAACCTTGACCACATACCACTTAAAAAATTGAAAGGCATCAGATTTTTCTTTTAAGAACATTACATGCATCATTCTGGTATAGTCATCGACAAACAAGATAAAATATCTAGCACCACAATAACTTTGTACACCCATCGGTCCACAAAGGTCAGTATGAATGAAATCTAAGACATTGTCTGAAGTAAAGGTTTTTCTCTTGAAACTAGACTTAGTCATCTTACCCAACTGACATTCTTTGCACATTACATTCTCAAGTTTCTTCAATCTAGGTAGAGCTCTCACTTTCTTTTTCTTGCTAATTTCTACCAGATTATCAAAGTTAACATGACATAGCTGCTTATGCCATAAACAAATATCATCATGTTGTGCAATCATACATGTTTCTTTAGATAGGTCTAGATCAAACAAATTACCTCTTTTATGTTCTCCAATTCCAATTAGTTCACCTGTGGCATCAAATATTTTGGCCTTCATGTGATGAAATTCCACTTGGTAGCCAATGCTATTAGGTTGTGCAACACTCAATAGATTATAATTAAGACCCTCAACCCAATAAGAATTTTCACAAGAGATTTTATCAGTCAGCTTAATCAATCCTTTTCCTCTAACAGGACATGGTGCATCATTTCCAAACTTTACACTCCTACCTTTATAATGGTTTAAGGTATCAAACTTACTCTTATCTCCAGTCATATGATGTGAACAACCACTGTCAATAATCTATTTATCATTTTTATTCACATAATATATTAATGCAATTTTCTCATCCTAATCAGATTCATCTTTCATTTCAACATAGACAACTTCAATTTCAAAATCATCATTATCAGTTTCAGTCTCTTCTTTAGCAATGTAGCAGGATTTCTTACCTTTCCCTTTGTAGTCTTTGTATCTTCGGTAACCTCTATCTTCTCTTTTGTCTTTTTATTTGCTATCTCTTTCTTCATCCTTATTATCCCTATCAAGACATCTAGCAACTATATGACCAACCTTGTTACACAAAAACATATAATAGGGAGTTTACCTTTGTACCTTCCTTTTCCCCTTTTCAGTCTTCTAGCCATAAGAACTTCTAGATCCTCAAGTTCTTCATCAGATGTGTCACTATCACTATCACTTTCACTTTCACTTTCACTTTCATAGATGCATCTTTCTTTTTCCTTCTTTGACTTATTCAAAACCTTCTGAGACTTAAAATCAGATTCAATACTACCAATAGTGAAGTTATCATAGTTAGAAAGTTCAAAAGCAGTAAGCTTGCCGACCAAACTTTCTAAGGTAAGGACATTAGGAGAGTTAAATCTAGATTCCTGGATTGCAAAAATTTTGATTGCATATATAGGACGTAGAGTTCTCAATACTTTTCCTATTACAGCTTCATCCTCAATAGTTCCATTTGCTCCTATAATAGCATTTACAACTTCATTTATTCTACCCTAATATTGTGCAATATTCTCACCTTCTTACATTCTCATTTCATCAAATTTACCTCTTAGGCTCTCGGCTTTTGCTCTCAACACATTCACATCACCACCATAAATGCTTGCAAGGGTGTCCCACTTTTGCTTTGCGGTACTACAATCTTTGATGTCTTTGAATTCTGGATAACTTAGCGTAGACGCAATCTCCAACATTGCTTGGTTGTGTTCTTATTTGGCTTTCATTTCCTTGGGAGTCAGAGGTGTAGCACATGTGACATAGTCATGTTCAATGTAATACTTAGCAGAATCACCAATACCGACCAGATGCAGCTTCATCAAACTTTTCCATGCAGGAAAGTTTTCCTTATTCATCTTGGGTACCTCCTTCTTATATATCTTGATCATTTGCTTCAAGTACCTTCAAACTTGTTCTCTGTAAGCACCAACAACTCTGATACCAATTGTTAATAAGATTTAGAACAACAGAGAGGGGGGGGGTGAATTAGTTGTTCTCAAGTCCAGATGTATAAAACAATCTTTCAAACTCTTCAACAAATCAGATCTAATAACCAACACCTACTTGGTCATTACTGATTGCATAACAGAAACATATAACATTGCAGTCCACTTATCCAATATCATCTAACTTGTAAAATACAAAAATGTTCAAACCAAAACATTCACACAAGTATTAACACCAGGATTTATAGTGGAAACTCAATTTGGGAAAAACCACTTTGTAACATGTTACTATTATGTTCACTCTTCTGAAGTGAGCTCGATGAAAAGCCAACCCTGTCAAAGGTTACAAACACACTATCAGGTATGAACCGGTTAAAGGATTTCAACCACTCTGTTAAAAGTGCACCTTGTTATAGGACTTACATACACTCCATTAGAATGAAACCTTGTTCAAAGTATTTATACCTATGACTGTTAGGTCAACCTCTGTTAAAAGGATTTTGACTATTACAATGGTTAGAAAGTAGCAGTAATATTGATCTGAGAAACATACAACTCACTTTACAAATATCAGATCCAATTTCATACACATATGCTCACTTACTAACTGTGAACCTTTTCCATCTCCATCATTGATCTACTTGGAACCCTTCAAGTGATCACAACACTTCTCCTTAGCCTCTTCTTCTTAGACAGTCAATAACAACACTTCCAGCATTCACTTCTTTTTATCTTCACATTCAACCTCTTGCTTAGGTTTCCTTAATACTACCTCTATTAGGTCAATACATCTTTTGCCTCTTAATCTCCTTCGTAGATCTTAGGGTTAGGTCAGATTCATTGAATCCATCCTACATTATGTTCTTCGGCTTATCTTTTAAATATCTCAAATCTCTTAAATATTTACAATAAAACTTTTTATAGTGCATTAAATGCTTTCATACAATCAATAAATAAAGTCAACACATTTTACATAATTCAAGAATTCAATGATGTCGGCTGGAAATCCAAATTCTTCAACAAATGCAAAATAATGACACTCGGTCAATACTGTGTCCAACTTCTCAGTCTTATCTAGAAAGCTCGATCACCACATAAATTGTTCCCTCAGCTAATAGTGTCTTCCTCAATAATTAACTGGTGTTTGGTCAACACTGTTTTTACTCGGCATTCACTAGCTCAATCGACACAAACAACACTCAGCTTAAACTAGATTTCTTCACTTATGCTCAGTTAAGCCTACCAGTTTAGTCTTCATTCTTACTAAGATAAACAATACATTGTCTTATCATTGTGCCACATAATCAAGTACTCATTGAAGTATCAAGATAACTCAACCTTTCCTTAGGTGCTATTGTTACCAAACTTTCCTATCCCCTTAGCAATAGTCAAATAGATATAGTACTTTCTTAAATAGCAATATTCTTACCAGTTAAGGTTTGACATCAATGAGAATACAACAATTGCTTCAATTGCAATTTCCAACACAACAATCTCGCCCTTTGGCATTGATGCAAACATGTTGAATGAAAAACCATCACCAACCCAAATGAACATTTCTTTTATAACATTCTCCATTTCCTCTTCAAAAATCCCCCAAAGATGAATCCTCCATCTGCTATAATATTTTCCAGTATTCTCCATTTCCTCAACTCAACTATTGTCATAACTGAATATTGCTCCCCCTTAGTATATTACTCCTCTTTTTTACTTCTTTTTTTCATGACTATTTATATTACTCCCCCTTTGACATCAATGGAAAAGGGTGCCATTCATTTTAAGCATTGGTACTACTCCCGAGGTAGAGTATTCAACCTTCCATCAGTCCCTAAGGATTGATGCCTTTCCTTCTTTCTTCTAAGAAGAATCAGGGAAGGGAATTACTCCCAACTTCTCCTTGAGATACTCAAAAGTATCCTTAGGCAAGGGTTTTGTGAATATATCTACCAACTAATCTTTAGTATTCACATAGTCCAACTTGACTTCTTTCTCCACCACTTTCTCTCTTAGAAAGTGATACTTGATCTCAATGTGCTTTGTCTTTGCATGCATCATAGGGTTCTTCGACATATTGATAGTGCTAGTTTTATCATAGTCAATAACAATAGGATAATCAATCTAAATTCCAAAATCCTTTATCATCTTCTTGATCCAAACAATTGTAGAAAAATTCAAGGCTGCTACAACATACTTTGCTTCTGTTGTTGACTGAGAAATACAATTTTGTTTCTTTCTTGTCCAAGTGACAAGTCTATTACCAAGAAACACTACTCCACCTGATGTACTCTTTCTATCATCTACACATCCTGCCCAATCAACATCAGTGTATACATGAAGTTCAACATTTTTTGAATTAGGATACCATAGACCGTAATCTATAGTGCCCTGCAAGTATCTAAATATTCTCATTACTGCCATGAGGTAACTTTGCTTAGGTTCTATTGCAAATCTTCCAACTATGCCAACTGCATTGGAAATGTTAGGTCTATTCTGAGTAAGATAAATGAGTTTACCAATCATAGACTTATATAATGTTATATCTACTGCTGGTGAGTCATCTTCTTTTGTAAGCTTGCATCCAGTGATAATAGGGGTTCCTACTAGCTTGCAATCATCCATCTTGAGTTTCTTTAGTATCTCTTTCACATATTTGGATTGATTAATAAAAATTCCTTTTTCTGTTTGTTGTACATTTAGTCTCAAAAAGTATTTGATACAACAAATAATACTCATCTCAAACTCATTCTGCATGTTTTTGGAAAATTTTCACTTAGTTTTTCATTACCTCCAAAGATAATGTCATAAACAAATATAGCTATAAGTAGTAGACCTTCAGATGTCTCTCTCATGAATAGATTACAATTTGTTGCTCCTTTCTTGAATCCAATCTTTGTTAGATATCCATCTAGTCTCTCATACCATGTTCTAGGGGCTTGCTTAAGTCCATAGAGGGCCTTCTTCAATCTGCATACCATATCAAGTCTGTCTAATAAGGTGAATCCTTTTGGCTGCTCAATGTATACTTCTTTCAAATCTCCATTCAGGAATCTTGACTTGACATCCATCTGATATACTTTGAATTTTTTGATTGTAGCATAAGCTAGAAACAACTTAATAGCTTCTAATTGGCTCACAGGTGCAAATGTGTCTGAATAATCAATGCCTTCTCTTTGTGCATACCCTTTACATACTAACCTTTATTTTTTTCTTAGTACTATACCATCTTCATTCATCTTGTTTCTGAATATCCACTTTGTTCCAATCACATTCTTATCATTAGTTCTTGGGACTAGTTCCCAAGTGTCATTCTTAAAAATCTGATCAAGTTCTTTTTTCATAGCATCATGCCAATCTAAATCATTACATGCATCTTCAACACTTAAAGGTTCAATCTGACATAGTAAACATACCACTTCACTACTAGCTGAGTTCTTTTCTTCTGATCTTGTTAAGACTTTGTCACTCTAATCTCCAATGATGTCTTTCTTGGAATGATTTCTAGATGTAAACTTTGGAACTTTAGGTGATGCTGACTCATCAGCCTTAGGATTTTCTTCTTCACTTGTCTCAGGGTCATTGAATGACAAATCAATACTATCAAACATTTCTTCAATAATTGTCTCACTAGTGGAGGGTCTGGGTTCTTCTTCAATCATGGGTGAGTAATCATGATATCTTTCTTGAACCATAAAATTTTCATCAATCTTAACATGAGCACTTTCAATGATCTTTTTCAATCTTAAATTGAAACATCTATAAGCTTTACTTTTAGTAGAGTAACCAAAAAAAATACCTTCATCACTTCTTGCATCAAACTTTCCTACTGCTTCATCACTCTTGATGTAGAACTTGCTTCCAAGATTTTGAATTATTTTACCATGGGAATATTACCAAACCATAGCTCATATAGTGTTTTGTCAGCTCCTGGCCTCAATTGAATTCTATTGATGGTGTATATTGTTGTATTGACCACATCTCTCCAATAGGTGTGTGCAAATTTTCCTTCAATCATGATGGTGCACACTATATCGAGGATGATTCTATTCCTTCTCTCTGTAATTTCATTCTGCTGAGGGGTTCTAGGTGCACTAAACTATCTCTTTATGCCATGTTCTTTGCAGTAATCATAGAATCTATCAGAGGTGAATTCTCCTCCTCTATCCAATCTCAAACATTTTATCTTTAGTCCAAATTCATTCTCAACCTTAGGTTTGAATATTTTGAAATTTTCAAATGCTTCTGACTTATCTTTCAAGAATGCAACCCACATCATTCTAGTATAATCATCAACAAATAAAATGAAATACCTTTCACCATAGTATGATCTTGTTTGAGTTGGACCACATAGGTCAGTATGAATCAGATCCAACTTGTTCTCTACTGAATTGTGCTTGCTCCTGAATGAATTTCTCACATGCTTTCCCATCACACATTCCATGTATATAGTATCAAATGGCTTTTATATGCTAGGTAGATCTCTTACTACCTTTACATTGCTTATATTTACTATGTTATCAAAATTGATATGACATAGTCTTTTATGCCACAACCAACTATCATCAACTTTAGCAACAAAACAACTTGCTTCTAAATTGAGTTGGAAAACATTACCTCTAGTCTTTGAGCTTGATGCAATCATAACACCATCCTTGTTGTTAATGATGCATTTTTTCATCTTTAAACTCCAACTAATAGCCTTTTCCAAGTAACTATCCAACACTGAGAAGGTTATGTTTCAAACCATCAACATAGAGAACATCATCAATACTATTCTTTCCATCCAAGGTGATGGCTCCTCTACCAACTATGGGTTTAGGAGTGTTGTCTCCAAATATAATCATACCAGCATTGTATTTGTCCAGATGAATAAATCTATATTTATCACCTGTCATGTGATGTGAATAACCACTATCTATAATCCAGTCTATCCTTATATCAGCTTGGGAAATCAATGCTAGCTCTTGTTCCTCTTTCTCATTTTTATGATGTCTTATTATTCATTTTGTCTATAATAGAAATGAATCCAATTTATTCTTCATCTGATTCATCATCTAAAACTCCATCTCCAACATAGTAGCATTCCTTAGAATACTTAGGCTTGTAATCCTTTTTGAACTTTCTAGCTCTAGTAGGACACTTAGATGCAAAGTGACTGATCTTATTACATGAAATCACTTAAATGGTAATTGACCTTCATATTTTCCTTTTCCTTTCTTTTCTCTGTTTGCAATCATAGCAATGAAATCATCTAGTGTTTTCTCTTCATCATCAACATCAAAATTACCAGAAGTGTTTACAGATTTCTTACCATGAACTATTGCTTTGAAGGTTGTCTCACTTTTATGTTTTGTCTTCAATCTTGAAATCTCAAAGGCTAAGATCTTGCTGATCAAGGTTTCTCTCTTGAAATTTGATGTAATCTGCATGGTCTCATCAAGGATGTTGTGTTAGAAAGTAAAGATCCCCAAGATAACTAAGAGGGGGGGGGGGGTGAATCAGTTATCTGATAATTTAACCATTCAATAGCTTTAAACAATATAAGTAATGTACTAATCAACCATAGAAAGATAACCATACACAATTGCACAATAACACAAGATATGTTAACTAGGGAACCTCTTGAAAAGAGTAAACTCCGGTGGGAATGATGCCCACAAAAATGATGCACTAATATGAAAGTTCCTTGTTAGAGGATGGACCCTGTTAGGAGTCTTATGAAATACATTCAGTACATATAAATCCCTATTAGGAGATTTTGAATCCCTGTTAAAAGATTCTAACCCGGTTAAGAGTTTATGGAAGACAGAAGGACCCACTACCCAAATAGCTTCAAGGCAAGATCTCTGAACCCACTGTCCAAAAGATCTTAGAATTATTCAATAGAATAATATGAAATATATTACCTCCTTCACACTGTGCCAAAACTGCACTCTCTACTACACAAGATCACAATTCCAAATCTCTATACTCACAAGTCTTCATCACTGAATTAGCTCTTTTCTTCACTTCATGCATATATCCGCATCTCAATCTTCATAGTACAAATTACAATAAGGAAAAAATTCCTTCTTATATACCAAACTCAAATAATTACAAATGAGTCGGTCCTTAATTACAAAATAATAAATTCTACACGCTACACACAGAATTCTCATAAAACTATCAGCTTCCAGTTACTGTAACTTTCTCCAAACATATCCTCAAAGTTTGCACTATGAACCACATCATCATTAATGAGTCTCCAACATCCCTTTAATTTCACAAAATCAGATTCCATCCCAGCTAAGAGATATCCTCTGATTTTCGAACATCGCTACACAGAAACACTGTCTAAACACTGCTTTCACCAAAATGCTCATAACTCTCACAAATGAATGAATTTATTTTTGTGGTATTAACCATAGGTTAATAACACAATAAAAAACATACCATCAAATGCACAAAATCCAATCTACAATAAAACATGTGCGCAAAACAAAACTGTACCTACTTTCCTGCTAATATCCAGAATATCACTGTGTTGACATCAATGACAAACCAAGTCATGAATGCAACAAAAAATGCTATAGAATGACTACCAAAACACTTTGCATTCATTCCTAACATGTTGATCTTTCTTTCATATTCAAGAGTGAGAGTAGTCATTAACTTGTCTATAATGTACTCCTCTGAAATCTCTCCACCATTGTTTCTAATTCTAGAAACTACTTCATTTATCCTTTGATTATAAGATCTGATATTTTCTTCAGGTAGCATCTCCAATGCATTGTATCTTTTCTTCCATGTCTTTCTGTGTGCATCCTTTTCTTGTTTGTCTCCTTCAAATATGTCTTCTAGGTGCTTCCATATTTTATGGGTTGTATCTATCTTTTTTATTTCTTAAAACTCACCATCAGATAGAGTGTTGATAAGAGCTTTTTTATCAATAGCATTCTGATGAAACAATTTCTTTTTCCTTTTAGTAGCATCATCCTTTCCAAGGCCTTCTATTGTAGGGATCTTGGCTTCTTTGATAGTTACATCAAAAACTTCAAAACCAATGCTCACTGCAAATGACTCACCATCTTGTTCTTCCCATCAAGATAATTCTCTCCATAAAACTTAGGACTTTCTTTTCTGAAGCATGCCATCTGATCAACCTCAAGTTGTTAAACTTTCTCTTCGAGGCACTTGGCTTTGATACCAATTTTTAGGAATAGTCCCAAGAGATAACTAAGAAGGGGGGGTGAATCAATTATCTACAAGTTTCAATTATTTATCTAATTAAGTACACTTAAACATAAAGCATAATCACAATGAAAGAACACTTGAACACAACACAATATTTTGGTTATGAGGAAACTCAAATAGGCAAAAACCCCAGTGGGAATTGACACCCACTAATATTCTGCACTAGTGTATTATGATCTTTGTTAGAAGATCCTTAACCCTGTTAGGAGTTGCTTTACAATATATTTAGTACAGTAGACTTGGTCAAGGGTCAGACCTTGTTAGGAGTCTTTTACAATTATCCCTATTAGGGGAGAGGATGCACTATCTGAGAGCACACTGCTCAAAGGGATGAAAGCTACAACCTTTTGTTTAATAGATACACACTATATCTAGATCTTGGTGAACTGTGTTTTGACCTATTGTCTGGATCAGTTCCAATGTATAGAAAAAATACTTAACTTGGTCACATAGACCTTCTTTTGATGGCTCAACACTTTGCACACTCTGCTCTACTCTGCTTAATCAACTATGAACCACACCCCAAAAATCACAAATGATTGTCTATAAATATCTTTCCTCTAAATGATATAATCAAGTCAACCTATTAGAAACACCTTGAAATTATATTAGAGAAACCATAAAAAACTTTGATAAACATTTTGTCAGCTCTACTATGCACACAACATAATCTGGGACCTGTCCAATAAGATAATTGTAGACACATGCTACACACTATTGGCTCTACCAAAATAACTAGATCTTTCTCCTCAAGCTGAATTACTTCATGTGCTCTTAACCAAACATCAATAACTCTCCTCTAAGCTTAAATCCAAGGGCACATACCCACAAGATAGGTGCAACTCTAGAACTAATAAAATCTTTGTCGGCTCTCTGAATAAATATAGGAAACTGCTACTGGCAAGTAGTGACTACATAACTTCATTTCTACTAAATATCAAACTATGCTTCCATGACTGAAACATCACTAACATGTCTTCAACATATATTCAAGTGCACAAGGCTACATGATAACTATACGAACAACCATACACATAACACTGCATGTTATGCTAGCAAGAATACTGCTGACACAAGCTACTATATAACTGTATGTACTAATAGTTAACCTTGGCACCCATGATATCATGCTGATATCATGTCCATGCTACATATAATGAAATCTTACTACATAAGACTTCCACTAATGCTACTTTCCATATTTTATCATCAATGACAAACATACAGTCAGTACTGACCTACTGGAAAATCTCCAACATATACAACATATTTAATAAATGAGGAACCATTTACCGAGGTTACTAACAAAACATCAAAGGAAAAAAGGAAGATTTTGAGAGGCAGTCTCTCTCTAATGAAAGTAGAAATTCTGGGAAGAATATGCCAGAATGTTTTAATAAATTGTATAACAATTCTAAAAACTTACCGAAATAATGCACATACACAGCTGGAATGTGAGAAGGCTTGAGATGTTAGATAGAAAATGGTGTAACAGTCTCAAAACAAAAGACATTGCATGCCTACAAGAAATTAAGGTTGTTGGTTTTCAAGGATTTACCATAATGAAATTTATTTGGGATGCATTTATTGGTTATTATTCTAATCATCCTAGAGGTAAAGGAGGCACTGCCATTTTGGTGGGGCCTTAGTGGGCTGAGAAAATTAATTCTAATGGGCCTTCACCTTGCCATAGAGTACTATGGATTATCTTTAAACATAAGGACATCTTAATTGGAGTGTGCAATATTTATGCCCCTAATGACTACAGAGACCATGCAGCTTTATGGGAGTGGTTATCTAATGGTCTACCTAAAGCCCACGGGTATTTTGTGGGAGATTTCAACATGGTGGAGAATAAAGAAGATAAATGTGGGGGGAATGCTCATTGTTGGAAGGGAAATGAAATGTTCTTTTGGTCCAATTTTAAGAGGAGATGTAGGGTTGTTGATCCACTAAACCTCAAGAGGGGATCTTTCTCCGATATTTGGTTCACTTGGTGCAATAATCAATTTGGGCAACAAAGAGTCTATTGTCCGTTGGATAGATTTTATGTAGAAAAGTCCATTTTTTCTTTGAAAAATAGGATGGGAGAGCCCATATTCGTGTATCCCCTTCTTCTATGTCAGACCATCACCTAATATATGATAATGTCTATTTGGACAATGACACTGTTAGCAGGTGTAATAAGAAAAAAGTCAGCTTTAAACTTAATACCTCATTGCTCAATGATGAAGAGACTGATGATGATGTCAGAATGGTAACTATTCTTTGTAAAATCTGTAATTAAGGGCCAAGTCTTGCTGATATGTGGAGCCATCTAGTGGAATCATGGAGGAAAATTTATCAGATTATTGGTAAACAAAATAGTATTGAAAGAAATAAGGAAGAACAAATTCTCCAAAGCATTCTCAATAATACTGAAAGAGATCTTCAAAGTAAGGGATTTGACCCTCAGTTAGAGGAGAAGATCAATGGGGTCAAATGTCAATTAAGGAATATTGATCAATACAAGATCAAAGGGTAGAAGACTAGAGCTAGGATGAATTGGATGAAGGGTGGTGATAAGGGTACTAAATATTTCTTTAATATCATTAGAGCTAAACATAAAAGATAACTGATTAAGGGTAGTCATATTAGGGGGGAGCTATCCATGGATCCATGTAGTATCAAATAATCCTTCTATAGTTTCTACAAGGAGCTATTTACATCATAATTTGATTAATATAATAACCTAAACCTTGTTTAGTGCCTCAAGTTGATACCAGAAAAGATCCCTTGTAGTGAGGTCATAACGCTTGACATGTCAATATCTCTTAAAGAGATAGAAAATATAGTGAAATCCCTTGCTAATGACAAAGATTTGGGGCCCAATGGCCTCCCTACTGAGTTCTACAAACACAACTTGGAGTGGATTGGCCCAGAACTTTTGGAATTGTATGAAGATGCCTTCAAACAAGGATCACTTGGTGCTGACATTAATAGAGGGGTCATAAATCTCCTTCCTAAAGATGGTGACAAGACACAAGTTAAAAATTGGAGACCTATCACATTGTTGAACTTTTCTTATAAGGTTGTGGCTAAGGTGTTGGCTAGGAGAATAGGAGATCTACTTAATGATTTTATATCCCAAACCTAGACATGATTTATTAAAGGGAGATTAATTTTAGAAAATATGATTACTAGTTGGGAGGCAATGCACTAGGCTAGGAATGAGAATCAGAATGTATTAATGGTCCTACTTGACTTTGAGAAAGCATATGAAAAAATTGAATGGCATTTGTTATGGGGATGTTGCATCCCTTTGGTTTCCCTCCATATTTCTATAAATGGATTGGTATTATTCTTAAAGAATCTTCTATAGTCATTGATGTGAATGGTGAGCTATATGACAAAATTATGCTTCAAAGATCCATAAGGTAGGGATGTCCAATTTCACCTTCCCTATTTTTAATTGCATTTGACACCTTGTTTTATATTCTTAGAGCACCTCAACTAGGGCCCCTAGTTAAAGGTATTACCCTACCAAATAAGGAGTCACTTTTTAATGCACAGTTTGCAGATGATACTGCTTTATTTACTATAATGGATGAAAATAACTTTGATAATATGAATAATAGGGTTCAATTCTTCTATTCATTTTTAGGGGCCAAAGTAGCCCCCCACAAATCCTCTTTTATCGGTTGGTCTTCTTCCCCCCAAAATGGCTAGAGAGAAAAGGTTGATGGTGTGTGGGGCCAAATGATATTGTCAAGTACTTGGGTATTCCATTTTCTATTGATCCATCCCTTAAAGACATGTAGGCTTGGTTATATTTGAAAATTGAAAAGAAGTACATAAAATGGAAAACACATCTCCTATCATTGGCTGGGAGAGTACAAGTAGTGAAAATTTTTTAATCATCTCACCATATTTACTTCTCCTTAGCTTGGTTATTCTCCAATTATCAAACTAGTAGCTTGGAAATGATTATGAGGGATTTTCTATGGTCTGATAGGCTAGGAAACAAGAAGAGGCATTGTGTTAAGTGGGGATGGTATTGTATGCCTAAGAATAAGGGTGGTTTGGGCATTAGGGGTCTAAAAGCTCAAGGTATGGCATTGGCATCCAAATGGATCATTCAAGCTATCTCAAGTGAGGAACCATAGAAGGTTTTGATCAGAAACAAAATTTCTAGATCTGGTATTAAAAAAGGTAAATGGTGGAACAATGTGCCCCTATGTGATAAGATGATGGGAAATATGCATTTATCAGTATATGGATCCAAGGTCTTTCAATCCATTTGGAAGGCATGGGTTCAGGTGATGAACCTTATCCTATTCAGGGGAGCCAGTGGTGTCCCTCCTACCTATTCTGTGTTGGACATATCAGTATGGTGGGGAGTTGAGGCTAATGACAAACCCCTTGCATTAAACCAAAGTTGTCCTACAAAAAATTGGTTTAATTATGCCATTGCTCTTGTTAAAGATATTATGGTTGACTATCAACTAAGGTATTAGAATGAAATATTTGCTAAATATCACATCCCTAATACTCAAAAAAAGACATACTCAATTATTTTGTGGGTAAACTATGAACACTAAAAAACTTCTACAGTGGATCAAATGGAAGGATGACACTAAGTTTAGCAAGATCTATAATAATCAGATATACAATATGCTAAAATATGAATATCCTATTTTTGATAGGGTGAACCTTGGCTGGAGGCTGGATGTCTCGGTCTCTAAGTGACAGGTTTTCTTTAACTTTTTCTGGCACTCCCCCTTTGAACCAAAAAAATCTTGTTTTAGATGGATGTTGCTTTTGAAGAAACTTGTTGTCGGTAACACCTTGCCACATAATCTAGGAGATCTTGTTAGGTGTGATTTTTTTCCTCTTCCTGAGTCTTTTGAGCATCTTTTTTTTACTTTGCTTATTCTCGTGGTGTTCGGTCCATATTTTTTGGGTCTCCCATTATTTGGAATAGTAGTCTTGGCCTGTCATGGAGTGAAATTTTAGTTGGCTACATTGAGTCTTTTGATCTAAAAACTAACACCTTTTGGTTTGTTCTTACTTGTGAGATTCTTTCATTCTTATGGAAGGAATGAAATGGAGAGATTTTCTAGAAGAGAAT
>BSBK01009095.1:865000-952143 GCA_027943335.1 Chamaecyparis obtusa
AATTGAACTAGCTCTAGGTCAAGAAAATTATTTTCCTCCTCATTTTGAGGAGTGTTTCTGGTCTGCACAATAGGAACATACTATTTTAATGTCAATCCAATTAGTCAAGAGTTTCATCAATTAGAATATAGAGGATCTCACATTTATCTGGTTTAGGAGGATAATCAACTCTTCAAGGATCTTCGATCTTCCAGTGGGGTTCACTTAGACATGGATTCAATTTCACATCATGATCCTTGTGAATTTCAGAGCCCTAACATGGTAATTCCAAAGCTCACATCTGTAGTGGAGGCTACTTCTGGAGGGATTTCAATTGACAAACTTAGTCTCCTCTAATGATCTCCTCCTCAAGGTCAGCTAGGCCTTCTTTCAGTGGTTGTAGAAGTTGTCCAGGGATATCTTGATAATATATTAGATACTCTTGTAACAGGAGAAGCTCTGCCCTGAGGATTCTCTCATGCCATGATAATTTCTCCTCCTCAAGGGAATGCAGGGATAGTTGGCCTGCATTTGAATTATGAGCCTAAGTGGCCCTTTGATGATGATCTTGGCCAAGAATGTACCCTGGCTAAGGTTCAGGTGGATGAGATTGTAGATCTCTCATCTGTGAGAAGAAATCTCCAACAATCTTTTCTCCAAGAGATTGACACTAATTAGATTCATGATCAGCCTCATCCTGGACTTATTGAGTGCCAAACTTATAATTTTGTCACTTTAAGATCTCCTCTGGGTAAGGAAAACATAGTTTTCCCTTCTAAGGATTCCATTTGGGTCAAAAATTTGAAAGAGCATGAATTATCTAAGAGAGGACTAGACGGTTTGGTTGATGAATTAATATTGGGTGTAACAGATAAGAAGTTTGATGATGTCACTCGACAGGAAGAACCAGAATATGATAAGATCATTGGAGTACAACCTAAGGACAATAAGGATGGGGAAGATTATCTCATCATAATCCTTGTTTAATTCCACAACCAGATGCAGATACTGATAAAATCAAAATATTCTCATCTTCAAAAAGGCCTAGGGGTCACCTTCCTAAAGGAAAGAAAACTGAGGAGATAGAGGAGGGGTTCAGTCAAATCTCCCCTTCCCCAAACTCATCAAGAAATCTAAGGAAGAGGTTGTCACTTCAATAACCAAACAAATGAAGCTGGGAAGTAGAGAAAATGGCTCTTTGAGCCACCAATGAGGATCATATCATGGAACATTAGAGCCATTAATGCCTCTAACAAGGTCTCTCTCATCAAGGACCAAATTTTGGTGAGTAGCAAAGATATCATTCTACTGTAAGAAACCAAACTTGATTAGGAGAAAGGAGACAAAGTGTTTGGGGCTTGGAAGGGTTGGACTTTCCTTCATGTCTGTTCAATTGGGGCTTTAGGGGGAATTTCCATTCTTTGGAAACCTCATAAATGTATTGTGAAGTTAAATAGTTCAAATACAAATTGGGTGCTAGTGGAGGTATCAGTCTTTGTAATCTCCTTTTACCTGGCTAATATCTATGGCCCAGTTCCTGTGGTTAGCAAACAGAGATTATGGGGAATTTTTTCCCAAGGGCTTTTGACTCTTGGTGGATCTAAGGTCATCTTAGGAGGTGACTTTAAAGATACAATGGGTTTCATGGATAAGGTGGGTGGTGCAGATCCATCTTTTAAAGTGACACAAGACTTTAGGAGTTTTTTTGAGGGAAATGCCCTTTATGATTGCATTCCATACAATGGAAAGATTACTTGGTCAAATAGGAGGAAAGGATCTCATTATGTTGGGGTGAGATTGGATAGATTTCTACTTAACTCAAACTAGGTTTTGGATCATGGTGGTTGTATCTATAGTATTCTTAATTTAATAGGGTCATATCATTATGCTATGAGCTTGGAAATTGACACAGTGGCTAACATATTTAGGCCTAAGTCATATTTCAAAGTAGAACAAATGTTGTTTTGAGATAAAGATTTCCTTTCTCTACTTTAGCAATGGTGGACCTAATGTCCGACTGTAAAAGGGTTTAAGATGTTTCATCTATACAAGAAACTAGCATTCATGAAGGCAAAAATCAAGGAATGGAATCATTCTAGTTTTGGAAACATTTTTTTAGAAAAACTAAATCTTCAAGAGAAGCTTGAGGATTTGAATGAGCTTTTTCTCCTCCATGGATTGACCCAACCAGTCTATGAAGCTCAAAAGGAGTTAAAAGAAATACTAGAGGAAATCCTTCTAAGTTATGGCTTTGATAAACTTATTGGAGGCACTAAGAAACTTATTGGAGGCAAAGATCCTGTGAGTTATGGCTTTGATAAGGGGATAGGAACACTATTTTCTTTCATGCCTCAGCCAAAGTTAGAAGGAAAAAGAATGTTATCTTCCAAATCAAGGGTGTTAACAAGATCAGCCTCTATTGGGAATGAATGCTAAATGTTTGGCAGAAATTCTGTAGTAATTTTTGTTGCATTCATGGACTATGATTGTCATTGATGTCAACACAGTGATTTATCAAAGACTTGCAGAGAAGAAAATAGAGTTTGGATTACAGCATGTGGTTTATTGTAGTCAAAGCTATGCGATGTTGAGGTTATACTCTTTGATATGACATATGTCTATGGTTAAGAGCATAGATAGTAATTTATTGATTCATCAAAGTTATGATCATTTTGGTGGAAGCAGTATTCAAGCAGCGTTCCTGAGTAGCGGTTTGTGGAAATCAAATGATATCTCCTAATCAGGATGGAATCTAGTTTTATGCAGTTAAAGAAAATTTGAAGACACATTGATAGTGAAATGGATGATAGTTCATACTTTGAGGTCACATGAGTGAAGATTTATTGTATTTGGAAGCCGACAGTTTTATGTAATTTTGGTGTAGCGTGTGGAAACTTTTATTTTGTAATTGTATGTTGACTCATTTGTAATAATTTGAGTGTGGTATAAAGGAAGGAATGTATTTCCTTTTTTTAATGTAGATATAATGTGAAAATTGTGTAATTATGATATGGTAGCAGTGGTTGTGATGCTATATGCATGAAGTGAAGAAAAGAGTTGAGTATGAAAGTGAATTTGTGAAGGAAGACATGCGAAGTACAGAGATCTAAAATTGAGATATGATGTAATAATGAGTGTCATTTGGCATAGTTAGAGAAGAAGTAAAATATTATTCTATTGAGTAATGCAAAGATTATTTGGACAGTTTCTTCAGTGATCTTACCCTGAAGCTATTTGGGCAATGGGTCCTTCTGTCTTCCATAACTCTTAACATGGTTAGAATATTTTAACAGGGATTCAAAATCTCCTAACAAGGATTCATATGTACTGAATGTATTTCATAAGACTCCTAACAGAGTCCACCCTCTCACAAGGAATATTCATATTAATGCATCTTTTGTGGGCATCATTCCCACCGGGGTTTACTCTTTGATCAAGAGGTTCCCTAGTCAACATATCTTGTGTCATTGTGTTATTGTGTATGAATATCTTTCTATGGTTGGTAATTATATTGCTTATATGGTTTAATGTTGTTGAAGATGATAAAATTTATAATTATCTGATAACTAATTCACCCCCCCTCTTAGTTATCTTGGTGGACTTTACTTTCTAACAATTGGTATCAGAGTGATAGGTCCTTGAAAAAGAAGTTTAACAGCTTAAGGAGATCCATGGTGAATTTCAGGAAAGAAAGCCTTAAGTTTGATGGAGTAAATTTTGACAGCTGGAAACAAAAGATGAAGACACACCTATTATCTTTAGGACCGGGTTATTGGTTGATTACAAAGAATAATAAGACTATCATTGAAGAGGAAAATCTTGAAACATGTACTATAGAAGAGGGAGATCTATTCATGTGTAACATACTTGCAAGAGAAGCACTTTTGACAGCACCTACGGAGAATGAGTACAGTCAAGTAAAATATTTGAAAAATTCTCATAAAATTTGGAATGCTTTACACTCTACTTTTCAAGGTGATGAACATGCAACAAGAGTTGAATTACATAATTGGATATGTGCATTTGAAGATATAAGAATGTTGGAAGATGAATCTATTAGAAGTTATATTGGTAGAATGTCAGAGATTATTATAGGTATAAAATCTTGTGGAGGAACAAAGATAGACAATGAAGTGATATGAAAAATTTTGAGGACATTGAGTCCTATATTTAAGCAGAAAACATAGATGATTGAACAAGTGATACCTTGTACAACAAAATTTACAAGAGAGACTCTTCTTGGAAGATTGGAAGTAGCAAAAATGACCCTGAGATTATCAGGAGACTTACCTAGAATGGAGACAACATGCAGTGCTCTTAGTGTTCACCCTACTTTGTCAAGAAGCATCGGTGTGAGTGGAGATTATGATAGCAGCAACAAATCTAGAAATGAGGAAGACAAGAAGATTGAAGAAGGTATTGCCTTGCTTGTGAAAAGAGAACCAGATGGTAAGAAAATATTTAAATGTTGGACTTGTCAAGAATATGGTCATTTTGCATCTAAATATCCTAAGAGAGTTAAAAAGTACAAAAGCAATTTCAAACCTAGAAGATCTAAGGAATGTTATTATGCTAATGATGAAGATCTTGAAGCTATTATAGAAAGAACTTTAAGTGAAAGTGATACTAAAAATAATGATGACATAGGATTTGTAGCAATTAAAGAAGAAAATCCTGAAACTGATGTTAAGGAAGAAAAAGCCTTAGTTTCTCAAGTTGAAAAGAAATATGATTAGATTATAGATAGCGGTTATTCACATCATATGACTGGAGACATGAAAAAATTCATAAAGTTGAACGAATATGATGGAGGAGTTGTTAGAGTTGGAAACAATGCACCTTGTTTGATTAAAAGTATATGATCTATTAATCTTGATGGAAAGACTAATACTGATGATGTTTATTTTTTGGATGGATTGAAACATAATCTTTTGTGTGTTGGATAGTTAGTTGATAAGGGATATCAAGTTTGGTTTACTAAGAAAACTTATGTGATAAAAGATAAAGATGGAAATCTAATTGGAACTGGATCAAGAACCAAAGGTAATGTATTTCAGTTGAATCCTACTGAGATGACATGTTTGATTACAAAGATTGATGATAGTTGGTTATGGCATAGAAGGTTTTGTCATATAAACTTTGATAACATTGTGAAAGTAAGTACTACACTTGCAGTAAGAGATTTACCTAATATTATGAATCCTACTAACATGATTTGCAAAGAATGTGTAATGACTAAATAGAAGAGAAGTTCTTTTCCTAGTAAGAAGTTTACATCTACAGAGAAGCTGGAGATTGTTCATACAGATTTGAGTGGTCCTACCAGGACTAGAGGATTCTATAGAGAAAGGTATTTTATGATTCTTCTTGATGACTTTACAAGAATGATGTGGATTGCATTTCTTAAAGAAAAATCTGAAGCATTTGATAAGATTAAGATTGTTAAGAATAAAGTTGAGAATGAATCTGGAATGAAGATTAAATGTTTGAGATTTGATAGAGGTTGAGAATTTACTTCTAGAGAGTTTAACACCTTTTGTGAAGAAAATGGCATTAAAAGAGAGTATTCAGCCTTTAGAACACTTGAACAAAATGGCATTGCAGAAAGAAGGAACAGATCAATGACTGAAGCAGTGAGAGTTATGTTGTTTGAAAATGATTTGGCAAAGATATTCTGGAGAGAAGTAGTGAACAAAATGTATACACCTAAAAATTGTCATCTAGACTATTAGCCCCTTGCTAGCATTTTTCCTAAATTCATCAATTGCTTATTCTTGATCAAATCCTAGCTCTATCATTTATTCGATTAATTTCTATGGGCTAACCATCTTATCCTAAGTCTTTATTTAATTAAAAGGAATATTTCCTCCCCTCTTATTAAATAAAAAGCCCCCACTTTTCCTCTTATCCTAAGTTGCACAAATAAAGCATTATTCTTATTTTATAAAAAGGAAAAAAGCACTTTTTGTCTCATATGGACACAAAAGTCAACTCTTATTTTCCTATTGGAGGATACTTGTGCACATGGATTGCTCCTTTTTTAAGCTCCACCAATGATTAAATCTTTTGCCTCTTAATCTCCATGGTCCATTTCTCCTCATTTCCTTTAAAAGGAGAGCTCTCTTCTTCATTCTAGATCCTCAACTTTTTATGCTAACTTTATGCTGCAGGTTTTCTAGGTCACTTTGGAGCTTTTGAAGATTTGGAGCATTCTTAGCATCTACATCTCATTCTTGCATTCTACATATCATTCTTGCATTCTTAGCTTAGCTTCATATTTATGCTTTCTTAGATTAACTTCATTTCTATGCTCTAGATTAGCTCACATAGATTAATTAGCTTGGGTTGTAACACTTGCATATTTCCTTTCATAGCTTAGCTTGCATTTCCATTTCTAGTATAGTTGCATTGCATTTTCATTCTTGATTCTTGAGGATATTGGCATTCTTGCCCTTATCTTCATTGAATCTCTCATTGCATGGTTTACTAGCAAGGTTATAGGCTTAATAGCTCTAGCTGAGAGCATTCTTAAAAACCCTTGCACTCCATGCCTAGGGAGCTATGGATCGATTTGTGAGGGCTCATTTTTGAGTTTCCTTACATGCAATGATCCATAGAAGTGTGACACATTTATAGCACACACACAGTAGTGTATATAATGAACAGAGTACAAATCAGAGCAGACATAGACAAGACACCTTATGAATTATGGTTTGGACATGCACCCTCAGTTAAGTATTTTAGAATTTTTGGAAGAAAATGTTATATAAAGAGAGATGATGATATTGGAAAGTTTGATCCTAGAAGTGATGAAGGTATATTTCTTGGATATTCTTTGAAAAGAAAAGCATATAGATGTTTCAATAAAAGAACTAAGACTATTGTTGAAAACGCAAATGTTAAAGTTGATGAAAAGTTCAAAATTTAGGAAAGAATGCTTGATTATGAATCTGATGAAGAAGCTCATCCTAAACCTAATACTAGAACTACTAAATTGTTTTATGAAACTGACAGTGATTTGTTGAATGAAAGACATAGTGAAGTTATTGAAGAACCTACATCTGAAGAGAGATCTAAGACAGTGACACCTAGCAAGAGTTTGTTAAGGAATCATCCTTTTGAATAGATTATTGGGATCATTAAAAGAGGAGTTCTGACTCAAAATAAGGCACATGAATAGTTATGTTTGATTTCTCAAATTGAACCTAAGACTACTAGTGAAGCTTGTGAAGATGAAAGTTGGACTAATGCTATGGAAAAAGAACTAGTTCAGATTGAAAAGAACAAGACATGGGAATTGGTCCCTAGACCTAAAGACAAGAATGTTATTGGAACTAAATGGGTATTCAGAAACAAGATGAATGAACAAGGAGAAGTAGTAAGAGACAAAGCAAGATTGGTATGTAAGTGTTACTCACAAAAAGAAGGAATTGACTATGAAGAAACTTTTGCACCTATTGCAAGAATTGAAGTAGTAAGAATTTTTTTGGCTTATGTAGCTTACAAGAAATTCAAAGTATATCAGATGGATGTGAAGTCAGCATTTCTAAATGGAGAATTGGAAGAAGAAGTCTACATTGAGCAGCCTGAAGGTTTTCCTTTAACTCAAGAAGGAGACATGGTATGTAAATTAAAGAAAGCTTTATATGGACTCAAACAAGCACCTAGAACTTGGTATGCAAAATTGGATAAGTATTTGTTAAAGTTGGGATTTATAAAATTAATAGTTGATAGCAATCTGTACACAAAAGAAATTGAAAATGGTTTGTTAGTTATAGTTATTTTTTTTTATGACATTATCTTTGGAGGAGAAGATGAAGCTAGTGATAAATTTGTTGATGAAATGAAGACTGAATTTGAAATGAGTATGATTGGTGAGATGAAATACTGTTTGGGATTACAAATAATGCAAAACAATGATGGTATCTTTGTAAGTCAAACAAAGTACTTGAATGACTTGTTGAAAAGATTTGGAATGGAGGATTGTAAACTAGTTGGGACACCTATGGTGACTCGACATAAGTTATCTAGTAGAGATGAGACTCCTGTAGTAGAACAGAAAAAATACAGATCTATGATTGGAGGATTATAGTATTTGACTCATACAAGACCTAATATAGCACATTTAGTTAGAACTATAGCAAGATTTCAAGATAAACCTAGAGAATCACATTATGCAGCAGTAAAGAGGATACTGAGATATTTAAGAGGCACAATGGACTATGGACTATGGTATGAAAAATTTGATGATTTTACCCTATGTGCATATACAGATGTTGATTGGGGAGGCAGTGTTGTTGATAAGAAAAGATCCAGTGGTGGAGCATTTTTCCTTGGAGCAAGATTAGTTTCTTGGCTAAGCAAGAAGCATAATTATATCTCACAAAGCACAACAAAAGTAGAATATGTAGTAGCAACAAACAATTGTAACTAGATAATCTGGATGAAGCAAATGTTGAAGGATATTGGAATAAAATTTCTTCAACCTATTGTTATACATTGTGATAACACCATTATAGTTAGTATGTCTAAGAATCTTCTATTACATTCTAAGACAAAGCATATAGAGATTAAGTATCATGTTTTAAGAGAGAAAGTTGTTGAGAAAGAAGTCAGACTTGAGTACATAAGTACAAAAGAGTAGATAGAAGATATATTCACAAAGCCTTTGCCTAAGGATACATTTGAGTATCTGAGAGGTTTTCTTGGGGTTATGCCCCAACCTACTTTTGAGAAGTGGTGTAGTTGGTTGCATCCATTCAGTGGTATATGAGCCTTATCTTTCTTTTGGACTAAATGTTGGTACTTCCTCTATGGGGGAGTATGTGTATCTGAGCTAAGTCATGAGGACTCTAGTAAATGTATTTTCTGAAAATTGTCTTTTCACATTGAGTTGTTGTTGACATAGTGAAGGAATTTTTTCCATTGATTTCAATGGGGGAGAAGTAGGCATGAAAAACAATCTGAGATATGTTGGAGAGAACTGAATAGGATAAAAAGCAAGATTTGATTGATGAAGAGGATTTGAAGAAGCAGTGTTGCAGTATTGGATTTTTGGAACATTGGATGTTTTTCATCTATGTTGCCATTAATGCCAATGGGGGATATTGTTAGGAATGAATGCTAAATGTTTGGTAGACATTCTATAGTAGTCGTTGTTGCATTCATGACTATGATTGTCATTGATGTCAACACAGTGATTTATCAAAGACTTGCAGAGAAGTAGATAGAGTTTGGATTAGCACACGTGGGTTATTGTAGTTGGAGCTATGTGATGTTGATGTTATACTCTTTGATATGTCATATGTCTATGGTTGAGAGCACAGCAATTAATTCATTGATTCACGGAAGTTATGATCATTTTGGTGGAAGTAGTATTCAGGCAGTGTTCTTGAGAAACGGTTGGTGGAAATCAGATGATATCTCTTAATCAGGATGGAATCTAGTTTTGTGCAGTTAAAGGGAAGTTGAAGACACATTCATAGTGATGTGGATGATAGCGTAGACTTTGAGGTTGCATGAGAGAAGATTTATTGTATTTGGAAGCTGATAGTTTTGTGTAATTTTGGTGTAGCATGTGGAAACTTTTATTTTGTAATTGTATGCCAACTCATTTGTAATTATTTGAGTGTGGTATAAAGGAAGGAATGTATTTCCTTGTTTTAATGTAGATATAATGTGAAAATTGTGTAATAATGATATGGTAGCAGTGGTTGTGATGTTGTATGCTTGAAGTGAAGAAAAGAGCTGAGTATGAAAGCAAATTTGTGAGGGAAGACATGCGAAGTACAAAGATCTAAAATTGAGATCTGATGTAATAGTGAGTGTATTTTGGCATAGTTAGAGAAGAGGTAACATATTATTCTATTGAGTAATGCAAATATTATTTGGACAGTGTGTTCATTGATCTTACCTTGAAGTTGTTTGGGTAGTGGGTCCTTCTGTCTTCCATAACTCTTAACAGGGTTAGAATCTTTTAACAAGGATTCAAAATCTCCTAATAGGGATTCATATGTACTGAATGTATTTCATAAGACTCCTAATAGATTCCATCCTCTCACAAGGAATATTCATATTAGTGCATCTTTTTTGGGCATCATTCCCATCGAGGTTTACTCTTTGATCAAGAGGTTCCCTAGTCAACATATCTTGTGTCATTATGTTATTGTGTATGAATATATTTCTATGATTGGTAATTATAATGCTTATATTGTTTAATGGTGTTGAAGATGATAAATTTATAATTATTTGATAACTGATTCACCCACCCCCCCCCCTCTCTCAGTTATCTTGGTGGACTTTACTTTCTAACAGCCTCAATAGCGAGAAGGATGTCCAGAAGGAAGTGGTTTCATTCTTTCAAGATCTCCTTAGTAAACCTTTAGATCAAGATGTTCCATCTTCACATCTTGATTCTCTTAACTATATTCTATTTCTAGTGTCTAAGTCCAATAATAAATTCTTAATGCAACCTTTCACAATGGAAGAGGTGAGAGCTTCGGTGTTTGCAATGGGGCTGATAAGGCTCCGGAACTAGATGGCCTTACTCCCCTTTTTTACTAGAAATGTTGGGATTTTATGGGGGAGGATATTCTTAGTGCAGTGGAAGAATCTAGGAAGCACTCATGTATGTTCAAGCCATTTAATAACATGTTTGTTACGCTCATTCCTAAGTGTTCTCATCCTACCACTTTTTCAGATTCCAGACCTATCTCTCTTTGTAACACCATCTACAAGATTATTACCAAATCAATAGTTGTTCGCCTAGGAAAGATTATCCCAAGGATCATTTCGGAATAGCAAGGTGGTTTTGTCCTAGGAAAGGACATAGTGGTAGGAGCTCTTATAGCACATGAGATCCTTCATTCAATCAAGGTTCAGGGTATTCAATCAATGGTACTTAAATTAGATATGATGAAAATATATGACAAAGTGAGCTGGTCTTTTCTTTTGAAGGTAATGCAAGAAATGGACTTTAACAAAAAGCGGATTAAATAGATTTTGGCATGTGTCAAAGCGGAAAAGTTTTCAATTTTGGTGAATGGCTCACCTTGTAGTTTTTTCTCCTCATCTCAGAGGGTTAGATAGGGGGACTCGCTATCTCCTTTCCTATTCATCATAATGGCAGAAGGTTTGAGTAGATTAATAACTCATAAAAAAATTCAGGGACCTTGGGAAGGTATAACTTTACACCATTCTCAACTAGCAGTTACACATACCTTATTTGTGGATGATTCTCTTTTATATGGAAAAGGGTCCTTTAGAGAGGATTTATTAATTAAGAACACTCTTCAAGAATATTGAAGTTGCTCGGGTTAAATACCCAACCCTTCCAAGTCTAAGATTTTCTTTTTTTAACATCCCACAGAAAGTTCAAACATCAATTAAGAGCCTTTTGGGTTTTGAAGTGGTTGAAACTCTGAGCACATATTTGGGAATCCCCTTCTTCCAAGCCACCTAAAAAGCTTCATTTTAGGATAACATTTTTCAATCCATTAGGGATAGGATTTCCTCTTGGAAATCTAGGTGGCTCTCCCTAGTAGGTAGATTCCTACTGGTTAAATCATTTCTCTCTTCCATACCAAATTCCATCATGTCAGTCCTCTTGGCTCCTAGGGCAGTTATGGAAAAGATTAGAAAGTATCTCAAGGATTTTATTTGGAATGACAATATGGATGATACATCAAAAATCCATCTTGTCACATGGAATCAAATTTTTCTACCTAGTTATTGTGGTGGGGCTAGATTACATAGCTTATATAAGTGTAATATAAGTTTGGGTGCTAAATTATCATGGAAATTTTATGATAATCCAAGATCTCTCTAGGCTAGGATCATTAGACTTAAGTATCTTGATAGTGATGACCCAACTTGGATTTTTACAATGACGAATCCACCTTTGGGCTCGGTGATGTGGAATTTTCTAATCAAATGTAGACAAGTAATTCTCCCACATTTATCTTGGGTAGGTAACTTAGGGGACAAGGCTAACTTTTGGGATGACTCCTGAATGGATTGCCACCCATCTCCTTAGTTTCAAGAATCCACCTAGCTACTAGAGAGAGATTACAACTTCAGTGGGGAGATAAAGTCAAGGATTATCTTAATCTGTCTAGGTCAGGGGAGGTGGTTGCAGCCAAATGGAAGAATTTATCTCAAGTAAATATGCCTCAGGACCATAAAGGTATGTTAAATGATGCCCTTGATTTAAGACCAATCCATCTCAATATGGATGAGGATAGCTTGATTTGGTCAGCAACAATAGATGGAAAATATTTAGTTAGACAAGGATATCTTTACTTGACCAGGTGCAAGAAAAGTCTAAGTAACCATTTGTATCATTTATGTTGGCATACAGTGGTCCTACCAAAGGTAGGATCTTTCTTATGGTTGGAAATCCTCAAGAGAATTCTCACTAGTGACCATCTTCATAGATTAGGCATTGCAAATAGATTTAACTATGTCATGTGTGGTTCTCAGAGTGAAGATTCTAATTACCTCTTTACAACATGTATCTTTGCTCAAGAAATCTGGTCTTCCTCCTTGGGGAAACTTGGTTAGCATGGTACTCTACCAATAGACCTTTCAGGGCTTCTCAGATAATGGTGTCTCCTATATAAAGATACCTTTTGCACCCAGATTTGGAGAGTGATCCTAGAAGAAATTACTTGGAGCATCTGGTGGGAGAGGAACAAGAGGATAATAAAAAAGGAGGCCTATTTGGTTCATCAAGTTTTTGAGGTGGAAGAAAAGTCAATTTCAGAAATGATCAATGCTTACACAATTAGATCTAAATCATTATCCTGTTTATTCTCTTCCCAGGACACAAAGGTCTTGAATTCATGGCCTCTTATTGTCATTCCAATTAAAGGATTTTTGGTTGGTAAATAGACCAAAGGAGAACTTTGGAAGGATATTAAATAGTTCCCTCTAGATGATCAATTTATTAAGCTTAACTTTGATGGGTCTTCCAAGGGGAATCTAGGGATTTCAGGAGCAAGGTATTTATTGAGGGACTCCCATTCCAAGGTCATCCAAGCATGTGCTAGAATTTTGGTCAGATCTAATAATATATCAGAGGGAAGATCTCTTCACTTGGGCATAGTTCTTGCTATCTCATGTGGTATTAAGAAGCTACATATTGAGGGGGACTCTCAAATTATCACATCAGACATCATGTTACAAAACTCTACTACGTGGGAAATCCACTATATCTTATTAGAAGTTCAGAAGTTGCTTGCACCTTTTGAAGAATATAAAGTTTCTCACTATTTCAAGGAAGCTAATGGGGCTGTTGATTGGTTGGCAAATGTAGGGGCTAGATTGGATAAAGGCTCTCTAGTTTGGGACAATGAACTACTTATAAAGTATCTAAGTGGGGAGAAGGGCTCACAATGGGTGGTTAGGAAATTCAGCATTCCTTCACCCCATTTTTAGAGATTAAGAATTTTAGGAAATACATGTTTTTTATATTTTATTTTGTACTTGTGATGAGAGGGGGTTTTATTCATGTCTTCTTTCCCCCTTGAGCTTTTTGAAGCAGGTTAATAAAATACAAAGGCTTGTCCATTTTTATCAAAAATTTTTTATTTTAGATATAATTATTCCAATTTCATAATTAATCTTAATTTAATTATTTTAACCAAATAAACCACACAACAAACTTATATGTCTTACAACACACAAAAGTCAACTAGCTTAAATAAAAAATAAACTCAAGGGAAGGGCTCATAAATTTACGTCACCTTGACAAATTTAGATAGGTAGAAAAATAGATACTTGTCCATTATTCCATGACAATCAATGGCTTGGGCTGGGATTGGACCTATATGTTATCTCCCCCACCTTACCATTGGGATATTGTGATAGGGCATGCTCATCGTGGAAATTTAGGGAATTCGATGCCCAATACCTGAAATCCTGCATAAAAGATGAGCATGTACATATATGTGTAAATATATAATAGACAATGATGAGGATTGGTCGATCATTTGGATCTTGCAAGAAAGTAACTATGACTCTATCCCTCAACCATATTAGACACATCAAACTGAAATATAAAACATATATGGTCCAACCATACACATGCACGTATGGGGTTATTAAACCACAAACATAAATATACATAACATCACATCTATCTAATGATTTAATACATAAAGGAAAAGTGGCCTAAAAGAGTCTAGCCAATTAAAATAAAAAGAAAACTATAGGATGGGTATTATACAACATAGCTGTAAAAGATTAAACTTGTAAAGATGATAGTATAATGATACACCATTATGAGGGTATCTATTAATGTGCCACTTTGCATGAATTTACAATTTGAATCCATCATTCCCTAAAACACCTCAAAATTAGCATCCCATGCAATTATTTTGACTGAGAATTATATGAGGGATAATATTATTAATTCACCACCTTTCCATATTAGCTTATAAAACCCCTAGATTTGCAAAAATGTGTACAACTAAATTTCCTTCATGATACATGTTAGTGATTTTTCTTGTTGAATCCTATTACAAGCCTTAAATGCTTCAATTGAACTCTGTGATTCCTAAACTCATGACTCAAGCAAGAAAAGACTCATTGACAAGGAGAAACTCCTCCTACACTTTGGGCTCCACAGACCCAGGTGGGTGTACCTAAAACATACTAGATCTGCATACATAAACACTTTCTCACTAAACCCTTTATGCAGACATGAAAATCAGTGGATAGTGACAAGGATATTCATCCTTCTTCTCTTCAAACCTAGAGTTTCAAGCAGGCTAACCTAGCAGATTCACTTCTACAAGGAATCACCAAAAGCATTTGCACTATTCAATGCAACTTACAGACATTAATGCTCTTAAACTGGAAATGTAAAATGGTTTGAATGAATGATTGATGAATAAAACTACCAGTCAAGCATAGACCGGTGCCTTATCTATCGGGCAACAAAGTCAAACAAATGTGCAATCCCAGAAAACCCTAACTCCAAACTTGAGAACCCAAATGGAATGTCTTGCAAACCATTCCGCTCATTTCAATACCTGGACATCAAATTCATATGCAGACCTAGAATTCTCCAAATTTGAAATCAAGACTTACTCTCTCCTTGAAAGAAACTCAAATTCAAACCCACAGATACCTTATAACTGGTATATTAACATGCCTTACAAGCTAATACAAAAGAATTAAGACAATGCATATAAAGACATCAAACAAGAACTGAACAGGGATTCCATTTTTATCATTAAAAATTATTTGAAACTATACATTACAAGATCATGAACACAAAAAATAAGACTCAAAGCCTGGAAGTTGTCCCAGTAGCATAAATTTTCAACCTCCTTTACAAAATGAGAGAAAAACAAAGATATAGCAAATGAGAGTCAGTTGAAAACTAACTGACAGCTATCCATCTTTGGCATGAAAATATCTCCAAGTTTTCCCACAGTTTTCTCTGCAACTGATTCCCTCCCAACTGATCCACTATGTACAATCATCTCTCCAACAAACTAATTCTAATTCTGGCCTCAAAATTCAAACCCATACTGCTCTTTCCTACTTCACAGAAACTGAAAATAATCATTTCCATTGGATTCCTTGTCTTTTCCCATCTTTGAAAACATATAACACTTATATGTTTGGACAAAAATTGAATTTCTAGGACATTTTTCCGTGAGCAGGCCCTATCATTTAAATTTTTTGAATTTTCCCTATAGTCTAAACTATATCATTTTGCTTTAAATTTTTAAATACTTTCAAATTTGCAATATTATATTATTTTCTGCACTTTTCCACATGAAGCACCAGAATTGGACACTTGTCACATGTTGATTCGTTGCTCGGACAAAGCTCAAGTTTAACCCCCTGATTGGGACATCTGGCAATTTTCTTTGATCTCTAAATCTCTAGACACATTCCTTAACCACGGTTAAGCTTGGCAATCACGTGAAATAGCCTATCTTTGAATCTCCAGATTGAACTCTGACCCTGGGTTAGATCTGGAGAATGGGTGACTGAGCCCATTCTCCCAATCTCCAAATGAATTGTTTTGACTGCGAATGATCTAGAGAACTAGCAAACAAGTTACCTCTGAATCTCTGAATGCTAGCCTCTAACCATGTGGGATCCAGTGACCTGGTGACTGAGCTATCTTTGGTTCTCAGAATGGTCGGACCTTAACCACTAGCATTCAATGATCACATGACTGGTGGTTAGCTAATAGCCACCTCCAGATCTCTAGATTTTCGGTTAGTTGTCGGCTCTATTTTGTGACTCAGGGAGTGTCCACCATGTGTCAACTTGTCCACCTTATTAGCTCCATCACACTCCTAAAAAATTACCTTACCTTCAGTCACGGGCATGAAAACTGAGTTGCCAATATGAGCAGTCGCGTGAGCATAGCCTCTAGCTCTTCATCTATTTCATTATGTGCTTAGCGTTGCATATATTCAGTATAAATCCCCATTTTGGCATGAATGTGGGACTAAACCCTTCAAGGTTTTTAAATGTTGTATCAAAAATTCTTTATGTGCCCAGCTGGCACACGTGCCAAGGTGGGCTCACAAGGCATGAGGCAATGCAAGCCTCTCCTCTTTCTTCTCTTTACCTTGTTGTTGAGTGCTGATGCATATAAACAAATATTTGATTAGTCCCAGGGAAAATGTGGGATAATTCATTATAGAGAAAAACCATTGAAGTGCCCATCTTCCTTGCTTGCATGTAAGACTTGGTGACTAGTTTCCTGTGCTTCATGTCATGGGTCTTTGCCATGGACTAGCAGTCTCTCAATGCTTTCAAAAGCCCCTTTCCATTCAGGTATTTGTGCACAGGCTGCTAGCACCATATTGTGTCTTGATTACATCCTCATCCTTGTAAAGGATGGCTTGACCTACGCAAGCCTCCTTTATACGTTGGTTTCCCTTTATGTCTTGCGTGAGACACATGAAATTGGTAGCCTCCAATGGCTTGTGCAAGGAAACCTCTAATGTTTATGGTTAATGCTAGCCTTCCCCCCATTTGCTATGTGAATCCCTCTTTTATTTGCATGGGTGCCTCCTTTGTTTTTAAATCTATATGCATTGGCAGCCTTCCATATTGTTTTACACAAGTGCCTTCCCTTTACATTGTGTAAGCCCCCCTATTTGTATTGTGTGAGGCCCCTTTTAACCTCACGCCAAGTCTCATTCACATGACCTCTTTTCTTATGCAAATAGTCCTTCCCACCAATGATCTGGTAGTCACCATCTTTTGTGCATGACCTTATCATTATTTGGATTAATGCTGGAATAATTTGTTTATGCTAGTTTAAAAACCCTTTAGCATGAGCTAAATTTCCTTCATTGCTTGCGCAAGGCACTACCATCCTTTTCCTATGCATGAGGCTCCATTAATGTGTGCCGGCACCAAAATTACTCACACGGGTATTACTCCTTTTGTTGTGTGAGCTATCTCCTATTTTGGTTGCTTACACAACACCCTCTCTCATGTGTTTTACTTTGGTGTGTGGCACCCCATTTGACTTGCACAGGATCCTCTCAAACTCTTCCACGCTGACCTTCTATCCATTGTTTTATGCATGGTGTTTTTCCTTTCAATTTGGTACGCACCTTTCATTCTCCTTTGGCTTCCATTGCTGGTTATTCCTCACAGAAAATAGCAGCCAAGTGATGGACCAGACCATGATACATGCTAGGAGAGCTCTCTGAACAATTAGTCCCCCATGAACTATGTCCATTGGGTAAGTAGCAGACATTGTAATTATCCTAGCACAAGCCCCTTGTATTATACTGCAACACCTTCCTCTTTTCTTTTATTCCAATCCAGAGGATCAGACCTAAAGCCTCATGTCACTTCACCCACACAACACAATTCATCAAAGTGCTTGCAACCCAACTGTTCACTGTCACGATGGCTCTAGTTGGACTATTAAATGCCTGTGAGGAAAAAAGATGGTGTTTCTTTTTTAGCTAGATTTGGGTACATAGATTAGGAAGAAAATAAGCTAAGAATAAAGATAGTATATGGTGGATTTGAGAAAGCTGATAGAGAAAGACTAAGGATGTGAATATCGAAGGCATTAGGAAAAGAGTGATTTAACTACATATTTGATCATGGAAAGCAAAAAGCAAGGATTTAAAGACATTTTTTGAGGAAAGCCATATGCCCATCTACTTTTTTCACTTTAAAATCCTATCTCAAGCCTGCTCATTCCTCTCTTTAGCTCTCAGGCAACTTAGAATTGACAACTCTCCATTTGTTTCCATATATTTGGTGAGCACAAATAATGCCAACTCTTCCTCTCAAGTCCATGGATCCTTATTTATTTTTGGATTTAGGTGGTTGTGCCACATGTTAACTAAATTTGGGACATTTTGGTGCCAATCTATGTTAAAGGCATGATCAACTGGACTTGAAGCCCCAAAACTAGATATTTGACAGCCAGATACCTCAGAGTTTGATACTAGGCCCTATAGTGAAACCAGCAGGACACACAAAAATTAGGGGTTGAATATGCTTTGGGTGTTTTGAGAACATACCTCTAGTCACATAACCCCCAAGAGAAAGGCCCTTTACATAAGAAGCTATCTAGATTTTTGACCTAACAACATGCTTCAAATGAATCAATAAACTAGGATTCAGTTTCTTCTATGCTTTTTCATGTAAAGTCTAGTTAACTTGATGCACCCCAACCTAATTGATCAATAGAAATGACTCTGAATTGAGTGTCCAATGCATCAAAAATTAACCATACTACTTATTTTTCACACTTCCACAAAGCTAACCAAATCACATAAATTGGCTTTGGAACTAGCCTTAAAAACTGACCAACTAAAACTTTCACAAACTGGCAACCTAGGCATTGATTCACCCATATGTGAGGAATATGAATCCATAACCAATTCACCAAAAATATCAAAAGGATGGTTACAATTAATCACCAAAGTCAGCTTACTAGATATGTTCAGAATTTAAAACAGTGAAAAACATAGAAATTGGGTTTGGAATTGGCATGGGAAAGTGGTCAAATGGATTGGTAGAGACTTGAAAATCATGAGACACTTACTCTTCTAGGTCTATAGTATGGAACCATGCTCAATTACATGGGACCTTGCATAGGGCACAAACTAGGATATCTCAAAGTAGGCCACTTATAAAACTGAACAGTGCGCACTCTGAGAATTTTAACAAATTGTAAATGGAATGACAATAGAAAATAGGTCAAATGAGCACATGGAGGGCTGAACATTTTTGGGATAACTCACTCCCATGCCTAAAATATGATGCCACAACCAGCATGCTATAACCAATCACAAGGAAAAATATATTCAAATGCAAACAGGGCTTGCTACAACAGATTGACACTTACGCACATGCAGATTTGGACAAGTGCTCAAAACAAGACATCTTGAAACTTGAAATTAACAACTTGAGATGTCTTCAAATGATAAAACAAGGGTGATGAAAACTTGATATGCATGGAACACTTTAGAATTGCATTCGGGAAAATAGGCTCAAAAAGCACTTATAAGGCCTCAAACTGCAAAAATCAAACAAGGTACTCAAAAACCCATGATGCATTTTTGAGTACCAACAGTGACTCTGACTTTGGACATGTGCCCCACATGGGCATGTAGAGAACTCTAGAATCTCATGGTACAGCAGACCACCCAAAGAGAGAAATCAGCTTGACTATTCCTTTTCACTTCCTCAAAACTTCGAACAAAGAACCCCAAAACCAACCACCGAACATCGAAACAAAGAAACTCTACAAAGTTTACAAACATTTACAAAGGACTTCAAAAATTTATCAACTAGAGCCAACTTTTACCTCTATCAAATATGTAATTCTCACTTGCACGAATCCAAGGTAACCTGTAAACACTTCTCCTTTTGACAAGATCCATCATACTGACATAAAACTTTAGCATACCATAAAGAACATAATCAATATCTTCACTGTCATTTAGCATTTGAAAATCACTAGAATTCTGAAAATAGTGATTATTGTGTAACATAGAAATGTCACACTCTTCAAAACTCATAACCAGCTGAGGAACAGGACATTCAGATCTAAGCATAAAGCCGGATACATGATGACTTTCTTTAATAATTGTTTGAACACCAAAATAAAAGTTTTGAAACTCAACCTCTTATACATCATGTGAATGTTCAAACAAATCACCTTTGACCACAACTCGTGGCTCCAAATCTAACTCATTCTGAAAAACATTAATATGCTGAATCGAGAAAACAAAAGATTCAAAATCTACCTAATAATTTATGCATTCTTCCTGATTCTTTTCAGCCTCTTTTGAGAACATAACATCATTATTCATTTCATCAAACTCTTGAAGGAACACACATACCTCTAGCTAAAAAAGGTAATCACTCATAGGACTTGAAACTTCGTCCATTTCTTCATCAAACATTTCAAAACATGGCATGAATAAATCAACCAGCAGCCCATTACATACATCCTCATCTTGGCACATGTTTTCTGAACACACATCACTGTCATAGGGAGCACTATCAACATTGCTAATCTCTGTTTGACATGACATTGCCTCAATTTTATTAACAATATCACAAACATCAATGTCAACATCAAACAAGCTGATTTCCATTTCCAGTGAAGAATCAAAATCAGTGTCAAAACCATAAGAGACGCTTTCTTGAAAACCTCCATAAATCGGTTCATACAAATCTGAAAGAAAATCTACTTCAGCATTTTCAATCATGTCTTCACTTAAACAACTTTCATTTTCATATTCAAAACTTGCCAAGTCAATGGAGTAATTTGGAAATGCTAAGACTGACTCATCATCACAAATTGAATGTATGTCAAACTTGACACCATCACTTTCACAAACATCAAATGCCTCTAAATCTGAAAAATGAAAACCATTTAAATAAAAAAACTCTTGCTGCAAATCAGAGAGAGAAGGCGTCATTTTATGCTCATAGGAATCAATACATTTATAAGATAAGTGATTACAAAGATCACTTGCAAGACTTCTAAAGTAATCATTATTTTCAGCAATCACAACATTATCATTCTTCTACTCTTGAACTGTCATTGTTGAGAATTCATTTTCCCCCAAATCAATTGACTGATCATTACTCTGAACTTGGGGGTGACCATAGAGATCACAAACAATATTAGGCACAAATTTCTAAAACAATTTTGAAGGCCCAATCTGATTTCTATTAGTTGACATAACACCAGCTGGATCATAAGATTCACCTTGACTTTTGCAACTCACTAGATTCATTAAATTAGTATCAATACTCTAGAAAGCCAAATCATGTAATCTTGTATTTTCTGCACCATGAAGCTTCGAAAATCCAAACCTTTTCATCATTTCTATATCTGATGCCAGCTAAAAACATGATGAAGATTTTGTGGTTCCTTGTCTCTCAATAAGTAACCCATTTTACTATCAAATGCAGCCAAGTAAATAACCAAAGACAATGCATCATGAGACCTACATTTCTCAGGAATTCTTCTTAATTCTTTCACAAATATGAGATTGAAATCATTAACTAACTCATTTTCTTCTATGAAAATGCCAATAAGATTAACTAATAGACTGTATCCACAAATAAATTTTCCATATGTTTCAATGAATGTTGATTCAAAATCTTTCCAAGAATGGATAGAATGGTGGGATAGAAAAGAAAACCACTCCCTAGCATCTCCCACCAGTGACTGCACAAACAATCTCATAATCACATCTTCATGGTTGACATCAAAATCCTCAATCAAGTCCATGAATGCACTTATATGCTTCTCAGCTGATTCTTCTTTTCCCCCATTAATTTTGGGCAAGAATTTTCTAATTTTTGGGGGTATTACATTTGGGTAACCAGGAATACCCTCAAAGTCTAAAGGTGAATAGCATTTTAAACTTCTTCTACCTCCTGGCTGGGATACCTTTTGGGATATGACAACATTTGGAGATACATAAGGCGAGGAATACTCAGAGTACATTTTATTTTCTTCCTTCAATCAACCACAACCTCGTATATGTAAACTCAAGAATACATATTATGTAGATTTTACCCATAGTAAAACTAACATATCCTCTTGAAAATCCATTTACATACACCAAAACATAGCAACTGAATGTACTCAAATTCTTGTATGAAAAATACTAGTTCTTCCCTTTCACTTAGTGCTTAAAGTCACTGAATAGGGAAACAATTTTTTACATGATCTTCATGAAACAACTTGGTATGAAAATCAAATACCTGGAGACATTGTGATTGCTGCAAACCCACTGATCTGAAGCTTCTCCAAATCACCCTTCAAACACTGATAGAGCCGCCACCTCTTTATAGAGGACCAAACTAAAATAGCTAAGAACCTTCCTCAAATCTGAACCATCTTCAAAACCAGCAAACACAACACACCCATAACATAATACTGACTGTTTGTCAAGATCACAAGTACGTCAATACTTTCATTACAATGCACTAATCAAACAAAGATTCAAAATCACCACTCACATTCAGTGAGAAAATATAACAATTTTTTTGAAAAGAATTGACTCTATATCCAAACTAGACCAGACCCTGGGATGGTTCAACAAAGCAAGGAATTGGACATCTTAAACTTGTCATTTACCATGTCCCCAGCAGAGTCGCCAAACTGTTAGTGATTTTTCTTTCTGAATCCTATTACAAGCCTTAAATGCTTCAATTGAACTCCATGATTCCTAAACTCATGACTCAACTAAGAAAATATTAATTGACAAGGAGAAACTCCTCCTACACTTTGGGCTCCACAGACCCAGGCGGGTGTACCTAAAACATACTAGATCTGCATACATAAACACTTTCTCACTAAACCCTTTATGTAGACATGAAAATCAGTGGATAGTGACAAGGATATTCATCCTTCTTCTCTTCAAACCCAGAGGTTCAGGCAAGCTAACCTATCAGATTCACTTCTACAAGGAATCACCAAAAGTATTTGCACTATTCAATGCAACTTACAGACATTAATGCTCTTAAACTGGAAATGTAAAATGGTTTGAATGAATGATTGATGAAGAAAACTACCATTCAAGCACAAACCAGTGCCTTATCTATTAGGCAATAGAGTCAAACAAATGTGCAATCCCAAAAATCCCTAACTCCAAACTCAATAACCCAAATGGAATGCCTTGCAAACCATTCCTCTCATTTCAATACCTGGACATCAAATTCATATGCAAACCTAGAATTCTCAAAATTTAAAATCAAGACTTACTCTCTCCTTGAAAGAAACTCAAATTCAAACCCACAGATACCTTATAACTGGTATATTAACATGCCTTACAAGCTAATACACAAGAATTAAGACAATGCATATAAAGACATCAAACAAGAACTGAACAGGGATTCCATTGTTCTCATTAAAATTTATCTGAAACTCTACATTGCAAGATCATGAACACAAAAAATAAGACTCAAATCCTGGAAGCTGTCCCAATAGCATAAATTTTCAACCTCCTTTACAAAATGAGAAAATTAAAGATATAGCAAATGAGATTCAGTTGAAAACTAACTGACAACTATCCATCTTTGGCATGAAAATATCTCCAGGTTTTCCCACACTTTGCTCTACAAATGATTCCATCTCAACTGATCCATTATGTGCAATCATCTCTCCAAGAAACTGATTCTGATTCTGTCCTAGAAATTCAAACCCATACTACTCTTTCCTACTTCATAGTAACTGAAAATAAGTATTGCCATTGGATTCCTTGTCTTTTCCCATTTCCGGAAACATATAACACTTATATGTTTGGACAAAAATTGAATTTCCAGGACATTTTTCTGGGAGTAGGCCCTGTCATTTAAATTTTTTGAATTTTCCCTATAGTCTAAACTATATCATGTTGCTTTAAAATTTTAAATACTTTCAAATCTGTAATATTATATTATTGTTTGCACTTTGCCACAAGAAGCACCAGAATTGGATACTTGTCACATGTTGATTCGTTGCTCAAACAAACCTCAAGTTTAACCCCCTGATTAGGAGATCTAGCGACTGGCTTTGATATCTAGATCTCTAGACACATTCCTTAACCATGGTTAAGCCTGGCCATCATGCAAAATAGCCTATCTCTAAATCTCCGAATTGAACTTTGACCCTTGGTTAGATCTGGAGAATGGGTGACTGAGCCCATTCTCCCAATCTCCAAATGAATTGTCTTGACTATGAATGATCTAGAGAACTGGCCAACAAGCTACCTCTGAATCTCTGAATGCTAGCCTCTAACCGCATGGGATCTAGCGACCTGATGACTGAACTATCTCTAGATCTTGGAATGGTCGGCCCTTAACCGCTAGCATTCAATGATCGCGTGACTAGTAGTTAGCTAACCGTCACCTCCAGATCTCTAAATTTTTGGCTAACTATTGGCTCCATTCCGTGACTCAGTGAGTATATGCCATGTGTCAACTTGTCCACCTCATTAGCTTCATCACACTCCTGCAAAATTACCTTACCTTCGGTCATGGGCATGAAAACTGAGGCACCAATATGAGCGGTCACGTGAGCATAGCCTCTAGCTCTTCATCTATTTCATTATGTGCTTGGTGTTGCATATATTCAGTATAAATCCCCATTTTGGCATAAATGTGGGACTAAACCCTTCAAGGTTTTTAAATGTTGGATCAAAACTTCCTTACGTGCCTAGCTAGCATGCACCCCAAGGCAGGCCCATAAGGCATGAGGCAACACAAGCCTCTTCTCTTTCTTCTCTTTACCTTGTTGTTGAGTGCCGATGCATATAAACAAATATTTGATCAGTCCTAGGGAAAATGTGGGATAATGCATTATAGAGAAAAACCATTGAATTATCCATCTTCCTTTCTTGCATGTAAGACTTGGTGATTAGCTTCCATTGATCCATGTCGTGGGTCTTTGCCATGGACTGGTGGCCTCTCAATACTTGTGTAAGCCCCTTTCCATTTAGGTATTTGTGCACGGGCTTCTGGCACCATATTGTGTCTTGATTACGTCCTCATCCTTGTAAAGGATGGCTTGACCTGCGCAAGCCTCCTTTATACGCTGGTCTCCCTTTATGTCTTGCATTAGACACATGAAATTGGCAGCCTCCAATGGCCTATGCAAGGAAGCCTCTAATGTTTTTGGTTATTGGTGGCCTTCCCCCATTTGTTGTGTGAATCCCTCTTTTATTTGCATGGGTGCCTCCTCTATTTTCAAATCTATATGCGTTGGCAGCCTTCTATATTGTTTTACACAGGTGCCTTCCCTTTACATTGTGCAAGCCTCCCTATTTGTATTGCATGATCCCCCTTTTTGTTAGGAATGAATGCTAAATATTTGGCAGCCATTCTATAGCAGTTGTTGTTGCATTCATGACTATGATTGTCATTGATGTCAACACAGTGATTTATCAAAGACTTGCAGAGAAGCAGATAGAGTTTGGATTAGCGCACGTGGGTTATTGTAGTTGGAGCTATGCAATTGTGAGGTTATACTATTTGATATGTTATATCTCTATGGTTAAGAGCGTAGATAGTAATTCATTTATTCATGGAAGTTATGATCATTTTGATGGAAGCAGTATTCAGGCAGTGTTCCTGAGTAGCGGTTTGTGGAAATCGGATGATATCTTCTAATCGGGATGGAATTTGGTTTTGCGTAGTTAAAGGGAAGTTGAAGACACATTGATAGTGACGTGGATAACAACACAAACTTTGATGTTGCATGAGTGAAGATTTATTGTATTTGGAAGCTAACAGTTTTGTGTAATTTTGGTGTAGCGTGTGGAAACTTTCATTTTGTAATTGTATGCCGACTCATTTGTAATTGTTTGAGTGTGGTATAAAGGAAGGAATGTATTTCCTTGTTGAAATGTAGTAGTATGTATTTGTGATGTGGAAGTAGTGATTGTGTGTGATGTTGTATGCATGAAGTGAAGAAAAGAGATAAGTATGAAAGCAAATTTGTGAATGAAGACATGCGAAGTACAGAGATCTGAAATTGAGATCTGATGTAACAGTGAGTGTGGTTTGGCATAGTAAAATAAGAGGTAACATATTATTCTATTCAGTAATGAAAAGATTATTTGGACAGTGTGTTCAGTGATCTTACCCTGAAGCTGTTTGGGCAGTGGGTCCTTCTGTCTTCCACAACTCTTAACTGGGTTAGAATCTTCTAACAGGGATTCAAAATCTCCTAATAGAGATTCATATGTACTAATTGTATTTCATAAGACTCCTAACAAAGTCCATCCTTTCACAAAGAATATTCATATTAGTGCATCTTTTGTGGGCATCATTCCCACCGGGGTTTACTCTTTGATCAAGAGGTTCCCTAGTCAACATATCTTGTGTCATTGTGTTATTGTGTATGAATATCTTTCTATGGTTGGTAATTATATTGCTTATATGGTTTAATATTGTTGAAGATGATAAAAGTTATAATTATCTGATAACTGATTCACCCCCACCCCCCTCTCAGTTATCTTGGTGGACTTTACTTTCTAACAATTGGTATCAGAGCAGCATGTCCTTGAAAAATAAGTTTAACAGCTTAAGAAGATCCATGGAAAATTTCAGGAAAGAAAGCCCTAAGTTTGATAGAGTAAATTTTGACAGCTAGAAAGAAAAGATGAAGACACCCCTACTATGTTTAGGACCAGGTTATTGGTTGATTATAAAGAAAAGTAACACTAGCATTGAAGAGGACAATCTTGAAACATGTACTACAGAAGAGAGAGATCTATTCATATGTAACATACTTGCAAGAGAAGCACTTTTGACAGCACTTCCGGAGAATGATTATAGTCAAGTAAAATATTTGAAAACATCTCCTGAAATTTGGAATGCTTTACACTCTACTTTTCAAGGTGATGAACATGCAAAAAGAGTTAGATTACATAATTGGATATGTGCATTTGAAGATATAAGAATGTTGGAAGATGAATCTATTAGAAGTTATATTGGTAGAATGTCAGAAATCATTGTGTGTTATAAATGTGTCACACTTCTATGAATCATTACATTCAAGAACACTAAAGAATGAGGTCTCAAAAATTGATCCATAGCTCCCTAGGCATGGAGTGCAAGGGTTTTAAGAATGCTCTTAGCTAGAGCTATTTAGCCTATAACCTTGCTAGTAAACCATGCAATGGGAGATTCAATTAAGACAAGGGCAAGAATGCCAATATCCTTAAGAATCAAGAATGAAAATGCAATGCAATGCTAACTAGAAATGAGAATGCAAGCTAAGCTATGAAAGGAAATATGCAAGTGTTACAACCCAAGCTAATTAATCTATGTGAGCTAATCTAGAGCATAGAAATGAAGCTAATCTAAGAAAGCATAAATATGAAGCTAAGCTAAAAATGCAAGAATGAGATGTAGAATGAAAGAATGAGATGTAGATGCTAAGAATGCTCCAAATCTCTAAAAGCTCCAAAGTGACCTAGAAAACTTGCAACATAAAGTTAGCATAAAAAGTTGGGGATCTAGAATGAAGAAGAGAACTCTTCTTTTATAGGAAATGAGGAGAAATGGACCATGGAGATTAAGAGGCAAAAGATTTAATCAATGGTGGAGCTTGAAAGAGGAGCAATCCATGTGCACAAATATCCTCCAATGGGAAAATAGGAGTTGACTTTTGTGTCCATATGAGACAAAAAGTGCTTTTTCCCTTTTTATAAAATAAGAATAATGCTTTATTTGTGCAACTTAGGATAAGAGGAAAAGTGGGGGCTTTTTATTTAATAAAAGGGGAGGAAATATTCCTTTTAATTAAATAAAGACTTAGGATAAAATGGTTAGCCCATAGAAAATAATTGAATAAATGATAGAACTAGGATTTCATCAAGAGCAAGCAATTAGTGATTTAGCAAAAGGGCTAATAGTGTAGGTGACCATTTTTAGGTGTATACATTTGCCCCTCTTTGGCTAATGTGTGATCGATTTGGGAACACATTATGTCAAAGAATAGATCAGCCAAGAAGGCAAGAGATAGCCAATAAGGAAAGCAGATAGCCAAGAAGGCAAGCAAATAGCGATCTGACTCCAAAGAATGAAGTGCAGAGAGATAGAAAATCCTGCATGGTCAGCCTGGTAGCGATAGTACTGAACACTTAGGAAAGAGATAACCAATAAGATATGATGTGTCTGCCCCCTCGGGATCGAAAGGGAAATCCAGGTAGAGGGAAAGCAGAAGCAAGAGAAACATGATCAAATCACTAGAAATCATAATCAAAGAAAGAGAACAGAATAACCATCAAGCAGTGAAGGTATGCCCCACACATGGGACACGGGGCATGAACCTATCGGTCCCTCAACTCGTAAACACCATGGAGAGAGGAGTTGAACTTGGGATTTGAAAGTGAATGAAAGACTGGAAATTTGAAAGAGATGGAGATGAAGAGATGAAGAATGCCCCAGCGAAGATGGAAGGATTAGGCCTCAAAAGGTTAGCCAACTGCATGGAAGAAGGAGAACAACGACAGGAATAATCAAGGGGAGCTCAGATTTCAGTTTCGATCCCGAAATGAAAGGAAAATGATGTGATATGAAAGACAAGAAGTGAAAGACATGATTAGGAAGAAGCGAAAGGTGAATGCAGTTGATTAACAAGTCCATGAAAGATAAAGGAGAGCTCTCTCCATATGCAAGATGCAAAACTAACTAACATGAACTTAAGAATGAAAGCTACATGAAAAGTGGTTTACTTGCAAGGTCACAATGCTAATAGACTTCTAATATTCATCATCGAGCATTATTGGTAGTGTCGCAAGATCATACAATACACACTAGCATAACTATGTGGATCTGAATATGATCTATATCAGATAGAAATGTGGAAATCCCACCTAGGCATCAAAGACATGTAGATCAAGATGACTAGTGCAGTGAGATTACCTAAGTTTGATATGGCAAGATTATGCTCGCATCGAGACACAAGAAAGTCAAGATGACTATAAGCATGCACTTGCAAAATAGTCAAGGATAATACCTTGTAGGTCCATAGTGTCAAGTAAGACTAGCATAAATGCTCATGATAGTGAGGACCAACAAAATTTACCCACAAGCAGATAAAGAAATAAAACATGTTCTCATACCCTTAGTCTTCTAGCTATGCATCATCAAAAACTTCTTAGGGAGAGACCACTTAGCAAAGAAATCATCATAGACAACATGCAAAGAAATGAAGTCAAACAAATCTCAGTGAGTCAAGTGCATGTGTGTAGGTCATAGAGTCAAACTTTGAGTATCACATCTACCAGTGAGAAATATTGCATCATCCAAGACGGCGGGAAGGATATCTAATAAGTGTTAAGAAACACTTGACGCTAGGGTAGTGTTGAAAAACATAGTTGGGGTGGTGTTGAAAAACACCATTTGCGAGATGCCTAAGAAACCCAAATGCACAAAGAGACCCAAGATAAGCTTAAAACAACATATGCCCCCTAGACTAAGATAAGAGTCAATTCCAGGCTAGGAGAGGCAAAGCGAGAAGTGGAGCGAAGGAGCGCCATGCAAGACTGATAGACATAGGTGTAGAGGATCTCAAGAAGCACCTATTTCTAGGTTTTCACCACTTGATAGATTTATTGCAATTTTTTTCAGGACTTTTAATAATTTTTTAGGATTTTTTCAGCATCATATATGAATTTTTTTTTTGGAATTTTTTCAAGATCATAAAATATGTACAAAAGATGCCCCAGACAGAAATGGGCATCAAGAATGTGCTTCCTCCGATGTAGAGAACTGATAGGCCCTAGGCCCAAATGCTACAACTATGATGATAGGAGGTCTCAACCAGTTCAACCAATAATAACCAACCCTAAGCAATGTCTGAGCTAGCGAAGGATCATTAGAATGTGATCCACATATGCCATCTTGGATTTCAGCTAGCACTTTTTCTGACTCCTCTATTTCTAGACACTTAAGGAGAGTTCCATCTAGACCCTTCTTATACAAGTCACTAGAGACAAAGGCAAAGTGTAAGGGATGGCGGAAGGAATGGCGTGGTGGATCGTCAGGAGGAATATGAGGTGGAAGATATGAAAAGATGGTAGGATTGTAAGATTTGTAAGCATGATAGCATAATTCGACCACCAAGAACTTGAAGTGAAATTTATGCTTTTTCATTTGTAAAATGGATGTTGAAGTAACCAAGGCATTACCAACTTTGTTCTTAGCTCTAGGAATGGGTTGAAGTGTAACAGATATGAGATCATGCTTGAAGTAGTGCACCATTTTTTTGTAGAGAATCAGCTTGTCATCTTTTATTTGATAATCAGTATTTTTGAGAAGATTTTTATTTTTACTTTTCTTAGGTTCGAATACCACCACAATGTGGTTTTCGCCATCTGACCATTGCTCTTTTCTTTTGACTTGATGAATGTGATGTTTGATTGCTGATTCAATCTTTTTTGTGGCTAGTTCGCTGGTGGAAGAAGTAACAGGTGCTGATGTGAGATGAAATGAAGTGACTGGTTCAATAGTATTTATGTGAAGGATGTCATCTCTGGTAACAAGAGAGGTTGAGCCTATAGGGTAAGCTCCAAAAGTAGCTAGATCTAAACTTTTCATAGAAGAACTAGCGTGCTCCACTAAGGCAATATGAGGAACAAACTCATCAGACCCCACACAAGACCCATCAACCACGTCAGGATGGTTACTACAAGAATGAACCATATCAACATCCATATCATCAGTAGATATACATTTTTCTCCCCAAAGAAGTGAAGTAGAGGGAAGATCAGCTCCCATGTGAGCCATAGTGTGTATTGGTGACTCATCTGTATCTGTGTCTGAATTATTGAGCATGGGAGTATTTTGGGCATCTTCTCTATAGATCCACTCTTGAATAGCTTGTTCTTCTTTGTCTGCTTCTAAAGGAATGGATGAAGGAAAAAAAGTATCAAAGATCACCATAGCAGAAGTGGAAGGCTTCATGTGATTAGAAGGTCTCCCATATGACCTAGGAGAAACATGTATAGAAGCAAAGGAACCCAGTGTATATTCACCCATACCAAGGCTCAACATCTTAAGTGTTTTCTCAGCAGCAACTAGAGATGTACTAGGATCAATAGAAGGTTCATTGTGAGGAACAAATTTTTTGGCAGCAGCAAGAGCATTAATAGCAATAGTATGGTCTCCAGGAATCACAACCTCAGTGCCATTGTATGGAAATTTGAGGCATTGATGATAAGTGGAAGGAACAGCCTGCATGTCATGGATCCAAGGATGACCCAAAAGAATGTTATATGTGAGTGGGATGTCCAATACTTGGAAGCTAATATCTTTCGTGATAGGGCCCACTCGGACAGGCAGCGTGACAAGACCTTTGGAAGATCTTTCCACTTCATCATAAGCTTTTATAGTAATCTTCTTGGAATCCATAGCTAATTCTGACAAACCCAATTGTTGTATGACATTGAAAGAAACAATATTTAACCCTGCACCATTGTCTATCAGGACTCGGTGGACTCGGGTATTGTAGACTAGAACTTCAATGTGTAAAGCTAGATTATGTGGGTGAGCAATAGATATGTCATCTTCTACAGAAAAGGAGAGAGATAGCGGAGATGAAATGTGGTTGACCATAGCCTGAAATTGATCTGGATCAATGTCATTGGGAACACGTGTTGTACGTAGAGCCTCATCAAGAATCTCTCTATGTGAAGAGGATAACCAAAGCAACTCAAGGATAGATATCTATGCTAGTGTCTTTTGCAAATGTTGGACAAGATCATAGCTAGGGGTGGCTGAAGGAGCCACTTGTTTGGAAGGAAAAGCTTGCTTGGGATCTTGCGCAGTTTTAAGGACAATCTTGGCTTGCCCCCTAGTAACAGCATTTAGTGTCTCACTTCGGGAAGATGAACTACCACATGTTTGCAAGACTAACTTTGGCTTACCATGATTGGTGTTATTATCATCTTGAGACCTCATCATTAGAACACTCTCAATGGGCTCTACCATGTTAATCACAAGCGTATTAGAAGGATACGTGTAATTGATCTTTGCATCATGATTCTTCTTATGTGTTTGAGAGGCTTCCCCCTTATCATGCTTAGGTAGAGGATCTTTGAAAGCTGTGTGATCAGAATTTTTAGTTAAGCCATCAGTGGAGATTATGTCGTTCTCAATAAGATCTTGAATATCATCCTTAAGCCTAAAACAATTGTCTGTTGGATGTCCCTTGTTTCTATGATAATGGCAGTAATGATCCTCTCTCCACCAATCAGGCTTATTTATCGGATCCCAGTTACCAGGTTTATCAGGAAGCATAAGATATCCATTGTCAACCAAAGTCTTAAGGATCACATCGTAAGGTTCTGCCAACTTGGTATAGACTCGCTTTTGAAATGACTTCTTAGGCTTATCTACATATTGAGGTTTAGGAGCATTGTGAGCATTGCCAGCTTCTTGTTGTTTTTCTGCATAGATAGCGTTGGAGAGATTGAAAGCAGGCTCTTTAACTTTAGGAGCATCAACAACCCCATCATTAACAACATACTTATTTTTATTCCAAGGTTTGTTTTTGTCTTTGCCATTGCCTTTAGCATCTTTATTAATAACAATATCCCCTTTTTTTATAGCTACATCCTCAATTCGATATGCACTTTCAACCATGTCATTGAAAGAGGAGAACAGTTGCTTCCTTAGATCATAAAATAGCTCAGGCACAAGTGTGTTTACAAAAATGTCAATCTTTTCTCTTTCGGGTAGCTGACGAGGATATCGAGAATATAATGACCTCCAACGTTGTAAGTAAGTTGCAAATGGCTCACCTTGATGTTGTCTTAGATTACCAAGATCTATCATAGTGACAGGTTGTTGGATATTGTAAGAGTACTGCTGGGTAAATCGCTGAGCTAACTCATCAAAAGTCTTAAGCAGTGGTGTCAATTTTGCAAACCATTCCAAAGCTTGGCCTCTTAAGCTTCGAGGGAATAAGCATAGGAGATATGTGTCTTCATGAAGAAAGTCCATACTAAGAGCATAAAAATGATGCACATGGTCATGAGGGTCACCATTTCCATCATACTTGTCATATTTAGGAACCTCAATATCCTTAGGAAACGGGACCATGTATAGATCTTTATCAAAAGGAAGAGCACAAATTGATTCTACAAAAGAGACCTTTGGAGGCTCTCTTTCTAATGCCATTTGGGTAAGGTGTTGATTTGTCTGACATAATTCTTCTTGAAGGACTTCCAATTCAGTTGGTACTCTTTGTTGGACAATTTGTCTGACATCATAGCCAGGAGGAAGCTTGTATCCTCTAGAAGTCATACATTGAAAATATTGATCGCCATTACGCTCTAAAAGCTTATGCATCATTCGTTGGAAATCGACATCTTTTTCACATCTCATAAGATCCTCACTAGAAATCTCATCATTAGCCTCTGCCTCATGTTGAGAGGGAGGAGGTCTAGGAGGTGAAGAAGGCATAGAAAAAGTTGGCCTTGGAGGAGATCTTGGTGGCGTGTTGTTGTCATTGTTGACATTGTTAAAAAAAGGTCTATTCTCATGATTACTAGTCTCAGGTTGCTCATGAAATGTCCCTCTATAAGCCATGTGCCTAGTAGCATCCATCCTTTGTTGATTGTGTTCTTTGTCTAAGCGCGCTTGATTATCCTTACACTCAAAGTGTTCTTGCAAGAGTTGAAACTTTTCTTGTTCAGTCAAAGTGAGTGAGACACTGTCTGTGTTTTTGGGGGTCTTGAATGCGAAAAAGAGGAAACCTCCTTTATACCATGGTGTAGCCTTAGAATTCTCAGGTTGGTCAGAACTAGAACTGTTGTTGCTAATGGGTGCTTTTGAACGTCTAGTTGGAGAAGGTAACTTTGTATAATTGAACAGAGGATGACTCTCCTGCTCAAATTGAGACCGAGTTGTAACCAGCATGAAAAGAGATGTTGGTTGATTAATAGAATGAGACAAAGTTTCTTAGATTTGAGATAAGAAAAGCTAATAAAGATCACTTGTCAAAGTAGAACAATAGAGAGATGGCTCGTCAAAAGTGCTCAAGCACTTACAGCAATCAATTGACTAAAGCTGAGCAATGAGCAAGAAGCTCAATAAGCAAGTAGCTAGAGAGGTAACCGTGATGCAACAAGTGATCAAGAGTAGCATTCATTAAACTCAAACCCAATAGTTTTAGCTCATTTGTTTTAGTCTAGAACAAATTTAAGCATGTAGGTAACAAACCAGTTTCAAGTAAGAACAGAAAAAGACACTCTATGATAGGTTAAAGTGCAAGTTTAGCCACTTCGAATTGCAGCAATGACAGGACAACAAAAAGATTCTGGGTGATACTTTCCAGGTAGATAGGGCGATACTTCTTAGTTCGGGCGATACTTCACCTTAAGCTAGGCAATAGACTGCAGGATGGTTGGGTGATAGACTCCAGGCTAGCGGGGCGATAGTCCAGAAGGCACAAACTATCGTGTGATATACCTCAGCAAAGCGTGTGATAAAATAGCAGGGCGCGAACTATCGCGCGATATTTCTCAGTAAGGTGTGTGATACTGTTGCAAATTCATATGACTTTTTGACCAGGGAACATAAAATTCTCAATTTTAAAGCATTTTGATCTAGTTCAAAGATTGGATAGTGCAATTTCTTAGTTTGACAAGCAGTAATAGTAGATAAAAGACAGGTTTGCAAATAGTATGGGATCAAACATGTCATAGAACACTTGAAACAAGGGCAAAAGCAACCTTACCAAGACAAGCACTTGTGATAGCAAAATAGGGAACCTTATGAATGCTACCATTTGTTTGAATGTTGAAAACATTTACATTGGTATAGTACAATCGAAGACAATTAAAGCAATTACTACCTAGAAGGACAAGGCTCATTACTTAGCAACTTGGCCCACAACTTGATGCTCCCTTGCCTCACACCAAGTGGTTTCCCACAAGAGATATTGGCATTGTCATGGAAGTGTCAAAAACACAACCAAAGGAACACATATGGTGAGTGTCTTGGGGTGATCCGGGTTATTCCACTTGGATCAATCCTTGCACCAAGAAGCTAAGTGGCTAAAATAAGGTGGCTTCTAACTAATGGTTCATAGTAAGGGTTTCCATTCATAGCACCCCTCTTGCTCCTCATAAAGGACTAGGACCTCGCGACTTCAAGAGTACCTTAAGCATTCTTGCTCAATGCTTTCCCCATGGTCACAATCCCATGAGCTACTAACATCAAGCAAAGACAAGTGTTATGTCTACCAAGGTTTTGTGTCCTCGATAGCCTTGAGATTATAGTGAGTTGGAATCACTCGCCACCAAGGAAAATGATGACAAGGTTGTCCCCACTTGTGTCGTTCCTCTTGATTGCTCAAGAGCAGGCCCGCTAAAGGATCCTAAGCTAAACAAAGAGTGGATTAATTCTTGAGGTTCAAGGTTTTTGGTTCACCACAAGGGTGAAGAGCATACTCCCCTATCTCAAAAATCTCTCCCAAACACACCAAGAAAAGATTCAATTACCCCCTTGCTTTCAAAATCCCAAGATGGGTCAAGATTTCTATTTCACCACAAGGGTGAAGAGCATACTCTCCTACCACCTCAAAATTTCTACAACAAGGTATTAAGTTCCTATGAAAGGAAACAACTAGTATATGCCGCACTTAATAAAGAAAGCAATTAAACAAGCACTTGATTTGGTTTTTATGCTTAGGGCAGCCCTGCAAAAACCATTAGTAGCCCTCTTTGACATGCAATTTTAGCAAATTTCAAGCTAGAAGCACCTACAACCACAACTTGTTAGACCAACAAGAGTTAGGTGAATCAAAATCCAAAATCTAACAATGATTAGTACATGAAAAAAATTAGATAATGTGCAAAAATAATTGATCAAATGATAAAATCTAAAAATGAAACCATCATGGTTGGATTAGGCTCAGAAAGACCTTTCCAACGATATATCACACTTAAACTTTTGATACCATTTGCAAAATTTCAAAAAAAAAAAAATGGGCACCTATTTTCCAGAGGTTAGCTGAGAACCTAAAACTTGCAAGATAGATAAAATAGCTCAAAAATAGCTTGCTGCCAAGTACAAACACTAGTATCGCATGATACTTCACACTATACTGGGGTGATACTTATCAGTCTGCGCAATATTTCACCTGACACTAGGTGATACTTCGCCCAAGACCAGGCGATATACTCTACTATAGCCAGGCGATACTTCTGACAAGTGAAGTATCACACGCGCATACAGAGGTATATCGCGTGATACTTCTGGAAAGTATCACGTGACAGTCTGAGACAAAAAAATAGAGACTAAAAATAAGCTAAAAACTTGCCGAAAAATTGACAGAAATTGACGAAAATGCAAAATTTAAAGGACAAAGTCTATCTACTCTACCCCACGGTGGGCACCAAAAATGTGTGCTATAAATGTGTCACACTTACATTCAAGAACACTCAAGAATGAGGTCTCAAAAATTGATCCATAGCTCCCTAGGCATGGAGTGCAAGGGTTTTAAGAATGCTCTCAACTAGAGCTATTTAGCCTATAACCTTGCTAGTAAACCATGCAATGGAAGATTCAATGAAGACAAGGGAAAGAATGCCAATATCCTTAAGAATCAAGAATGAAAATGCAATGCAATGCTAACTAGAAATGAGAATGCAAGCTAAGCTATGAAAGGAAATATGCAAGTGTTACAACCCAAGCTAATTAATCTATGTGAGCTAATCTAGAGCATAGAAATGAAGCTAATCTAAGAAAGCATAAATATGAAGCTAAGCTAAGAATGCAAGAATGAGATGTAGATGCTAAGAATGCTCCAAATCTCTAAAAGCTCCAAAGTGACCTAGAAAACCTACAGCATAAAGTTAGCATAAAAAGTTGGGGATCTAGAATGAAGAAGAGAGCTCTTCTTTTATAGGAAATGAGGAGAAATGGACCATGGAGATTAAGAGGCAAAAGATTTAATCAACGGTGGAGCTTGAAAGAGGAGCAATCCATGTGCACAAATATTCTCTAATGGGAAAATAGGAGTTGACTTTTCTGTCCATATCAGACAAAAACTATTTTTTCCCTTTTTATAAAATAAGAATAATGCTTTATTTGTGCAACTTAGGATAAGAGGAAAAGTGGGGGCTTTTTATTTAATAAAAGGGGAGGAAATATTCCTTTTAATTAAATAAAGACTTAGGATAAAATGGTTAGCCCATAGAAAATAATTGAATAAATGATAGAACTAGGATTTGATCAAGAGCAAGCAATTAGTGATTTAGCAAAAGGGCTAATAGTCTAGGTGACCATTTTTAGGTGTATACAATCATTACAGGTATAAAATCTTGTGGAGGAACAAAGATAGAGAATGAAGTGATATGGAAAATTTTGAGGACACTGACTCCTATATTTAAGTAGACAACACATATGATTGAACAAGTGATACCTTTTACAACAAACTTTACAAGAGAAACTCTTCTTGGAAGATTGGAAGCAACAGAAATGAACCTAAGATTGTCAAGAGACTTACCTAGAATGGAGACAACATAAAGTGCTCTTAGTCTTCACCCTATTTTTTCAAGAAGCATCAGTGTGAGTGGAGATTATGCTGGTAGCAGCAGATCTAGAAATGAAGAAGACAAGAAGATTAACGAAGGTATTGCCTTATTTTTGAAAAGACAACCAGATGGTAAGAAAATATTTAAATGTTGGACTTGTCAAGAATATGGTCATTTTGCATCTAAATGTCCTAAGAGAGTTAAAAAGTAAAGAAGCAATTTCAAACCTAGAAGATCTAAGGAAGGTTATTATGCTAATGATGAAGATCTTGAAGCTATTATAAAAAGAACTTTAAGTGAAAGTGATACTAAAAATAATGATGACATAGGATTTGTATCAATTAAAGAAGAGAATCCTAAAATTGATGTTAAGGAAGAAAAATCCTTAGTTTCTGAAGTTGAAAAGAAAGCTGATTGGATTATAGATAGTGGTTGTTCACATCATATGATTGGAGACATGAAAAAGTTCATAAAGTTGATTGAATATGATGGAGGAGTTGTTAGAGTTGGAAACAATGCACCTTGTTTGATTAAAGGTATAGGATCTATTACTCTTGATGGAAAGACTAATAATGATAATGTTTATTTTGTGGATGGATTGAAACATAATCTTTTGAGTGTTGGACAGTTAGTTGATAAGGGATATCAAGTTTGGTTTACTAAGAAAACTTGTGTGATAAAGAATAAAGATGGAAATCTGATTGGAACTGGATCTAGAACCAGAGGTAATGTATTTTAGTTGAATCCTACTGAGATGACATGTCTAATTACAAAGATTGATGGAAATTGGTTATGGCATAGAAGGTTCCGTCATATAAACTTTGATAACATTGTGAAAGTAAGTACTACACTTGCAGTAAGAGATTTACCAAAAATTATGAAGCCTACTAACATGATTTGCAAAGAATGTGTAATGGCTAAATAGAAGAGAAGTTCTTTTCCCAATAAGAAGTTTACATATAGAGAGAAGCTGGAGATTGTTCATATAGATTTGAGCGGTCCTACCAGGACTAGAGGATTCTATGGAGAAAGGTATTTTATGATTCTTGTTGATGATTTTACAAGAATGATGTGGATTGCATTTCTTAAAGAAAAATCTAAAGCATTTGATAGGTTTAAGATTGTTAAGAATAAAGTCGAGAATGAATCTGGAATGAAGATTAAATTTTTGAGATCTGATAGAGGTGGAGAATTTACTTCTAGAGAGTTTAACACCTTTTGTGAAGAAAATGGCATTAAAAGACAGTATTCAGCCCCTAGAACACCTGACCAAAATGGCATTGCAGAAAGAAGAAACAGATCAGTGACTGAAGCAACAAAAGATATGTTGTTTGAAAATGATTTGGTGAAGATATTCTAGAGAGAAGTAGTGAACACAATAGTGTATACAATGAACAGAGTACAAATTAGAGCAGACATAGACAAGACACCTTATGAATTATAGTTTGGACATGCACCCTCAGTTAAGTATTTTAGAATTTTTGGAAGCAAATGTTATATAAAGAGAGATGATGATATTGGAAAGTTTGATCCTAGAAGTGATGAAGGTATATTTCTTGGATATTCTTTGAAAAGAAAAGCATATATATGTTTCAATAAAAGAACTAAGACTATTGTTGAAAGTGCAAATGTTAAAGTTGATGAAAAGTTCAAAATTCAGGAAAGAATGCTTGATTATGAATCTAATGAAGAAGCTCATCCTAAACCTAACACTGGATCTATTGAATTGTTTTATGAAACTGATAGTGATTTTTGGAATGAAAGCCACAGTGAATTTATTGAAGAACCTACATCTAAAGGGAGATCTGAGACAGTTGCACCTAGCAAGAGTTTGTTAAGGAATCATCCTTTTAAATAGATTATTGGGAGCATCAAAAGAGGAGTTCTAACTTGAAATAAGGCACAAGAAATGTTATGTTTGATTTCTCAAATTGAACCTAAGACTACTAATGAAGCTTGTGAAGATTAAAGTTGCACTAATGCTATGAAAGAAGAACTAGATCAGATTGAAAAGAACAAGACATGGGAATTGGTCCCTAGACCTAAAGACAAGAATGTTATTGGAACTAAATGGGTATTTTGAAACAAGATGAATGAACAAGGAGAAGTAGTAAGAAACAAAGCAAGATTGGTATGTAAGGGTTACTCACAACAAGAAGGAATTGACATTGAAGAAACCTTTGCACTTGTTGCAAGAATTGAAGAAGTAAGAATGTTTTTGGCATATGCAGCTTACAAGAAATTCAAAGTATATCAGATGGATGTGAAGTCAGCATTTCTGAATGGAGAATTGGAAGAAGTCTACATTGAGCAGCCTGAAGTTTTTCCTTTAACTCAAGAAGGAGACATGGTATGTAAATTGAAGAAAGTTTTATATGGACTTAAACAAGCACCTAGAACTTGGTATGCAAGACTAGATAAGTATTTGTTAAAGTTGTGATTTACAAAAGGAACAACTGATAGCAATCTGTACACAAAAGAAATTGAAAATGGTTTGTTAGCTATAGTTATTTTTGTTGATGACATTATCTTTGGAGGAGAAGATGAAGCTAGTGACAAATTTGCTGATGAAATGAAGACTGAATCTGAAATGAGTATGATTGGTGAGATGAAATACTTTTTGGGATTACATATAACACAAAACAATGATGGTATCTTTGTAAGTCAGAAAAAGTACTTGAATGACTTGTTGAAAATATTTGGAATGGAGCATTGTAACCTAGTTGGAACACCTATGGTGACTAGACATAAGTTATCTAGCATAAATGATACTCTTGTAGTAGAACAGAAGAAATACAGATCTATGATTGGAGGATTGCAGTATTTGACTCATACAAGACTTGATATAGCATAGTCAGTTGGAACTGTAGCAAGATTTCAAGCTAAACCTAGAGAATCACATTATGCAGTAGTATAGAGGATACTAAGATATTTAAGAGGCACAATGGACTATGGACTATGGTATGAAAAATTTGATGATCTTACCCTATGTGCATATACAGATGCTAATTGGGGAGGTAGTGTTGATGATAAGAAAAGCACCAGTGGTGGAGCATTTTTCCTTGGAGGAAGGTTAGTTTCTTGGCTAAGCAAGAAGAAAAATTGTATCTAACAAAGCACATCAAAAGCAGAATATGTAGTAGTAGCAAACAATTGTAACCAGATAATTTGGATGAAGCAAATGCTAAAGGATATTGGAATAAAATTTGTTGAGCCTATTTTCATACATTGTGACAACACCAGTACAATTAGTATGTCTAAGAATCCTATATTACATTCTAAGACAAAGCATATAGAGACTAAGTATCATGTTGTAAGAGAGAAAGTTGTTGACAAAGAAGTCAGACTTGAATACATAAGTACAAAGGAGCAGATAGCAGATATATTCACAAGGCCTTTGCCTAAGGATACATTTGAGTATCTGAGAGGTATGCTTGGGGTTATGCCCCAGCCTACTTTTGAGAAGTGATACAATTGGTTGCATCTATCCAATGGTATATGAGACTTATCTTTCTTTTGGACTAGATGTTGGTACTTCCTCTATGGGGGAGTATGTGTATCAGAGCTGAGTCATGAGGACTCTAGTAAATGTATTTTATGAAAAGTGTCTTTTGACATTGAGTTGTTGTTGACATAGTGATGAAATTTCTATTGTTGATGTCAATGGGGGAGTAGTATACATGAAAAACCATTTGAAACATCTGTTTGAGAGAACTGAATAGGATAACGAAGCAAGATTTGATTGATGAAGAGGATTTGAAGAAGCAGTGTTGCACTATTGGATTTTTGGAACATTAGATGTTCTTCATCTATGTTTCCATCAATGCCAATGGGGGAGATCATTAGGAATGAATGCTAAATGTTTGGCAGCCATTCTGTAGTAGTTTTTGTTGCATTCATGACTATGATTGTCATTGATGTCAACACAATGATTTACCGAAGACTTGCAGAGAAGCAGATAAAGTTTGGATTAGCGCACGTGGGTTATTGTAGTTAGAGCTATGCAATGTTGAGGTTATACTCTTTGATATGTTATATGTCTATTGTTAAGAGCATAAATAGTAATTCATTTATTCATGGAAGTTATGATCATTTTGGTGGAAGCAGTATTCAGGCAGTGTTCCTAAGTAGCAGTTTTTGGAAATCGAATGATATCTCCTAATCGGGATGGAATCTGGTTTTGTGTAGTTAAAGGGAAGTTGAAGACACATTGATAGTGATGTGGATGACAATGTAGACTTTGAGGTCACATGAGTGAAGATTTATTGTATTTGGAAGCTAACAGTTTTGTGTAATTTTGGTGTAGCGTGTAGAAACTTTTATTTTGTAATTGTATGCCGACTCATTTGTAAAAATTTGAGTGTGGTATAAAGGAAGGAATGTATTTCCTTGTTGAAATGTAGTAGTATGTATTTGTGATGTGGAAGTAGTGATTATGTGTGATGTTATATGCATGAAGTGAAGAAAAGAGCTAAGTATGAAAGCAAATTTGTGAAGGAAGACATGCGAAGTACAAAGATCTGAAATTGAGATATGATGTGATAGTGAGTGCAGTTTGGCATAGTCAGAGAAGAGGTAACATATTATTCTATTGAGTAATGAAAAGATTATTTGGATAGTGTGTTCACTAATCTTACCTTGAAGCTTTTTGGGTAGTGGGTCCTTTTGTCTTCCATAACTCTTAACCGGGTTAGAATCTTTTAACAGGGATTCAAAATCTCCTAACAGGGATTCATATGTACTGAATGTATTTCATAAGACTCCTAACATAGTCCATCCTTTCATAAGGAATATTCATATTAGTGCATCTTTTGTGGGCATCATTCCCACCGGGGTTTACTCTTTTATCAAGAGGTTCGCTAGTCAAAATATCTTGTGGCATTGTGTTATTGCGTATGAATATCTTTCTATGGTTGGTAATTATATTGCTTATATGGTTTAATGCTATTGAAGATGATAAAAGTTATAATTATCTGATAATTGATTCACCCCCCCTCTCAATTATCTTGGTGGACTTTACTTTCTAACACTTTTAACCTTAGGCCAAGTCCCATTCACGTGACCTCTTTTCTTATGCAGAAAGTCCTCCCCACCAATGATCTGGCAATCACCATCTTTTGCACATGACCTTATCATTATTTGGATTAATGCTGGAATAATTTATTTATGATGGTTTGAAAACCCTCTAGCATGCATTGAATTTCCTTCATTGCTTGCACAAGGCACTGCCATCCTTTTCTTATGCATAAGGCTCCATTAATGTGTGCCGGTACCAAAATTACTCACGCGGGTATTATTATTTTTGTTGTGTGAGCTATCTCCTATTTTGGTTGCTTACACATCACCCTCTCTCATGCATTTTACTTTGGTGTGTGGCACCCCATTTGACTTGCGCAAGATCCTCTCAGACTCTTCCACGCTGACCTTATATCCATTGTTTGAAGCGTGGTCTTTTCTGTTTCAATTTGGTACGCACCTTTCATTCTCCTTTGGCTTCCATCGATGGTTGTTCCTCATGTAAAAAAACTTCCAATCCATGGACCAGACCATGATACATGCTAGGAGAGCTCTCCCTCTGAATAATCAGTCCCCCATGAAACACGTCCATTGGGTAAGTAGCAGACATTGTAATTATCCCAGCGCAAGCCCCTTGTATTATACTACAATGCCTTCCTCTCTGCTTTTATTCTAGTCCAAAGGATCAGACCTGAGGCCTCTTGTCACTTCACCCACACAACACAATTTATCAAAGTGCCTATAACCAAACTATTCACTATCGTGATGGCTCTAGCTGGACTGTTAAATGCCTGCGAGGAAAAAAGATGGTATTTCTTTTTTAGCTGGATTTGGGAACATAGATTAGGAGGAATAGAAGCTAAGAATAAAGATAGTATACGGTGGATTTGAGAAAGCCGATAGAGAAACACTAAGGATGTGAATATCGAAGGCATCAAGAAAAGAGTGATTCAACTATAGATTCGATCATAGAAAGAAAAAAGCAAGGATTTCAAGACATTTTCTAAGTAAAGCCATATGCCCATCTAATTTTTTCAATTTAAAATCCTATCTCAGGCCTGCTCATTCCTCTTTGTAGGTCTCGAGCAACTTAGAATCGACAGCTCTCCATTTGTTACCATATATTTGGTGAGCACAAATAAGTGCCAACTCTTCCTCTCGAGTCCATGCATCCTTATTTATTGCTAGATTTAGGTGGTTGTGTCACATGTTATCTAAATTTGGGACACTATTGAGCCAATCTTTGTTAAAGGCTTGATCAACTAGACTTGGAGCCCCACAACTAGATATTTGACAGCCAGATACCTCAAAGTTTGATACTGGGCCCTGTAGTGAAACCAACAGGACACACCAAAATTAGGTGTTGAACATGCTCTGGGTGTTTTGAGAACATACTTGTAGTCACATAACCCCCAAGAGAAAGGCCCTTTACATAAGAAACTATTTGGATTTTTCACTTAACAACACGCTTCAAATGAATCGATAAACCAGGATTCAATTTATTTTGTACTTTTTCATGTAAAGTCTGGTCAATTTGATGCATCCCAACCTAATTGATCAATAGAAATGACTCTGAATTGAGTGGCTAGTGCATCAAAAATTAACCATACTGCTCACTTTTCACACTTCCACAAAGCTGACCAAATCACATAAATTGGCTTTGGAACTGGCCTTAAAAAATGACGGACTAAAACTTTCACAAACTGGCAACCTGAGCATTGATTCACCCACATGCAAGGAATACGAATCCATAACCAATTCACCAAAAAGATCAAAAGGATGGTTACAATTAATCACCAAAGTCAACTTACTAGATATGTTCAGAATTTAAAACAGTGAAAAACATAGAAATTGGGTTTGGAATTGGCCTGGGAAAGTTGTCAAATAGATTGGTAGAGACTTGAAAATAATCAGACACTTAGTCTTCCAGGTTTACAGTATGGAACCACACTCAATTACGTCGGACCTTGCATAGGGCACAAACTAGGATATCTCAAATTAGTCCACTTATAAAACTAAACAGTGCGCACTCAGAGAATTTTAACAAATTGCAAATGGAATGACACTAGCAAACAGGTCAAACGGGCACATTGGGGGCTGAAAATTGTCGGGATTGTTGGAAAATGCAATTGAAACAATTATTGTATTGTCATTGATGTCAAACCTTAATTGGTAAGACTATTTATACTTAGGAAAGTATTATATCTATTGTATTGTTGTGAAGGATTGGGGCAAGGTTGGTAACAATAGCACCTAGGGAAAGGTTGAGTTATCTTGATACTACAAAGTGTACTTGACTATGTTGTACAATGATGAGACAATGTATTGTTTATACTAGTAAGACTAAAGACTTTAACTAGTAGGCTTGACTGAGCAAAGAATGGAGAAATCATGTTTAAGTCGAGTAATGTTAGTGTCAACCGAGTCAGTGTATGCTGAGAAAAATTCTAGTGTCAACTGAACAACAGTTAATTGCCGAGGAAGACAATATAAGATGAGGAAACATATTTAGTAATGACCGAGCTTTCTACATGAAGACCGAGTAGTTGATCACAGTATTGACCGAGCATCAACATTTTTATATTTGAAGAGAATTTAGTTTTGGAGCCGACATTGTTGAATTCTTGGATTATGTAAAATGTGTTGACTTTATTTGTTGATTGTTTGAAAGCATTAAATGCACTATAAAATGTTTTATTGTAAATCTTTAAGAGATTTGAGATGATTCTAGAAATGAAGCCGAAGAATATGAAGCGGGTAGATTCGATGAATCTGACCTAACCCTAAGATCTACAAATGATATTGAGTAGCATAAGATGAGTTAACTTGATTGAGGAAAGTATTAAGGGAACTTGAGCATTGGATATGTGTGTGCATGGTGAAAAAGAGAATGATGGAAGATTAGTAAAGTTTTATTGACTGTATAAGCAGAAAAGGCTGAAGGAGAATTGTGGTGGTTTCTTGAAGAAAAGTTCCAAGTAGATCAGAGATGGAGATGGCAAAGTTTCAAAGTTAGTAAACCAGCATTAGTGCATGGAATCAGATATGATATTTGCAAAGTGAGTTGTATGTTTTTCAGATAAATATTGTTGCTACTTTCTAACCATTGTAATAGTCAAAATCCTTTTAACAGAGGTTGACCTAATAGTGATATGTTAAATCCTTTGAACAAGGTTGCATTCTAATGGAGTGTATGTAAGTCCTATAATAAGGCTCACTTTTAACAGGGTGATTGAAATCTTTTAATCAGGTCACAGCTAACAGTGTGTATTGTAACCTTTGATAGGGTTGGCTTTTAACTAAGCTCACTTCAGAGAGTGAAAATAATAGTAGCATGTTACAAAGTGGTTTTTCCCACATTGGGTTTCCACTATAAATCCTAGTGTTAATACTTGTGTGAATGTTTTGGTTTGAACATTTCTATGTTTTACAAGTTAAGTTACAACTGGGTAGTGGACTGCATTGTTATATGTTTCTATTATTGAATCAGAGATGACCGAGTTTGTTTTGGTTATTGGATCTAATTTAAGGAAAAAAATTTATACATCAGGACCTGAGAACAACTAATTCACCCCCCCCCCCCCCCCACCTCTGTTGTTCTAAATCATATTAACAATTGGTATCAGAGATTTGTTTTTTACAGAAATCAAGTTTAAAGGGGCTTGAAGCAAATGATCAGGATGTATAAGAAGGAGGTTGTCAAGTATTCAGAAGCTTAATCTGACAATCTTGTTGGGGAACTTGATGAAATAGAGGAGAGAAGAGATAAACCTATTTTGAAAAAATATGTAAGAAGACATCACAAGCCTGAACAGATAATTAGAGACAAAAGTACCAGAATTCAGACCAGAAGTAAGACTAAGGATCCAACATGCCTACTATGTGAATTTGAACCCAAGTCAACTAGTGAGGCATTAGAGAATGAAGACTGGATACAAGCAATGAATGAAGAGATTGACTAGATTGAGAAGAATGATACTTGGACTCTGGTGCTGAGACCTAAAAACAAAAATGTTATAGGAACAAAGTGGGTGTTTCGGAATAAGATGAATGAAAATGGTGAAATAACTAGGAACAAAGCTAGGATGGTATGCAAAGGCTACACACAAGAAGACGAAATAGATTATGGGGAGATATTTTCCCCTGTAGCTAGATTGGAAGGAGTAAGAACTCTACTTGCATATGCTGCTTATAAAGATTTCAAGGTATATCAAATGGATGTCAAGTCTGCATTTTTGAATGGTATACTAGAAGACAAATTTTACGTAGAACAGCCAGAAGGTTTTAATTATCCAAACAGAAGACACATGGTGTGCAAACTAAACAAAGAACTATATGGATTGAAAAAATTTCCTAGAGCATGGTATGAGAGGTTGCACAACTACTTGATACAGATTGGATTTTCAAGAACAAATGACACAAGCAATCTATACATGAAAGATGAAGAAGGTAAAGGTATCTTGTTGGCAAAAAATTTTTTGGATGACATTATTTTTGGTGGACAAGATGCATTGTGTACAAGATTTTCAAATGAAATGCAAACTGAATTTGAAATGAGCATGTTTGGTGAGATCAAATTCTTTGTTGGTTTACAAGTATATCAGAGGAAGAAAGGAATTTTCATTACACAGTCTAAGTATGTTAATGAAATACTGAAATTTTTTTGGGATGGAAGATGCTAAACCAGTGAGTACTCCTATGGTTACTGGACAATGTTGGAATTAGGAGAGATAGGTAATAAGAGGGGAGGGGTGAATCAGTGCCTTCAAAACTTTACTTATAAAACCTTTCTGATCAATAACTGAATACTATGATAACCGATCAAAATAACTTGAATCTAATTGCATAAATCAATCATCTAGTTAACTTAAGAAAGTAAACAACATGAAATCAATATGAAAATCACATAACACAAGTATTTTGGTAACGCAGAAACCCTTGTTAGAAGGTAAAAACTATGGTGGGGATGACACCCACATATTCTTCACTACTACAGATAGAAAAGGTTTGCTTGTTAAGGCTACAAGTTTTGATCACCTATTAGATCAACTAGATCTACCTAGTTATAGGATTTAACAACACTAAATGAAGTGTGTACTCGATTAAGAGATTTATACGAAGACTATTAAGTCTACTCTGTTAAGAGATTTATCAAAAACTCTATTACAATTGTCAAAAAGTAATAGGTAACTTATCTGATAGTTCACAATTCAATTGTCTGAAATAGATCTATAAGTTCTTATCAAAATATCACCTTATCTGTGATGGCTCTCTACTCTATTATGCTCGGTAGCCTTGTTTGATTCTGCTCAATCTGATATCTTGTGTACTCTGTTCTGCTCAGTAAACTAATTGTCTTGAAGATAGGCAATTTCTTCAAGTGCTCCATGATTCATATATATTAATTCAACAACCACATAAAAATGGTGTGAACAAACAAAATATATAGTGTTCTATTTTTCCACCTTATCAAAAATTAGGTTACAAAAATAATCATAACCCTAAGATCTACAGTGAAAAATAACCTAGATCAACTAATACAAATAAGATAATCATTGCATTTAATGAATATCTTTTACAATAAATGCTCCTCGATCTTGGTAAACTATTTTACGATCTGTTATAACCATTTGCATAGAATAATGTGCCATTTTTGATTACTATGTCATTTTCTGTGATCATCGGTAAACACTGTATAATCTACTCGGTGTATACTGTGATGCTCGGTGTTTACTGACTGTCGGTGTCGGTGTCGCTGATGCTCTATTAACTATGTGATGCTTGGTGTAACAAGCTTTATTGACTGCTCTGTCTTACTTCTAGTTACCAATTGTCTCAATATAAGTGACCGACCAACCTGTTTACTATCCTTTGATACTAATGACAACCTTAAATGCTCAATAGAGATTAACAATCTCCCCCTTTGGCATTAGTATCAAAACTTCAAAATGTATATAGATAAAAAATTTCTATATATATTCCTTATATCTCCGCCATATACATATCCACAACAAAAAAAACTTCTAAGTACTAAAAAGTACTCCCCCTCGGTGCATGCTCCCGGTAGTAAGTAATATACATATCAACTATACTAATTTGGCATATACATGGTTTTCCCCCTTTTTGATAATAATGCCAAATGCAAAAAAAAATATAATGTATACTTACATCTTATAAAAAATGTTTGGATGGGTTTTCTTCACAGACTCCAAGAGGTTGTCCCATTCATCTTTCAAGTTGGTAAGAGAAATATGCTCAAGACCAACTTGTGCATGCATGTCAAAGATATTATCCAACACTAAAATCTCTGGTGTTGCTACAAGTTTCTCAGCTTTGACAATGTGTGTTTCAAAAATCTTCAGGTAAGGAGTGAGTTCTTTCTATAACTCTATAACCTGATCAGTGATGTGCACTTCTTGTTTCCTTAAATCTGCTATCAACCACCAAAGTTCCTAAACTCAGTTAATATGCTTTAAGAAAGTAGTTGGCTCGGTGATAGCTGCTTGTGTACTCAACTTGATCTCTTCTTCTAAACCTTTTATATTTTCACTAACTTCTACAGTGAAGGTGTCTAAAGTACAAAGCTTGATTAGCAGTTGACAGATTATCTGGGTGATGGATTTTACCTCGGTAATGACCTCAAATAGTTTTAGTTTGTTTAGTGCCACTTCTATGCTAATCCTTTCTGCCAATTTATTTTGAATCTTTGATTCTGCCCTTTCTTCTATTCTTTTGTCTGCATCTATATCAGGGGCATTGATTTTGTCGGTGAGTGTGGCAAGTTGATCTATGATGGGAGTATTCTCATCAATATTTGTTTCTGGTACTATCTATTATAGAATATCCCGTACATCATTTAACACTTCTTTGTGTTTTTGTTCTTGCCTCAACTTCTCTTGTGCCGCTTTCCTTGAACATAACTCCCCATACCAACTTAGTTCATCGAGGCTTAGGGTTCTCGGGTCACATTCGGGTATAATGATAACTTCATCAATGGTGACTGGCCCTTTGGCTTTCTTCTTCATCTTCTTTAGGGCAAGAGGTGACTTCTTCTCACTTATGACAATAGCTTTTTCTTCACTCCTCAAAGTATCCTTCCCAATTGACACGGTATCATCCTTCTTCTGCTCCTCGGTAGATTGTGTGGGAGTCTCGGTTGTAGTGTCAGGTGGGTTCACCTCGGTTGACTTGGTTTCTTTAGGTTCCTTTGCTTTTGTAGACTATGCCTCCATTTTGTTAGGCTCATTTGTATTTTCAAGTTGCTCGGGTGCTTGAATCTTAGTAGTATCTTTAATTGGCTCAGGATGAGAGACATCGGGTTGTACTTGTGAGATTATCTCAACTACCTCTACAAGTATAGGTAGTTCACCTAGTAGTGATGTGAGCACACTAGCAATTTTGAATGCTTCATCTTTGTATTGTGTAATGGTCACATCTTCATCATCCACATCATCAGGATCACCGTTAGTGATGTCCTCAATGAGTGCATCATCATCAGTTTTCTTTTGCAAGTGGATCTTAACTTGATCCGTGCATCCTATGAAATTTTGATTTCTTCTTTTTGTCTTGTGATATCAATTACCTCGATAACTGATATACCGGTGTCTTCTATTTTCTTACCTTTTTTATCATCAATGAAAATACCTTTATCTTTTCAACTGTGTCTCTTTTTAGACAATTTCAAGAATGCTTCATGTTCATCTTTCTCTTCTAATTTCAAAATTGATGTCCATAGGGAGTCACATATGACATCCATATCATCCACATTCTCATCCATGATCTGCATTGCTCTATTCTTGACTAGAAATCTAGCCTGATACTTTTTCATGTATTCACTTACCTCAGCATAGCTAAAGTGTGTGGCTACTCAGCCTAATGACCATTCTCTTTTCCTTTTCTCTATATCTAATGCAATAGCCCATCTCTCACTTATTTTGTCATCAAGTTCTTTTGGCAATTGACATGCAAATTCCATCAGTACTCTCTTGAATTTAATCATCATTTGGACAATAGCATGTTCGATCTTTGTTTTGTCCTCGATTGACATTTTGCCAAATTTTCCTATGCCTAGATCTGTAAGATTTCCATTCTCAATTATATCTTCAATAATTTCTTCTATTGTATTATCCCTGTTATGAACTAGCTTGAATTGATTAGGGTCATTTTCAGTGCCAGTCTCCTCTATATCTTCCTTACTCCTTATGTATTTCCTCTTTTTCTTAGGTGGCTCAACTACCTTCTTGTTCTTTCTCTTTATGTATTTCTTCATCGGTGTAGCTGCTCTTCTTTTTGCTACTTTTTATGCTTCTTCTTTCTCAATAGATTGTGTTGCAGTTGTTGAACGTGTCCTCATTCCTTCAAGTTCCGATAGCTGAATATCTTGTTCATCAGTTGTGGGTAGTTGAATTTCTTCTTCATCATTGGTGGGAGGAACCGGTGTATTATCTTTTTCTTTGTATGACTCAGTCTCCTCGCTATCATAGGGTTTGCTGGCCAACTGTAACTGACCTTTGGTTGCTTCATCAATTGGTGACTCCTTAGGTGATTTAGATGTAGCTCCATATTTTGCTGAGAGATCTTTTCTCATTTTCTTTTCCCTTCTAAACATTTTATCGATCTCTATATTCGTTGTGATTCTAGACTTAGCTTCCTCATATACTCCAAACCTACTAGCAGTGATGTCTATCGGTAATGCCAGTAATGCATTGATAGATTTCAAAGCAAAATCATGATTCATTTCATAACCCATCGGTGCTAGCCATTTTTTTCTCGGTTCTACTACCTTTATCATTGAGTGGTCTGTGCTTACCACAAAGCATATGTCATCTTCAAATTTACATACTAATTCCTTTGGAATTTTGCTTCTTTGTTGCATTTTTGTTTGAAATTCCTTGAAATATGCATTGAACTCCTTGTTCAAATTGTCTCCTAGACTTCTCATCATATCACTGATTTGAGTAGTTATCAGTTTGTCTGATTGCCGGTTTACTTTTCCAATACTCGGTACATATTTTTGCAAATAGAGGAATGTACAAACAAGCAGTGATCTGTACTTACATGTATTGGACTTCTTTGCTTTTAGTGTCTTCATATTGTCATGTAGTTGGTGTAGTAGTAGCTCGACAAGATCAACCTAGTGATCTTTCTTCATAATTTTGTAGGCCATGTCCACGGCGCTGTAGGGTACACTATTTGGTCTGCTTGATTGGAGTATTTTGTACCTGATAACATGAGCTGCGAATTTTACTGCTAGATCTTTGATAGTTGAGATTTTTAGTGCCCTACCATCCCATTGAGCTCCAGTGTTCTTTTCTATGTCAGGATGAGATGAACTTCAAAAAGCTTTGGCTTTGTCAGTTGTAGGGTACCCAGTAACCCTACTGATAATCTTCTTGGTGATCTCGACAGGTTTATCTAACCAAAATTTGCCATCATGAAATCTTCTTAGCACGATTCTTATCCAGTCATTGTGAAATGATTGCGGGAAGTATGTGAAACATCGTAACCCTGACTCTTCAATCTTCTTATATTCAGATTTGATCTTACCATCTGGTCCACAGATTTACTGATAAGCTACAATGGTCTCAAAATCACATACTTCACCGATCTTGCAGTGAATGTAAGCCCTAATGTCTTATGTTAACAAAACCTTATCAGGAATACTAGAAAATGTGCCCATATCATCTGTTTGTGCTGTGACCTTGGGATGAGGTTTGAATTTCTCCTTGGCAAAGTGTGCCCTAACAATCAATTACACTTCCTCCTCACTAGTCTATGATTTGCTTGTGGTCAAAGTTGATGCCATAAATTATTTCTAGGGTTTCAGCAAATAATAGATAACCAATGTTCGGTAGGTAGATGAAATTACTCATTATCATCGAGGAATTGTTGTCAGTTTGATCTATAGTAGTTTTGAATCTGTTCTAAAAATCTTTAGCTTGAACTCTTCTCTGTAAGATCTCCTTTCTTCGAAATCACAATGTAACAATGAACTCTATTTCTGCGTATTTATAGGGTTTTTTGATATTCCCACTCAAAATTTGATGCATTAAATGCGTGACCTAAGTTTTGGTATGAAATAGCTGTCAGCTCGATAATGTCTACAATATCTTTTGCTCAGTTGACATAGAGTTTCTTCATCAGTTTGTACTATTTTCGGTTAACCTTGTATAGTGATTACTGACAGGTAACCAACTCACATTTCTTCTTTTATCGACAAGATAACATTTGCAAACTTATAACATATAAACCATAGTGCATCTTCATTCATGCAGATTTGGTATTTGTACATCACATATAAGGAACTGTATGTAAAATGTGATCATTTAAAATGTCAGTTCCATACATACCTTGTCATCTTAAGTGGAGGTACCAATGTCACCCAATCCAGTAGATGAGGTTTCACCGATAGTGTTACTTGACTCAGCATTCTCATTAGATGTCTTCTTCCACATTGTGTTCCTTAACTTCTTAATATCTACAATGTTATATCCACTCTCAAATATATGGTTTTCATCAGGTGCTCGGTCTCTGTAGTTCTTTCTTACATGACCGACCTTGTGACAGTGCATACATGCCATTCCTGCATTTGTCCAATTTCTTGATTGTCCAATCCAACTCTTTCTATAATAGTTTTCTGCAGTATGTCCATACCAACCACTTGCAGTACAATTAGTCCATGTATTATAATCCCAAACATATGAGTGACCTTGTCTCTTCGGTTGATATGGCTTTCGTTGTAGTTTCTCTTTAGGTGTCCAGATTTGTTTCATTTTTGCCTTGCAGTCTGTCCATGCTTATTACAAGTATAGCATATTTTATCCTCAGTAGTATTATTAGAAATGTCATTCTTATTTTCTCTACATTCATAAGCTGGATGTCCAAAATTACCACAATAATAACAATATCTATTAAATTTAGGAATGATAGGAGGTTTACCTTGTGCTTTGCTTCTGCACACATTAGATGTATGTCCTATTTTTCCACAGTGGTAACATGTCATCACTTTAGGTTTCTGAGTTTGATTTTTGTTTCCTTTTTCATCTTGTTGTGATGACTCTCCTTCACCGGTGTAGCCTATACCGGCTCTACTTCCGAATCTCCTTTGATTAGTCAAGAAATCATTAATCTTTTTAGAACTGTCCTCGACTATCTTCATCGTCTCATTGTGTTTCTTTTTTTTCTTTTTTTTTCATTTCTCAGTTTTTCATTATCTTCTCTAAGTATAGCAACATCTTCAAGTCTTCTTGATAATTCTACATTTACTCAGTTCATTTCTTGATTAACTGTCATCATCTGATTTGATACTTGGAAGTGACGATCAATGAGTCTCTGTATTTCACTTTCTTTTGATTGAAGTTGTTCAATCATTAGTCTTCAGTCTTCAATAGCCAAATTCTAATCTTGTTCAGCTTGTCTAGCATTTTTCATGATTTCCACCATTCTCACCATTTGAGATTCATGACCGATTTGAAGTGCTTTCACTTGCTCAGATAGATGCTGATTCTTTTCAGATAAATCAGAGATTATGCTTTCGGATCCATCAGAGATGCTTCAAGAACTTGATCCAATATGATCAAATATTTAATCAATAGGTTCTTCATGATAACTTATTTCATTCAACTGAATTGCAAGGTTCTTTCTTTCAACCAATAATTTCTTCAGTTCTTCCTTGGCTTGTTTATATTATTCCACAAACATCTGCATTTGTATCTTCTGATTCTCAATAGCCTTGTCAAGCTTGTATCTCTCCATGACTTAGATCTTTTCCCTTCATTGGTTAGACTGTTCAACAAGAGAACTGAGCTTTGATACCAATTGGTTGAATTAGGAGAGATAGGTACTGAGAGGGGAGGGGTGAATCAGTGCCTTCAAAACTTTACTAATAAATTTTTTTTGATCAATAACAGAATACTGTGATAACCGATAAAAATAACTTGAATCTAATTGCATAAATCAATCATCTAGTTAACTTAAGAAAGTAAACAACATGAAATCAATATGACAATCACATAACACAAGTATTTTGGTAATGTAGAAACCCTTGTTAGAAGGTAAAAACTACGGTGGGGATGACACCCACAAATTCTTCACTATTGCAGATAGAAAAGGTTTGCCTGTTAAGGCTACAAGTTTTGATCACTTCTGGTGATCTTACCCTATTAGGAGTAACATATTAGATTAACTAGATCTACCTAGTTATAGGATTTAACAACACTAAATGAAGTGTGTACTCGGTTAAGAGATTTATACAAAGACTGTTAAGTCTACTCTATTAAGAGATTTATCAAAAACTCTATTAAAATTGTCAGAAAGTAATAGGTAACTTATCTGATAGTTGACAACTCAATTGTCTGAAATAGATCTATAATTGCTTATCAAAATATAACCTTATCTGTGATGGTTCTCTACTTTGTTTTTCTCGGTAGCATTGTCTGATTCTACTCAATCTAATATCCTATGTACTCTGTTCTGCTCGGTAAACTGATTGTCTTGAAGATAGGCAATTTCTTCAAGTGCTCCATGATTCATATATATTAGTTCAACAACCACATAAAAATGGTGCGAAAAAACAAAATATATAGTGTTCTATTTTGCCGCCTTAGCAAAAATTAGGTTACAAAAATAATCATAACCCTAAGATCTACGGTGCAAAATAACCTAGATCAACTAATACAAATAAGATAATCATTGTATTTAATGAATAACTTTTACAATAAATGCTCCTCAATCTTGGTAAACCATTTTACGATCTATTATAACCATTTGCATAGAATAATGTGCCATTTCTGATTACTATGGAATTTTCTATGATCATTGGTAAACATTGTATAATCTACTCAGTGTATACTGCGATGCTCGATGTTTACTAACCATCGTTGTGAGTGTCGCTAATACTCAATTAACTATGTGATGCTCGGTGTAACAATCTTTATTGACTACTCTATCTTACTTCTAATTACCGATTGTCTGAATATAAGTGACCGACCGACTGGTTTACTATCCTTTGATACTAATGACAACCTTAAATTCTCAATAGAGATTAATAGACAAAAGTTATCTAAGAATGATGATGTTGCATAAGTGAATCAAATTTTGTATAGATCCATGATTGGAAAATTGTAGTATGTTGTACATAGTAGACTAGATATTGCACTAGTTGTTGGGATTGTGGCAAGATTCTCTGCCAATCCTAAGGAAACACACATGATGGCTATGAAAAGAATTATGAGATAATTGAAAGGAACTACTGACTATGGTCTATATTATAAGAAGGATGAAAAATTTGAACTCAGAGTTTATATAGATGTTGATTGGGCAAGAAATGTAGATGACAGAAAGAGTACTAGTGGTGGAGATTTCTTTCTTGGATAGAGATTAGTCTCCTGGATGAGCAAGAAATAAACCTGCATTTCCTAGTCTAATGTTGAGGCCGAGAATGTTGTTGTTGTAGTAAACTATTCAATTTTGGTATGGATAAAATAATTGTTGATAGGCATGCAAGAAAAAATCACTGAACCTATTTTTATTTTTTGTGACAACACAAGTGCTATCAATATTTCTAAGAATCTAGTGATGCACACTAAGACCAAGCACATAGCAATCAAGTATGACTACTTGAGAGAATTAGTACAAGATAAAGAAGTCTGAATGGAATATGTGAATACAAAAGAACAATTAGTAGACATATTCACTAAATCTTTACCTAGAGAAGCTCATGAGTATTTGAGAGGTCAATTAGGGGTCCTTCCCCTAACTGAGGCTACCTAGTCAAGCTAGGAGCACTGCATCAAATATGCTACAATAGAATATTTGAAAAATTGATGCAGAAGATTGTCACACTTTAGGGCTAGCCTAGAGTTGTGAAAAGGAGCAAAGATAAGGAATCAGTCATAAGAAAGATGACAAAGGGAGAAACACTGAGCTACATAGATATTATCTACATCTGATGAATGTATGTTTTAGTTGTTGCTTTGGCATTTTTGTCAAAGAGGGAGATGAACTGATATGATAACACATGACATTGAAAAGTAAGGGTGATGAACTGAAATGAAGGATCAGGATAGAGGGAGATTTGAATACTTCTGACAGTCACAGAAGTGAGGCTTATAGGATTGGTTAGTAATCCATGTATTATTCAGGTGATATCATATGGTGTTGCCATCAATGCCAAAGAGGGATATTGTTGGAAACTACAATTGAAACAATTATTGTATTGTCATTGATGTCAAACCTTAATTGGTAAGACTATTTATACTTAGGAAAGTACTATATCTATTGTATTGTTGTGAAGGATTGGGGCAAGGTTGGTAACAATAGCACCTAGGGAAAGGTTGAGTTATCTTGATACTACAAAGTGTACTTGACTATGTTGTACAATGATGAGACAATGTATTGTCTATACTAGTAAGATTGAAGACTAAACTAGTAGGCTTGACTGAGAAAAGAATGGAGAAATCATGTTTAAGCTGAGTAATGTTAGTGTTGACTGAGTCAGTGTATGCTGAGAAAAATTCTAGTGTCGACCGAGCAACAGTTAATTGCCGAGGAAGACAATATAAGTCGAGGAAACATTTTTAGTAATGACTGAGCTTTCTACGTGAAGACTGAGTAGTTGATCACAGTATTGACCGAGCATCAACATTTTTATATTTGAAGAGAATTTAGTTTTGGAGCTGACATTGTTGAATTCTTGGATTATGTAAAACATGTTGACTTTATTTATTGATTGTTTGAAAGCATTAAATGCACTGTAAAATGTTTTATTATAAATCTTTAAGAGATTTGAGATGATTCTAGAAATGACGACAAAGAACATGAAGCAGGTAGATTCAATGAATCTGACCTAACCCTAAGATCTACAAATGAGATTGAGTGGCATAAGATGAGTTAACCTAATTGAGGAAAGTATTAAGGGAACCTAAGCATTGGATATGCATGTGCATGGTGAAAAAGAGAATGCTAGAAGATCAGTAAAGTTTTATTGACTGTATAAGAAGAAAAGGCCAAAGGAGAATTGTGGTGGTTAATTGAAGAAAAGTTCCAAGCAGATTAGAGATGGAGATGGAAAAGTTTCAAAGTCAGTAAACTAGCATTAGTGTACAGAATCAGATCTGATATTTGCAAAGTGAGTTGTATGTTTTTCAGATAAATATTGCTGCTACTTTCTAACCATTGTAACAGTCAAAATCCTTTTAACAGAGGTTGACCTAACAGTCATATGTTAAATCTTTTGAACAAGGTTGCATTCTAATGGAGTGTATGTAAGTCCTATAATAAGGCTCACTTTTAACAGGGTGATTGAAATCCTTTAACCAAGTCACACCTAACAGTGTGTATTGTAACCTTTGACAGGGTTGGTTTTTAACTGAGCTCACTTTAGAAGAGTGAAAATAATAGTAGCATGTTACAAAGTGGTTTTTCCCACATTGGGTTTCCACTATAAATCCTAGTGTTAATACTTGTGTGAATGTTTTGGTTTGAACATTTCTATGTTTTACAAGTTAAGTTGCAACTGGGTAGTGGACTGCATTGTTATATGTTTCTATTATTGAATCAAAGATGACCAAGTTTGTTTTGGTTATTGGATCTAATTTAAGGAAAAGTTTTTATACATCAGGACCTGACAACAACTAATTCACCCCCCCCCCTATAGTTCTAAATCATATTAACAGGGATGACTCACTCCCATGCCTATAATATGATGCCACAACCAACATGCTATAACCAATCACAGGGAAAAAGATATTCAAATGCAAACAGGGCCTGCTACAACAGATTGACACTTAGGCACAAATGCAGATTTGGACAAGTACTCAAAACAAGACATCATGAAACAACTTAAAACTTGAAATTAATCACCTAAGATGTCTTCAAATGATAAAACAAGGGTGATGAACACTTGATATGCATGGAAAACTTTAGAATTGCATTCAGGAAAATAGGCTCAAAAAGCACCTATAAGGCCTCAAACTGCAAAAATCAAACAAGGTACTGAAAAACCCATCATGTATTTTGAGTACCAACAATACACATGAGATAGATTGAATTTTTCAAGGGAATTAAGAAAAATCATACTATCAAGAATCAAAGCCTTTATGATCCATCTTGGGGTTTGAATCCATCTTAAGAAATTGATGATATTGAACGAATCACATTCAAGCCAAACCTTCATTAATCCCTGAGAAACAACAATTTGTAGGCCAATGTAGGTTGCATAAGCCTTGGCATAGTCGTTTGTCTAAGAACACAAAATAATTGTCAATAGTTTAATTAAGGAGAATAATTTTATATTTATTGATTCCTACTTACATGAAAATTTGTTCATATTTTTTTCAAGGGCAACATGCTTTCTAATAGGTTTTTCAACATCGGTGTTCCACAACCTAATGTCTTATGATGGAGGACCAATTATAATATCCCTATGGATATTAAATTTCTAATGCAAAATGATCATAAATCTTGATAATCCAAAGAGGTTCTAGGGAGTAATGGCATCATTGTATAAACCTATGTGAAGTGGTGTGATGATATATCATTCTCTCATTATGGAGGGTAAAGGCAGAGCCTCTTTTATGAGCATGGATTATTGGGCCTATGCTTTCATTTGTGTCTCTCTAGTGCTCATTTTTCCTTTGTTCATAATGTTAATATGATTTAGAACAATAGAGAGGGGGGGTGAATCAGTTGTTCTCAGGTCCAGATGTATAAAACAAACTTTAAACTCTTCAAAAAATCAGATCTAATAACCAACACCTACTTGGTCATTACTGATTGCATAATAGAAACATATAATAGTGCAGTCCACTTATCCAATAGCATCTAACTTGTTAAACACAAAAATGTTCAAACCAAAACATTCACACAAGTATCAACACCGGGATTTATAGTGGAAACCCAATTTGGGAAAAACTACTTTGTAACATGTTACTATTATGTTCACTCTTCTTAAGTGAGCTCGGTGAAAAGCCAACCCTATCAAAGGTTACAAACACGCTGTCAGGTGTGACCCGGTTAAAGAATTTAAACCACTCTATTAAAAGTGCACCTTGTTATAGGACTTACATACACTCCATTAGAATGCAACCTTGTTCAAAGGATTTATACCTATGACTGTTAGGTCAACCTCTATTAAAAGGATTGTGACTGTTAAAATGGTTAGAAAGTAGTAGTAATATTGATCTGAGAAACATACAACTCACTTTTCAAATATCAGATCCAATTCTGTACACATATGTTGGCTTACTGACTGTGAACCTTTTCCATCTCCATCACTAATCTACTCAAAACCCTTTAAGTGATCACAACAATTCTCCTTCAACCTTTTCTGCTTAGACAGTCAATAACATCAACAATACTTATAGCATCTACTTCTCCTTACAACAACCTCTCACTTAGGTTTCCTTAATACTACCTCTATTAGGTCAATACATCTTTTGCCACTTAATCTCCTTCATAGATCTTAGGGTTAGGTCAGATTCATTGAATCCGTCCTACATTATGTTTTTCAGCTATCCTTTTAGAAATATCTCAAATCTCTTAAAGATTTACAATAAAATGTTTTACAATGCATTAAATGCTTTCATACAATCGATAAATAAAGTCAACACATTTTACATAATCCAAGAATTCAACGATGTCGACAAGAAAACTGAATTCTTCATCAAATGCAAAATACTGACACTCAGTCAATACTGTGTTCAACTTCTCAGTCTTCTCTAGAAAGCTCGGTCACCACATAAATTTTTTCTTCGGCTAACACTGTCTTCCTCAGCAATTAGTTGGTGTTGGATCAACACTAATTTTACTCAGCATATACTAGCTCGGTCGATACAAACAACACTCAGCTTAAACTAGATTTCTTCACTTTTTCTTAGTTAAGCCTACCAATTTAGTCTTCATTCTTACTTAGATAAACAATACATTATCTTATCATTGTGCCACATAATCAAGTACTCATTGAAGTATCAAGATAACTCAACCTTTCCTTAGGTGTTGTTGTTACCAACCTTGCCTATCCCCTTAGCAAAACTCAAATAGATGTAGTAATTTCTTAACTAGCAATAGTCTTACCAGTTAAGGTTTGACATCAATGACAATACAACAATTGCTTCAATTGTAGTTTCCAACAATCTCCCTCTTTGGCATTGATGGTAACACCATATGAATGTCACATGAATTAGCAACCAATCCAAAAAGCTTATTTGTCCATCAAAAAAATTTATAATATCCTCAGATTCATTCTGATATAGAATCAATTAGCCATGCTTGACCATCCACTGAATTTCTCCCACTGTCTTGATCTTCTCATTCTATGTATTCATCTGTCATCATATCCCTCTTTGACAAAAATGTCAAAGTAGAAACAAAAACATACATCCTGTAGATGTACATATCATCTTTTCAGTTCAATAGAATATTTCTCCCTCTGTCATCTTGCTTATGACTTATTCTAACTTTTTTGTGCTCTTCACAACTCTAAGTTTCTCCTAAAGTGTGACCTTTCTCTACATCAATTTGTTAGATGTTCTTTGCAGCCCATTTGATGCAGTGCTCCTAGCTTGACTAGGCAGCCTCAGTTAGGGGAAGGACCCCTAATTGACTTCTGAGGTATTCATGAGCTTCTTTAGGTAAAGCTTAGTGAATATATCTACTAATTGTTCCTTTGTATTCACATATTCCATGCGGACCTCTTTATCTTGTACCAGTTCTCTCAAGTAATGATACTTGATGGCAATGTGTTTGGTCTTTGTGTGGATCACTGGATTTTAAGAGATGTTGATAGCACTTGTGTTGTCACAGAAGATGACAACTGGTTTAGTGATTTCTTCTTTCATTCCTACCAACAATTGCTTTATCCATATCAAATTTGAACAATTCACAGCTGCAGCCACATACTTAGCTTTAGCAGTAGATTGGGAAATGCAATTTTGTTTCTTGCTTGTCCAAGAAACTAATCTCTATCCAAGAAAGAAAGCTCCACCACTAGTACTCTTTTTGTCATCTACATTTCCTACCCAATCAGCATCTACATACACTCTCAATTCAAATTTATCATCCTTCTTGTAGTACAATCCATAGTCGGCAGTTCCCTTCAAATATCTCATGATTCTTTTAACCGCCATCATGTGAGTTTCCTTAGGATTGGCAGAGAATCTTGCCACAATCCCAATAGCTAATGCAATATCTGGTGTTCTATGTATAGCATAATGTAGTTTTTCGATCATAGATCTATAAAAAGTCTAGTTAACTTCTACAATATCATCATTCTTAGACAACTTATGTCCAGTAGCCATGGGAGTACTTATTGTCCTTGAATCTTCCATACCAACTGTTTACAATATCTCATGAACATATTTAGATTGAGTGATGAAAATTCCTTTCTCCATCTAATGTACTTGCAAACCAACCAAAAATTTGATCTCCCCAAACATACTCATTTCAAATTCAATTTGCATTTCATTTGAAAATTTCTTACACAAGGCATCTTGTCCACCAAATATAATATCATCTACAAAGATCTTAGCCAACAAGATTCCTTTACCTTCTTCATCTTTCATGTACAAATTGCTTATGTCATTTGTCCTTGAGAATCCAATCTGTATTAGGTAGTTGTGCAATCTCTCATACCATGCTCTAGGAGCTTGCTTTAGTCCATACAGTGCTTTATTCAGTTTGCAAACCATGTGTCTTATGTTTGGATCAAAAAATCCTTCTGGCTGTTCAATATATACTTCTTCTTCCAATATACCATTTAGAAATGCAGACTTGACATCCATTTGGTATACCTTGAAACCTTTATAGGTAGCATATGCAATCAAAGTTCTAACTCCTTCCAATCTTGCTATAGGGGAAAATGTCTCCCCATAATCTATTCATTCTTCTTGTGCGTAGCCTTTGCATACCAGCCTAGCCTTGTTTCTTGTGATTTGATCATGTTCATTCAGCTTATTATGAAATACCCACTTTGTCCCAATGACATTCTTATCTTCTGGTCTTGACACCAGACTCTAGGTATCATTCTTCTCTATCTAGTTTATCTCTTCATTCATTTCTTCTATCCAGTCTTCATTTTCTAATGCCTCCTTTGTTGTCTTAGGCTCATATTCACATAGTAAACATGTTGGATCTCTTGCCTTTCTTCTAGTTTGAATTCTAGTATCTTTATCTCCAATAATTTTTTTAGGCTTGTGATATCTTCTTACATATTGTGCTAGAACAAGTTCTTCTCTTCTTTCATTTTGCTCATCAGGTTCATGAACAAGATTGTCAGATTCAGCTTCTGAATGCTCGACAACCTGTTCCTGATACTTGGCAGCTTCTTCCTGTCGCTCGGCACATTCTTCTTGTCTCTCAGCATTGTTATCTTGATGCTCAGCATTGCTTATCCGAGACTCAGCATTAGGTGCAAGTCTATCACTTGCCTCTTCTTCCTCTATATACACAAAAGATATGTAATCTACTGGTTCTCTATTACTGTCAACTTCATTTTTCTTTGCATACTCATCAACTTTGACATTCACACTTTCCACAATTTTGTTAGTGTTAGAATTCAAACACTTATAAGCTTTGCTTTTTGTGGAATAGCCTAGGAATATACCCTCATCGCTTTTAGCATCAAATTTTCCATTCCTACTATCCTTCAATATGTAGCACTTACTTCCAAAAATTATAAATTACTTTACATTCAGTGCATACCCATGCCATAATTCATAAGGTGTTAGATTTGTACCTTTTTTGATCTGTACTCAATTAAGAGTTTAAACAGCTGTACTTACAGTTTCTTTCCAATACTTCTGTGCAACATTCTTTTCAATCATTAATGTCCTTGCACAGTCCAAGATAGATATGTTCCTTCTCTTTGCTATACCATTCTGTGGAGGAGTTCTAGGTCCAGACATCTATCTTTTGATCCCTCTATCATTGCAAAATAGATTAAACTCATTTGATGTAAATTCTCTACCTCGATCAGATCTCAGACACTTCAAGTTTTTACCTGTCTCTTTTTCAACCTTAGCCACATACCACTTAAAGAATTGAAAAGCATCAGATTTTTATTTTAAGAACATTACATGCATCATTCTGGTATAATCATCAACAAATAGGATAAAATATCTAGCACCACAATATCTTTATACACCCATCGGTCCACAAAGGTCAGTATGAACCAAATCTAAGATATTCTCAAAAGTAAAGGTTTTTCTCTTGAAACTAGACTTAGTCATCTTACCCAACTAACATTCTATGCACATTACATTCTCAAGTTTCTTCAATCTAGGTAGACCTCTCACTTTCTTTTTCTTTCTAATTTCTACTAGATTATCAAAGTTAACATGATATAGTCATTTATGCCATAACCAAATATCATCAAGTTGTGCAATCATACATGTTTCTTCAGACAGGTCTAGATAGAACAAATTACCTCTTGTCTATTCTCTAGTTCCAATCAGTTCACCTATGGCATCAAATATTTTGGCCTTCTTGTGATGAAATTCCACTCGGTAGCTAGTGCTACTAAGTTGTGCAACACTCAACCTATTATAGTTAAGAACCTCGACCCAATAAGAATTTTCACAAGTGATCTTATCAATCAGCTTAATCAATCCTTTTCCTCTAATAGGACATGGTGCATCATTACCAAATTTCACACTCCTACCTTTATAATGATTTAAGGTATCAAACTTACTCTTATCTCCAATCATATGATGTGAACAACCACTATCAATAATCTATTTATCATTTGTGTTCACATAAGATGTCAATGTAGTTTTCTCATCCTCGTAAGATTCATCTTTCATTGCAACATAGACAACTTCAATTTCAAAATTATCACTATCAATGTCAGTCTCTTCTTTGGCAATGTAGCAGGATTTCTTACCTTTTCCTTTATAGTCCTTGTATCTTCAGTAACCTCTATCTTCTCTTTTGTCTTTATGCTTGTTGTCTCTTTCTTCATCTTTATTATCCCTATCAGGACATCTAGCAGCTATATGACCAACTTTATTACATGAAAAACATGTAATAGGGAGTTTACCTTTGTCCTTCATTTTCCCCTTTTCAGTCTTCTAGCCATCAGAGCTTCTAGATCCTCAAGTTCTTCATTAGATGTGCCACTATCACTATCACTATCACTTTCACTTTCACTTTCACTTTCACTGATGCATCTTTGTTTTTCCTTCTTTGACTTGTTCAGAACCATTTGTGCTCGTCATGGAAGTCCAAATTGAGAAGCTCTGTGAAGTGGATATCAAGGCCGAAAGAAGCCAAGTAGTCGGCGAATATCAAGATAACTCAACCTTTCCTTAGGTGTTGTTGTTACTGACCTTACCTATCCCCTTAGCAACACTCAAATAGATATAGTACTTTTTTAAATAGCAATAGTCTTGCCAGTTAAGGTTTGACATCAATGACAATACAACAATTGCTTCAATTGTAGTTTCCAACACATAATGGGAGGTGATTGCAACAAGGCGGAGCCTATTTCTTATAATAAAAAATTGGAAGAAAAATTATTGAGTTTAGGATGAACTCTCAACAAGTGGTCTCACATCTTCTATTATTGGAAAAATGGATGTATTTGCAAGAATAGGATATGATAATATCATATACTAAAAATAACACTCTCTACTATGTCATCTTCTCTTGTACAATGAAAGACAAATTTGGAATGTTGCATTACAATTTAAGTTTAGGAAGCTTAGAGAGTCCCACTACCAATTCAAGATTAGACATAGATATGGACATGCATTGAAAACTTTATAATTACATAGTATTTAAGGAATGTTTTGTACAAGTAGTCTTAATGAATATAGGGTTTTGAACAAAAATATTGTTTGGAAAATTTATGAAGTTTTTGATACTAAAGGATATGGAATTTGAGCTTGGAGTTATGCATAATTAAGATGACAAGTTCTTACATTTAAATAACAATTGCTCTAGTTTCATGGTGCTCCAATTTGATCCCGTGTATTACTACAAAGCGTACCTAATAAGGTTTCATTCTTGTAGCTTTCATAGCAGTTGAATGAATAAAATAATTTGTTAAATAATATTTAATAACTGATATCTTTGTCAATATCTAAAACATATTGTTAAAACACCTTTTTGTTAGAAGGATTCATATCAAATTCAAATAATTTAATGCTTATTATATTGGATTATGAGTTTTTAGATTGATCTCTTCACATGAGAGTGAGAGTAAAAGATTGTCTATTCATTCTACTAAAATTAGCAAGGACATCATTTCAATCTCATAAATTATGGTATTGAAATATTGCACACTAGCTAAAACATTTTATCTATATAAAACACAAAATCTTAATAATATCATTATTATTTTGAAATTGAATCGATAATCCAGAAGGAAAAACTCCAATTTTGAAATCTTTAGAGACATGGTGGTTAATCGAATCCAAAAATAGAAACTACAATTTTGATTTTGAAATCTTACAAGACATGGTGGTTAATATTTAATTTGGATAGGACAATTGAAAAATCTTCACTAGCGGCCTGCCATGAACGCGTTCCTCAATGCTGCCCTCAAACAATAGTTGAAGCGTTGTCTGTTTAGCAGACTTCTTAACACAATCCTGCATATAACCTACACAATCTAACGACACCTTGGACATGTAAATATTACGGATAGCAATACATCTAATTAACCATGTATTTCTGACTATCTAGTTTCATTGTTCTGCATGAGACGAGTAGTGGCCATGGTCATGGACTTGTACGAAGTTCCTCCTTCCATCAAGGCAAGCCTTGCTTTTTCTTCCAATTCTCACATATTCTCCCTTGCCTTAATCCCCTCTTCTCCTTCCATCAATGCCCTCATTACTCTCTCCATTTCCGCTCTTCCTACAAACCCATCTCTTTCCATCTTCACATCTATGGCTACCTCGTCGTGGTTAACAAGCATAAACCTGTAAACGTTTGTTCAGCAAACAGAGGCCAGCAGATTATTGGAACCCCATACGAAATGCTTTCTAGTGTGGAGTTCCAACTGGAGTGAGAAAGAAACCCTCCAATGGACGGGTGTGAGAGAATCACAATTTGAGGAGCCCAATTGAGAATCACAAGCCCTCTTCCTTTGGTTCTACTACCAAAACCCTCGGGTAAAAGCTCTGAAAGGTTTGTATCTTTACTGGGATTGAAGGTGAGATACTTATTCTCTCTGCGCACTACCCACAAAAACTGATGACCTCTTTTTTCCAGTCCATGTGCCAGTTCAACACCCTGCTCCCTTGACAAAAACCTCCACTTCCAAAGGAAACATACACAACACTTGAGGGAGGCTGATGATCTAACCACTCCAAGCACTCTTGTGTCTCATGATGCTCCGATATGACAGGACCAATGGAATAGATTGACGGCATCGTAGAAGCGCTTAGAAGCTTACCTCCCTTTAGGGTTCATAGGGCTTCCTTTTCCAACTTTTCGTAAGTATTTATGAGAATCCTAGTAGCTTTTGGAAGGTGAGAGCAATGGTGAACAAACCATTGAAACACCTCATCAGATTTGTCTTTCATTGGCTCAGGCAAATCTCTAGCAAAAAATGGTGGGACCCCTGGTACATCGATCTGATATTCTTCCTTGTCCTTAAACGATATGGCGTGCTCTAAAACAAATTTGGGAAAGTGTAAGAAAAAAGAATGTATACGTGCACTGGACGTGAAGAATACGTAAGTGGGAATACTTAGCTTGGCTACAAAATCAAAAGTGGTGGAGCAAAATAAATTTGTAACAAAGGCAGAGATGGGCGAAGAGGAGTTCAGCAAGGAGCGGAGAATATCCCCAACGTGCGGTGTGGCTTTCTGCATGTAGTTTTATATGCGAGTTTTGAGCTTCATTTGCTCGTCGTGCTCATCATGGAAGTTGAAATCGGGAATCTCTGTGAAGTGGATATCAAGGCCGGAAGAAGCCAAGTAGTTGGTGGATATCATTTGTGCTCTTGCATGGCACAAAGTGGGCCATTTTGCTAAACTTATTCACTATAACAAACACACTATCAAATCCTTGCTTGGTTTTAGGTAGTCCCATGACAAAATCCATTGAAATGGATTCCCAAGGCCTTGAAGGGATTGGTAAGGGTTGGTAGAGCCCTTGATTTGTTGTCATCCCTTTAGCTTGTTGGAAAATATTACAAGACTCAATAAACTTCTTAACTTCATTGTTCAATTTGGGCCAAAAATAACTACTCTTTACCATGTCTGCTATCTTGTCAATGCCAAAGTGACCTCCTAGGCCACCACAATGCTTTTCTCTTATTATGTTTGCTCTCATTGAACACTTGGGTATGCATATTTGTGCTCCTTTGAATAGAAGGCCATTCTGAATTAGATATTCAGAGAAATCAGTATGATATCTGCCTTCCATCTTTATACAAATCTGATATATCTCTCAAAAATTGGGGTCATTCGGGTACAAGTGTTTAAGGGACTCAATTCCCACACTTTTTAGTTGAACTTCTTCAACCAGACCAATCCTCCTACTAAGAGCATCAAAAAATTTGTTTGCTACACCCTTTTTATGTTGAATGTTGAAGGTATAGGCCTACAATTGCTCTACCCATTTGAGATGCCTGACTGAAATTTTTTCTTGTGAATTCAGGAAGCTTAGTGCATGGTTGTCAGTGTAAACTACAAACTCCTTTGGGATCAAGTAGTGCCTCCATTTCTTGAGGGCTTGGACCATAGCATAGAGCTCTAGATCATATGTAGAATACTTTCTCTTAGCCTCATTCAATGTCTCTGAAAAGAAAGCAACCGCCTTGCCTTCTTGGCTTAGGACTACCCCTATAGCCAAATTGCTTGCATCTGTCTCCATAGTGAAGAATTTGTTGAAATCAGGGAGGACCAAGATAGGGTATTGAGAGACTCTATTCTTCAAGTATTGGAATGCATCATTGGCTTCCTTTGTCCATGAAAACTTAGTCTTCTTTCCACCTTTGATTGTTTCAAGCATTGGTGCACACACATGACTGAAATTTTTGATGAACTTCCTATAAAATGTTGCAAGCCCATGGAAGCTTCTTAAATCACCTTGATTCTTTGGTGGAGGCTAATTAATGATTGCATCTACCTTCTCAGGATCCATCTTGAGGGTACCTTGTGAGATCACAAAACCTAGGAATATAAGTTCCTTTCTCATAAACATGCATGTTTCCAAGTTGATTACCAACTTGTGTTGATGGAGTCTTCTTAGTACTTGTTTCACATGATCAAGATGGTCTTCCTTGCTATGACTGAATATTAGTATGTCATCAAGGTAAACAACAACAAGTTTTCTAATAAAATCTATGAATATCTCATTCATAAGCCTCATAAAAGTGCTAGGGGCATTGCTTAAACCAAAGGGCATTACTAACCATTCAAAAAAACCTTTAGTAGTATTGAATGTTGTTTTCCATTCATATCTGGGCTTGATTCTGATTTGATGGTAACCAAACTTTAAGTCTATCTTGGTGAAGTAGCAAGCACCTCCTAGTTGATCCAATAGGTCCTCAATCCTTGGCATGGGAAATCTATACCTTATTGTGATTTTGTTTAGGGCCTTGATATTAGTGCATAACCTCCATTTTCCATCCCTTTTAGGGGCCAAGATTGAGGGTACAACACAAGGATTGAGACTCTTTTGAATGAGCCCTCTTTCCAACAATTCAGTGACATGTTTTGCAATCTTTGCATGCTGCAATGGTGTCATTTTGTATGGTGCCTTATTAGGTAGGGATGAGCCTGGTATGAGGTCTATTTGATGACTAATGTCCCTAATGGGAGGGAGGCTAGAACGCAGGTCACTAACAGTGACATCTTTGTACTTTTGTAGTAGATTTTTGACTTCATTTGGTATGGGCCCTTGTTGATCAGACCTGATGTTGTCTTTGGGCTTTGAGATTAAGACAAATGGCTCACTATCAGATTCTTTCAATGTTTTTAACATCTCCTTTTCCCCCATGATAATCATAGTGGGTTCTCTTTTAGTTTTACTATCCGGTAGGGGCTTCATAGTGAAGGTATTCTCATCTTTGGTGATGGAGTAGGTGTTTTTCCTATAATGGTGTATGGCATCAACATCAAATTTCCAAGGCCTACCTAGAAGAATATGTGAGGCATCCATCTCAACTACATTACAAAGAACCTTGTCTTTAAAATTTGCAATTGAAAACTCTATCCATGCTTGTTCTATCACTAGAGTTTGTTGGCCTTTGGTTAACCATGATACATGATAGGGGCAAGGGTGTGGCTTCTTAGGCAAGTTTAATTTCTAAACCATTTCACAAGACACAAGATTTTCAGTAGAACCAGAATCAATAAGAAGATTGCATACCTTTCCATGACATTTGATCTTTGTCCTGAAGAGATTATTTCTTTGTGGAGGTGCTTGGGTTTGTGGTACTTGAAGGAAGACCTGCCTCATCATTAGACGCACTCCTTCTAGTTCCAAGTCTCTAGCATCAACATTGTCTTCTTGATTATCTTCTTGGACAAGTTGTGCTCTCCTCTCACCTTGGTTATTGTTGTTTCTCTTCTCAAGGCATCTTCCTTCATGGTGTCCCATTTGGTTGCAATATAAGCACTTCAATGGTCCATTACCTCTTCCTGAATTTTTCCTTCCTCTATTGAAAGGTCTTCTTCCTCTATAGTTTCCTCTTGAGTTAGAGTCACTATTTTCCTTGTCTCCTTGGTCAGGGGCCTTGCTGCTGCTGCCACTACTTTGTCCCTTGTTCCAAGAGTTGTTTTTGTCTCTAAAACTCTTCCCACTATCATTACTCTTCCCTTTGCCAAAATCTTGCTTTCTCTTCCATTTTTCCTCTACCTTAAGTGCCATTTGATAGCACCTATTGACTGTGGTAGGGCAGTCCAGACTTAACTCTTCTTGAATGGATACTTTCAAGCCATTCATGTACCTTGATAGCTTTTCTTCCTCATCTTTAGCCATATTGGTCTTAATGCAAAATTTCAAGAGCTCCTCAGTGTATGAGCCTACATCCATGTCATTTTGTTTCAAACTTTGCTTCCTCCTATGGAGTTGTACCCCATAGTCCTCAGGTACATATGTCTCTTTGATCAATGCTATCATCCTATTCCATGAATTGATCATGTTCTTCCCATTCTTCACCCTCTTTGTTTGGATGAAGTTCCACCAAGTTAGGGCTGCTCCCTTCAACTTGGATCTTGCTACCTTTACCCTCTATTTTTCAGGGATATCTTCACATTCAAAGAATGTTGTCAATGCCTCTATCCAATCCAAGGCTAGATCAACATTCATCTTACCATTGAAAACTAGCAAATCTATCTTCTCCTCCATGGTTCTTCTTCCCATGGACTTTAAGGCATCTACGAAAGGTCTTTGGTCTATAGGGATATGATGATTAGGATCATCCTCCTCTTCTTCACTCCCTTCTTCATTTTCAAACTCATCCTTGTCTTTGTCATCAAGCTTCTTCTCAAGCTCTTGAATCCTCTTAGTTAAGGCCTTATTTGCAGCCTTTTGATATCTCACCATCTTTGCTAACTCACTATTTTTAACCCTTGCAGGGATCTCCTCATTCTCAGGATCAAACATAGCTCTGATACCACTTGATGCAATAGTGGTTAGTGGAAGCCTCCAAACAGTGTGTAATGGCAAGAATCCAATCCCTCAACACCCAAGGTGAAGGAGTCAAGTGCTAGATACCTATCACAAGTATGCTAAAAGGACTTGGAGAAGATTATCACAACCCTACAATGCAATATAGCCTAATCACTAGGTCTGCCAAAGTCCCAAGTACCAACAACCAAGAGTTTACTAAGAGGTCTCCTTAGGGAAATAAGTGCTCAAACCCCATGAAATGGATACTAAGACCAAGGGTGGCTTATAAGAATTTCTTTGGCCTATTTAGGTCTTATGTTGATAGTTCCAATGGTTCTTTCACCATTGAGCAACTCATAAGGTTATGTTGTTGCACAAACCTAGGATTTGACTTGTAGCCCTTTGAAACTAGTATCTTGAACCTAGTTGAAAATCCTTCCAAAAAAACTATATAATAGGTTGAGGATATTGATACCCTTTTGGGGTTTACAAAACATGCCTAAACACCAAGGAGTGGAAATGAGCAAAAAGCTCTGCTGTCACAACATTAGATAGGGCTAATAGGCCTAAATAGGGCTCCAAATGCACTACAAATGCTCTTTCTCCTATGGAAAAACAAAAATCAATCATGGATGCATGTGTATACATGTAAAAAAAATTGTAATCCAAGTTTTTAGGCTTTGGTGGATCCCCAACCGCAATCTAGGATGACTGTTCTAGTTACTTGACTAGTGCACACATTGAGAAGTACACCTAGGGTATGGTGGCAAACTCAATCCTCTGCTTTTGATCACTCCAAACCTACAAAAGATGAAAATACATTGAAAGAACTTATATTCCACCAAGGGGCATCAATTTCCCATGGTGGAATGTGCCTAAACAATCAAGCCCTATTAGGTACCTTGGTTTTAAGCCTCAAATCTAGGCACCTATGCTAAAAATTAGATAAATTTCAATCTAAAGGAGATCAACACATGAGACAAAATAAAAATGAGAGAGGATTCAAGTCTTCAACCCTTGGGATCATTTTCACATGCCCTTGCATCCGTACCTATCCATATAGGGTTCTAAAACACAAAAAATTAGAGAGAAATGATGGTTATTTTATTGATAAATGCCAAAATTACATTCTATATCCTATCACCCACCTGTAAGGGTTTATATAGGATACTCCCAAAGGTTACATAAGTGGTTTGAACCATCTAGCCATTTGGGAGAGGTAATTACAAGTTTTGACAACTATTAGAAAGTTGCTCGAAAGTTGCTTGACAACTTTTAGAGCAACTTTTGCCTATTTTTCTATCTTGCAAATCTAAAGACCAAAATTGGTCCTAACCTTAACCAATGATCCAAAATGGATCAAAGACCTTAAAACATAAAAGAAACTAAGATCCTAAGATTTGAGGCCCATTGACCACTTTTGACCATAGCTAGCCAGGGGCTTATAATTGTGCCAATCCTGGAGCTAGGCCTTACAGCTTGGTCTAGGTGCCTAATTAGATAATCTAAGACACTAGATGTGTTTAGGATCCTTAGTGGGGTTGTTTGATGATTGTAGAGTAGGTTCTCCTACACTAGAAAAGTATCATATTTTTCTTTTAAGAACATTACATTCATCATTCTGGTATAATCATCAACAAACAAGATAAAATATCTAGCACCACAATAGCTTTGTACACCCATCGGTCCACAAAGGTCAATATGAACCAAATCTAAGATATTCTTAAAAGTAAAGGTTCTGCTCTTGAAACTAGACTTAGTCATCTTACCTAACTAACATTCTTTCCACATTACATTCTCAGGTTTCTTCAATCTAGGTAAACCTCTCACTTTCTTTTTCTTTCTAATTTCTACCAGATTATCAAAGTTAACATGACATAGTTGCTTATGCCATAACCAAATATCATCAGGTTGTGCAATAATACATGTTTCTTTAGATAGGTCTAGATAGAACAAATTACCTCTTGTCTATTCTCCAATTCCAATCAGTTCACCTGTGGCATCAAATATTTTGGCCTTCTTGTGATGAAATTCCACTTGGTAGCTAGCACTACTAAGTTGTGCAACACTCAGCAGATTGTAGTTAAGACCCTCAACCCAATAAGCATTTTCACAAGTGATCTTATCAATCATTTTCCTCTAACAGGACATGGTGTATCATTACCAAATTTCACACTCCTACCTTTATAATGATTTAAAGTATCAAACTTACTCTTATCTCTAGTCATATGATGTGAACAACCACTATCAATAATCTATTTATCATTTTTGTTCACGTAAGATATCAATGTAGTTTTCTCATCCTCGTCAAATTCATCTTTTATTGCAACATAGACAACTTCAATTTCAAAATCATCACTATCAATGTCAGTCTCTTCTTCGGCAATGTAGCAGGATTTGTTACCTTTTCCTTTGTAGTCCTTGTATCTTCGGTAACCTCTATCTTCTCTTTTGTCTTTATGCTTGTTGTCTCTTTCTTCATCTTTATTATCCCTGTCAGGACATCTAGTAGCTATATGTCCAACTTTATTACATGAAAAACATATAATAGGGAGTTTACCTTTGTACCTTCATTTTCCCCTTTTTAGTCTTCTAGCCATAAGAGCTTCTAGATCCTCAAGTTCTTTGTCAGATGTGCCACTGTCACTATCACTTTCACTTTCACTTTCACTGATGCATCTTTCTTTTTCCTTCTTTGAATTGTTCAGAACCATTTGTGACTTAAAAGAAGATTCAATACTACCAATAGTGAAGTTATCATAGTTAGAAAGTTCAAAAGTATTAAGCTTACCAACCAAACTTTCTAAAGTAAGAGCATTAGGAGAGTTACATCTAGATTCTTGAATTGCAAAAATTTTGATTGCATAGATAGGATGCAGAGTTCTCAATACTTTTCCTATTATAGTTTCATCCTCAATAGTTCCATTTGCTCCTCTAATAGCATTTACAACTTCTTTTATTCTACCACAATATTGTGCAATATTCTCACCTTCTCACATTCTCATTTCATCAAATTTACCTCTTAGGCTCTCGTCTTTTTCTCTCAACACATTCACATCACCACCATAAATGCTTGCAAGGGTGTCCCACATTGGCTTTGCAGTACTATAGTCTTTAATGCCTTCAAATTCTAGATAACTTAGGGCAAACACAATCTCCAACATTGCTTGGTTGTGCTCTTGTTTAGCTTTCATTTCCTCGGTAGTCAGAGGTGTAGCAGGTATGACATAGTCATGCTCAATGTAATACTTTGGAGAATCACCAATACCGGCCAGATGTAGCTTCATCAAGATTTTCCATACAGGAAAGTTTTCCTGATTTAGCTTTGGTACCTCCTATTAGGAATAAGGTGTCTCAACCTTGGATAATTCCTATTCTTATTATTTGTTTTGTAAATGTATTTTTTGAAAATAATGTAATTAAGTGTGAGTGTACATGTCTAGTTGGCATGTTGATGTGTCGGCATCTTGTGCGTAAGGAGATCATGACTGAAATGGTCATGATGGATTCCTATGACACGTAAGAACTATTTAAGGAATGTGCTATGATAGGTGTAAGAGCATCTTATGACTTGGGCCTATTTGGGTGCCCAAGAAGAAGTGGTTGGTGTGTGTAAGAGAATATGCCAAAAATAAGTTGGTATGACAGATTCTCTTACACTTCTCTTGTGACCGTTATTTTTGGCGGATTCTATGACAAGCTGTCATAGTCTATTCTAGGGATGGACGCCTATTCTTGGGATTGCATGTAACAACTGTGTACATGTGGCTTTGTGCATGGGTCTTGGTGGTTGTGCCTATTTTTGGGTCCAGAGGAGTCTATATATATGATGTTGCTCCTATGGGAGAGATATAACAAAATTTAAGTCTTGTTGGCTTTGTCTCTCATTTCCTGAAAGAACTTGCATTGCAAGTGTATTGTAATCTTTGTGTTGAAGATAATACATTGTGCAAGTTTTGGAGTGCTGGGGTTTTTTACCGAAAGGTTTTCCCCAAGGTATATCATTGTAGCATTCTCTATTTTTCTGTATGCATTGTATGTGGTTGCAATATCTTTGTTAAAGTAGTTAACGAATCTGAAATTGTAAGGATTTATAAAAATTTGCACAATACTCTCCTATAGAGATTAGCGTAGGAAGTTATTTTCGCACCTGAGTTTCCTTACAAGTGGTATCAGAGCTTGATCAACTTTTGATCCTAGTTGTTGGGTAGGGTTTTTTGAGCTGATCTCAAGTTTGAGTGGGAGTTTTTTGCAGAGCATTCTGAATCTTATTTGCAGATTGAGATGGCAAGTTCATCATATGGAAGAATGGAGGTGGAGAAATTTAATGACACTAATTTTGAGTTGTGGAAACTCAAGATGGAAGACATGTTGGAAGATCGTGACCTATGGGAAGTGACTTCAAGTGCTACAAGACCAGCAACTATAGCTCAAGCAGATTGGGATATCAAAGACCGTAAAGCTAAGGGTCTCATAAGACTCTATTTAACCGATGCAGTCATTCTGAATGTTCTAGATGAGAAAACTACAAATAGTTTGTGGGAAAGACTTGCGGCCGTGTATCAGGTCAAATCTCTGGTGAACAAGTTGTTCCTAAGGAAGAAGTTGTACTCTCTGTGAATGGAGGAAGGTGGATCCTTAACGAATCATTTAAATGCATTTAATCTATTGGCTGCACAGTTGACATCAGCTGGTGTCAAGTTAGAGGAGGAGGATCGTTGCTACACACTTTTGTGTTCTTTACCAGATTCATGGGACCATCTTGTGATGGCTCTCGAAAGCACTTTAGTCACCTTCAAAATGGATGATGTGGTGTCTTCGCTGCTATCAGAGGAGATGCAGAGAAAGGTTTTGTTTCAGAAAAAGAAGCCCTTGTTGTTCGTGGGAGATCCACTAAAAGAGGGAAGAAAAATGACAATAAGTCTGACAATAAGGGTAGATCCAAATCCTGTGGGAAGTCAAAGACTTCCAATAAGTCCAAGGCAAAATGTTAGAACTGTGATAAATCTGGGCACTTCCGTAAAGACTACAAAGAGCCGAAGAAGAAGAAGAAAGGTTCAGATTCAACTTCAGAAAGATCTCAAGAAGATGGTGATGCATTCATCGCAGCTTTGGCAGCCCATGCATCTGATGATGTGTGGTTGGTTGACTTGGGTGCATCTTTTCACATGACCTCTCATCGAAACTAGTTCTCAAAATATGAAGAGTTCGATGGTGGAAAGGTGTACTTGGGTGATGATTCTCACCTAAAGATAGTTGGACGCGGAAGGGTCACTATCAAATTTCCTGATGGATGAGTAAAGGGAATCAACGGAGTTATGCACATTCTGAGTTTGGCATGAAACCTATTATCTGTAAGTATGTTGAATGATGTAGGTGTGCAAGTTGTTTTTTTGAAAGAAGGATGCAAGATGATGAGAGGATTGATAGTGCTTGCAAGGGGTACTAGGAGAGGTACCTTATTTTAGTTAGATGCATGTATTCCTCTATGTAATAGTTCTTCATCCTCACCATCTGAACAAGCAGTGAAGAAGTCTATGGCTATTGGTTCCGATGGTAGTGCAAACACTTTGGAAGGTAAGCTTCCTGTAGAAAAGACAATGTTGTGGCATATGAGATTTGGCCACATTGGTGAAAAGGGTCTCAGAACCCTGAAAAATAAAAATCTCGTTGAGGGGTTAAATGATTGCAATCTCGAGTTCAAATTTTGCGAACACTGTGTCTATGGTAAACAAAATCGTGTTCAGTTTTACTCTAGTTCTCACAAATCTTCTGATGTTTTGGATCTTATTCATTCTGATGTATTTGGTCCTGTAAAAGTTCCTTCAATCTCCAAGTCTGTATTTTTTGTATCTTTCATAGATGATTACAATAGAAGGACATGAATTTATTTCCTTAAAAGTAAGACAAAAGTCTTTAGTCGATTTAAGGAATTTAAAGCTCTTGTAGAGAATCAGACTAGTAAGAAGATTAAGTGTGTGAGAACTGACAATGGTGGTGAGTTTTGCTCAGCAGAGTTTGAACAGTTCTGTAAAGAACAAGGTATCGAGAGGCATAAGACAACTCCTTATACCCCACAATAAAATGGAGTTGCAGAGAGAATGAATAGGACACTGATGGAGAAGGCTAGGAGTATGCTTAGTGGAGCTGGTTTAGAACAAAGGTTTTGGGCTGAAGCTGTGGCCACTGCTTGCTATCTGGTTAACAGATCTCCTACATCAGCCCTTGTTGGTAAGACACCCATGGAGGTGTGGTCTGGTAAGAAGCCTTCAATTAGACATCTTTGTGTTTTTGGTTGTGAAGCTTATGCACATGTTCCAAAGGAGAAAAGATCTAAGTTGGAAAACAAAGTTGTTAAATATATTTTCATCGGATACAGTGCTGGTGTGAAAGGATACAAGCTTTGGGATCCCGTGACTAGTAAGGTGTTGTATAGTAGAAATGTTATTTTCAGAGAGCTAACATCTTCTCCTATTGTGCTACAACCAGATGAAAAATAAAAGGAAAAAGATGTTGTTCATTTGCCTCCTACCCCTAAGAAGACTAAACAGAGAGACCATGTTGGGCCTAATGATGAGGAGAGCTCTAGCAGCTCTGATAGTTCAGAAGAAGAGGAAGAACAACCTCAACTGTAGCCCTTGAGGAGATCCACGAGAGAAAGAAAGAAACTAGAAAGGTTTGGTTATTCTATGTTAGATTCCAGTTGTGCCTTTGCTTTGATTACTAACATTGATGAGCCTAGATCTGTGAAAGAGGCTTTGGGCATGGAAGATGCAGGTTCCTGGATTGAGGCTATAGATGATGAGATGGCTTCATTGGAGAAAAACAAAACTTGGGACCTTGTACCTTTGCCTAAAGGGAGAAAATCTGTTGGTTGTAAATGGGTGTTCAAGAAGAAATTCTGTGCAGATGGCAGTGTTGAAAGGTACAAAGCTAGATTGGTTACAAAGGGGTATTCACAGGTAGAGGGAATAGATTATGGTGAAATATTCTCTCCTGTTGCAAAGTTGACATCCATTAGATTTCTGTTATCTCTTGCTGCATCATATGATTTAGAGATAGAACAGATGGATGTGAAGATAGCTTTCCTTCATGGTGATTTGGAGGAAGAGATTTATATGTCACAGCCTGAGCAGTACATTGTTAAAGGTAAAGAATCCTTAGTTTGCAGATTAAAGAAATCTCTATATGGTTTGAAGCAATCTCCTAGGATGTGGTACCTTAAGTTTTATGCCTTTGTGTTGTCAATTGGATTTGTAAGATCAAAATTAGATCATTATGTTTATTTCAGAGTTGAAAATGATCACCTTCTTATTGTTGCATTATATGTTGATGATATGTTGCTATTTGGGAAGGGTAAGGGATGATTTCTAATTTTAAATCTCAATTGTCAGCATAGTTTGAGATGAAAGATCTTGGGGCAGCTAGGTACATCTTGGGTATGGAAATCAGTAGAGACAGGTCTAACAAAAAAATTTGGTTGAGTCAGAGTAAGTATGTGAAGTCTGTGTTGGACAGGTTCAGCATGGCAGATTGTAGACCACTATGTGTTCTTATTTCTGTGGGAACAAAGTTATCTGTAGATGATTGTCCAAAATCTCCTAGTGAGGTGGACATGAGTAGAGTACCTTATGCTAGTGCAGTTGGCAGTCTTATGTATGCTATGGTCTATACTAGACCAGACATTGCCCAAGCAGTAGGAGTCCTGAGTCAGTTTATGGCTAATCCTGGATGGGTACATTGGGATGCAGTTAAGCGAGTATTCAGATATTTGAGGGGTACATCAGATTACTCCATATGTTATCATGGTAACTCTTCTGGATCTCCGCATTCAGTTTGTATTCGTGGGTTTGTGGATTCAGATTGGGTAGGTGATATTGACAGTAGGAGATCCACCAGTGCTTATGTGTTCACTATGTTTGGTGGTGCCATTAGTTGGATGAGTAAGCGACAACCTGTGGTCACTTTGTCCACTACAGAAGCTAAGTACATGGCTGCTACTCATGCTTGTAAAGAAGCCATTTGGCTTAGAAGATTGTGTTCTAATGTTGGTGTTGATGCAAAACAAATTACTATTTGGTGTGACAGTCAGAGTGCTATTTGCCTTGCAAAGAATCCAACTTTCCATGCCAAAATGAAGCACATTGATGTGCAATTTCACTTTGTGAGAGATATGGTGGAAGATGGAAAGGTAAATTTGGAGAAGGTAGATACTGTGAAGAATGTTGCAGATGCATTAACGAAACCAGTGGGCACTGAGAAGTTCAAATGGTGTTCGGAGTCTATGGGCCTTTTGGCCTATAGCGGTTAAAGTTCCTGTTATGTTCCTTTTGCTCTTACAAGGTGTTCGACAAGTGGGAGAATGTTAGGAATAAGGTGTCTCAACCTTGGATAATTCCTATTCTTATTATTTGTTTTGTAAATGTATTTTTTGCAAATAATGTAATTAAGTGTGAGTGTACATGTCTAGTTGGCATTTGATGTGTCACTCCACTTGATGTGTCGGCATCTTGTGTGTAAGGAGATCATGACTGAAATGGTCATGACGGATTCCTATGATGCGTAAGAACTATTTAAGGAATGTGCTATGATAGGTGTAAGAGCATCTTATGACTTGGGCCTATTTGGGCCCCCAAGAAGAAGTGGTTGGTGTGTGTAAGAGAATATGCCAAAAATAGGTTGGTATGACAGATTCTCTTAGACTTCTCTTGTGACCGTTATTTTGGGCAGATTCTATGACAAGCTGTCATAGTCTATTCTAGGGATGGACGCCTATTCTTGGGATTGCATGTAACAACTGTGTACATGTGGCTTTGTGCATGGGTCTTGGTGGTTGTGCCTATTTTTTATCCAGAGGAGTCTATATATATGATGTTGCTCCTATGGGAGAGATATAACAAAATTTAAGTCTTGTTGGCTTTGTCTCTCATTTCCTGAAAGAACTTGCATTGCAAGTGTATTGTAATCTTTGTGTTGAAGATAATACATTGTGCAGGTTTTGGAGTGCTAGGGTTTTTTACCTAAAGGTTTTCCCCAGGGTATATCATTGTGTCATTCTCTATTTTTCTGTATGCATTGTATGTGGTTGCAATATCTTTGTTAAAGTAGTTAACGAATCTGAAATTGTAAGGATTTATAAGAATTTGCACAATACTCTCCTATAGAGATTAGCGTAGGAAGCTGTTTCCACACCTGAGTTTCCTTACACCTCCTTCTTATACATCTTGATCATTTTCTTCAAGTACCTTCAAACTTGTTCTTTATAAGCACCAACAGCTCTGATACCAATTGTTAATATGATTTAGAACAATAGAGAGGGGGGTGAATCAGTTGTTCTCAGGTCCAGATGTATAAAACAAACTTTAAACTCTTCAACAAATCAAATCTAATAACCAACACCTACTCGGTCATTACTGATTGAATAACAGAAACATATAATAATGCGGTCCATTTATCCAATAGCATCTAACTTGTAAAACATAGAAATGTTCAAACTAAAACATTCACACAAGTATCAACACCAGGATTTATAGTGGAAACCCAATTTGGGAGAAACCACTTTGTAACATGTTACTATTATGTTCACTCGTCTGAAGTGAGCTTGGTGAAAAGCCAACCCTGTCAAAGGTTACAAACACACTGTCAGGTGTGACCTGGTTAAAGGATTTAAACCACTGTGTTAAAAGTGTGCCTTGTTATAGGACTTACATACACTCCATTAAAATGCAACCTTGTTCAAAGGATTTATACCTATGACTATTAGGTCAATCTCTGTTAAAAGGATTTTGACTGTTACAATGGTTAGAAAGTAGTAGTAATATTGTTCTGAGAAATATACAACTCACTTTACAAATATTAGATCCAATTCCGTACACATATGTTGGCGTACTGACTGTGAACCTTTTCCATCTCCATCACTGATCTGCTCGTAACCCTTCAAGCGATCACAACACTTCTCCTTCAGCCTTTTCTACTTAGACAGTCAATAACATCAATAATATTTCCAGCATCTACTTCTCCTTACAACAACCTCTCGCTTAGGTTTCCTTAATACTACCTCTATTAGGTCAATACATCTTTTGCCACTTAATCTCCTTTGTAGATCTTAGGGTTAGGTCAGATTCATTGAATCCATCCTACATTATGTTTTTCAGCTATCCTTTTAGAAATATCTCAAATCTCTTAAAGATTTACAATAAAATGTTTTACAGTGCATTAAATGCTTTCATACAATCAATAAATAAAGTCAACATGTTTTACATAATCTAAGAATTCAATGATGTCGGCAGGAAATCTGAATTCTTCATCAAATGCAGAATACTGATGCTCGGTCAATACTGTGTTCAACTTCTCGGTCTTCTCTGGAAAGTTCGGTCACCACATAAACTGTTTCCTCAGCTAACACTGTCTTCCTCGGCAATTAACCGGTGTTCAGTCAACACTGATTTTACTCGGCATATACTAGCTCGATTGACACAAACAATACTCGGCTTAAACTAGATTTCTTCACGTTTGCTCAGTGAAGCCTACCAGTTTAGTCTTCATTCTTACTTAGATAAATAATACATTGTCTTATCATTGTGACACATAATCAAGTAGTCATTGAAGTATCAAGATAACTCAACCTTTCCTTAGGTGTTGTTGTTACTGACCTTGCCTATCCCCTTAGAAACACTCAAATAGATATAGTACTTTCTTAAATAGCAATAGTCTTACCAGTTAAAGTTTGACATCAATGACAATACAACAATTGCTTCAATTGCAGTTTCCAACACATAATTGGAGGTGATTGTAACAAGGTGGAGCCTATTTCTTATAATAAAAAATTGGAAGAAAAGTTATTGAGTTTAGGATGAACTCTCAACAAGTGGTCTCACGTCTTCTATTATTGGCAACATGGATATATTTGCAAGAATAGGATATGATAATATCATATACTAAAAATAACACTCTCTACTATGTCATATTCTCTTGTACAATGAAAGACAAATTTGGAATGTTGCATTACAATTTAAGTTTAGGAAGCTTAGACAGTCCCACTACTAATTCAAGATTAGACATAGATATGGACATGCATTGACAACTTTATAATTACATAGTATTTAAGGAATATTTTGTACAAGTAGTCTTAATGAATATAGGGTTTTGAACAAAAATATTGTTTGGAAAATTTATGAAGTTTTTGATACTAAAGGATATGGAATTTGAGCTTGGAGTTATGCATAATTAGGATGACAAGTTCTTACATTTAAATAACAATTGCTCTGGTTTCATGGTGCTCCAATTTAATCCCATGTATTACTACAAAGCGTACCTAATAAGGTTTCATTCTTGTAGATTTTATAGCAGTGGAAAAAATAAAATAATTTATTAAATAATATTTAATAACTGATATCTTTGTCAATATCCAAGACATATTATTAAAACACCTTTTTGTTAGAAGGATTCATATCAAATTCAAATAATTTAATGCTTATTATATATTTGATTATGAATTTTTAGATTGATATCTCTTCACATAAGAGTGAGAGTAAAAGATTGTGTATTCATTCTCTTAAAATTAGCAAGGACGTCATTTCAATCTCATAAATTATGGTATTGAAATATTGCACACTAGCTAAAACATTTTATCTATATAAAACACAAAATCTTAATAATATCATTATTATTTTGAAATTGAATCTATAATCCAGAAGCAAAAACTCCAATTTTGAAATCTTTAGAGACATGGTGGTTAATCGATTCCAAAAACAGAAACTACAATTTTGATTTTGAAATCTTACAAGACATGGTGGTTAATATTTAATTTGGATTGGACAATTGAAAAATCTTCACTAAAGGCCTGCCGTGAACGCGTTCCTCAATGCTGCCCTCAAACAACAGTTGAAGCGTTGTCTGTTTAGCAGACGCCTTAACACAAACCTGCATATAACCTACACAATCTAACGACACCTTGGACATGTAAATATTACGGATAGCAATACATCTAATTAACCATGTATTTCTGACTGTCTAGTTTCATTGTTCTCCATGAGACGAGCAGCGGCCATGGCCATGGACTTGTACGAAGTCCCTCCTTCCATCAAGGCAAGGCTTGCTTTTTCTTCCAATTCTCACATATTCTCCCTTGCCTTAATCCCCTCTTCTCCTTCCATCAATGCCCTCATTACTCTCTCCACTTCCGCTCTTCCTACAAACCCATCTCTTTCCATCTTCACATCTATGGCTACCTCGTCGTGGTTAACAAGCATAAACCTGTTAAACCTTTGTTCAGCAAACAGAGGCCAGCAGATCATTGGAACCCCATACGAAATGCTTTCTAGTGTGGAGTTCCAACCGGAGTGAGAAAGAAACCCTCCAATGGACGGGTGTGAGAGAATCGCAATTTGAGGAGCCCAATTGAGAATCACAAGCCCTCTGCCTTTGGTTCTACAGCCAAAACCCTCGGGTAAAAGCTCTGAAAGGTTCGTATCTTTACTGGGATTGAAGGTGAGATACTTATTCTCTCCGCGCACTACCCACAGAAACTGATGACCCGCTTTTTTCCAGTCCATGTGCCAGTTCAACAGTCTGCTCCCTCGACAAAAAACCTCCGCTTCCAAAGGAAACATACACAACGCTTGAGGGAGGCTGATTATCTAACCACTCCAGGCACTCGTGTGTCTCGTGACGCTCCGATATGACGGGACCAATGGAATAGATTGACGGCATCGTAGAAGCGCCTAGAAGCTTACCTCCCTTTAGGGTTTCTAGGGTTTCCTTTTCCAAGTCTTCGAAAGTATTTATGAGAATCCCAGCAGCTTCTGGAAGGCGAGAGCAATGGTGAACAAACCAGTGAAACACCTCATCGGATCTGTCTTTCATTGGCTCAGGCAGATCTCTAGCACAAAATGGCGGAACCCCCGGTACATCGATCCGATATTCTTCCTCGTCCTTAAACGATACGGCGTGCTCCGAAACGAATTTGGGGAAGTGTAAGAAAAAAGAAAGTATACGCGCACCGGACGTGAAGAATACGTAAGTGGGAATACTTAACTTGGCTGCAAAATCAAAAGTGGCGGAGCAGAAGAAATCTGTAACAAAGGCAGAGATGGGCGAAGAGGAGTTCAGCAAGGAGCGGAGAATATCCCCAACGTGCTGTGCGGCTTTCTGCATGTAGTTTGATATGCGAGTTTCGAGTTTCATTTGCTCGTCGTGCTCGTCATGGAAGTCCAAATCGGGAAGCTCTGTGAAGCGGATGTCAAGGCCGGAAGAAGCCAAGTAGTCGGCGTATGCGACTTGCTTGGCTGGGCGCATCCACTTGCTCGTTATCACCGTTGCGGTAAAGCCATGGTTAAGACAAAGGCGCTTTGCGAATTGTACTGTAGGGACGAAATGGCCGACTCCTACGCATGGGAAAATGGCAACATGGGGTTTTCTCATGTCACTCTGCACTTCCATTGTGAGGGTCTTCCGCAAAGCGCTGCTGGATATCTCACTTCAATCCTTTTTTTTTTGTCTGTGAGGATTACGAGCTTCCCCGGATTGTTTAAAAAGTTGGGAAATATTGAGCTTGAAGATTAGGAGATTACTGATAAGTCATAACAATGTCTTGTTGGAAAATGGAAAATTGCCTGTTCCAGATGAAACGTTTTACGTAACTCTCATCCCACTGTCAAATCAGATAGAATTAGTCGCTGCATAGCACTTTAGTTAGATGGACTATGTGCGGATGTTATTTGTTCCACTGTAGCTGGCTCTTACCATTGATTTTATTGTACCAACAAAATCAACTCGGGAATCCACAATGATCACTATCTATTTGTTTATTATTTAGTTATTATTTAAATTAAATGTAAGCCAAAGATGGGAACATACAAATCCACTTACTGATATTTAAAGTGATATAAATTGTACACATTAGTCACTCAAAGATTTCTATCTATTTTTTTACTATTTAGTTCATAAATGGAAATGATGGTTTAATTATTTCAGATATATACATTACTTCAAAGCATAGACCTATTCATTATGTCAGATATACGGGAAAGGATAACTGATGGTAAAGTATTGTTTGGCTAATATAAAGTAATTTATCAAAAATATGGGTTGTTAAGTGTTACATGAAAAGAAAGATATGTCATATATTTCCTCATCAAATTGAATTTACCAAGAAATAATTGTTCAATACTAGTCATTTCATTCAAGCTATCAAAACATTAATCATTTCATTCAAGCTATCAAAACAAGAGAACAACAATTTAAAATAGCAAACAAACATTCAATCAGATTAATCAATTATCTAGCAATGTTATTGCTAAATACAAAGTTCCAAATATTTACCAAACCTATTTGGTCATCATTTGGAAGTTGTTTTTGAATTTGATTGTGTGAATATTTTTGTATCTCAACATTTTGAAGCGTAGTTTGTGATCCATCATCATTTTCTTCCTTATTCTCTCTATCAGTATCATCCTGATGATGGATCATGGAGTGTGATCCAAAACATTGATGCAAAAAATATTCACACAATCGAATTCAGAAACAACTTACAAGTGATCTCATAGATTGTGGAAACCTTCTTACTTTGTTTGGTCATCTCAAATAAATTTATCCACAAAAATTGAATTACATAAATAAAATTAAAGTGCACAAATCTAGTTGTCATATATTGCAACACTTGCATCCATTTTCCTAGTCCATTTTAAAAAAAAAACCCTCCAAAAAATTTTATGAATTATTGTCCTCTTTAGCATTGGCTTGTATAATTCAAACAAATCATTTGGGGCATATAATTTGTTTAAGTGTAGTTTTTGTAATATCAAACATAAAAAATAAATTTGTGGGACATATATAATTTATTTTTAAATGTAATTTTTTTAATGTGTTTGACATAGCTTCTAGAATTGTCTATTACATGGAACTCTTTGAACTCTATAATTAAAAAATGGGCCCTAATAGCCTCCTTGACTAAAACTTACATCCTCCAAAAATTGAACCTACTACATTAGAAATGAAAAAGCATGTACCATACTCTAAATAGCTATAAGATGGTGTTAGACTTGTGTAGCCAACTTATGATGTGTATAAAAAATTTTATGAATGGAAATAATATATATATTTTTAGTCATTGAACTAATCTTGTGATTTTGGATTTGGCTTTCGCTTTCTGATTATGGTCATTACTTTTCTCAATGGTTCTAGCTTATAATTTTGTGATTAGTATTTGAAATTTTTATATGCTACTTGTTGTATTTATGGGGTGTTTGAGATGAAGGTATGGATAGTGAGTTTGTCCATATTATGCTTTAGAAATTACTCTAAATTTTAAGCCAATAATACTCTTACATAGGATTGTTCCTCAAATGTGTTGCACTTATGTTTCATTTACTAGATAGTACTTTGGGGTGAAATTCATATTTATAATTTATACATATTTATCATTTCCATAATTGTAAAGATCTTAATTTTCCATAATAATATCTTATATGATTAGGCTACTAAGAATTTACACATACCTTGCTTCCTTTCAAATACTAAGGATTCAAATGTTAGCTCTGGTCCTTGTAAGAGCATTCAAGTTTGGATAGACATAATTATCTATGAAGGTGCATAGATATTGGAGAGTTTCTTTACACTATTGCCTCTAGATTCAAACAGAAAATTGTAATTTGCTATAGTGTAATGTCTATATTGCTTAATAAGGTTATGCACTATTGCATTTATAGTGCTATGATACCAGAGATTCAACATAAATTATGAAATGTTTGTTTTAGTTTTTTTATTAAAACGATAAGATTAAAAAGATGAAAGTAGAAAAATGAGTAAACATGTTGGGTCCACTTTCATTGAAACATATTTTCCAAATTATTAACATAGATAATTAGCTAATATAGATCACACACACACACCACACACATCTATATATGTGTATGTGTATGTGTATGTGTGTATGTATGTGTGTGTGTGTGTGTGTGTGTGTGTGTGTGTGTGTGTGTGTGTGTGTACATATCTATGTATATATATATATATGTGTGTGTGTGTGTGTGTGTGTGTGTGTGTTATATATGATATATATGT